>SPJY01001389.1:3484343-3566631 GCA_005191435.1 Raddia distichophylla
CTGGGACTAGTACTGTTTAACACAATAGGGTTCGGTCATTTAGACCGGGTCCGACAGAAGTGGTATCAGAGCCGATCGGCCTTAGGGCGTAACCCGTGGAAAATAGAGACCTAATATTTTCTAAAACGAAATTTTAAAAGTTCCCTGTAAACTTTATCTTACATTTTCGTAACTTACTCTATTTTTGCCAAAATTGTAGATGCCGGAGTTCACCTCGACTTTCGGACTTTCTTACGGAGGTTTCGTGCGCAAGCTGCTACTGCTGCTGGGCACCCTTGGCTTTAGCGACCCCACCTTCCATGGGGCCGTGACCACTCGTCGTGGGCGCGAGTGTTGGGTGGCGACCGTTACTATCGCTCCCGCGGGTCAGCCGTTCACCCGAGGAGATCTTCGCTTCACCACCACTCGAGTCAACTGCTCCGACGCCATCCAAGACGTCGCTCGCCTGGCTATACACCGAGTATGCAACTGCGAAGCACCCCATTCTGCTACTTCCCTGCTCGCTTGCCAAATGAGCTGTTCGGTCACGCTCCTTCAGCCGAAGGCGAGATCGACCCCTTCCCTGCTCGCCTGTCAAATGAACTGTTCGGTCACGCTCCTTCCGCCGAAGGCGAGATCGACCCGACCGTCTTCCATCTCGCTGAGCTCGTCAAGTCTCTAGACGACGCTTACACTCTCACCCGTCGAGAGCTGTACGTCTCCTACGAGACCAACCGTCAAATGGAGCAAGTCCGGAAGGAGAACCGCGAGCTCAAGAAGCGCGATTCTCGGAACCTTATGGAGACGGCCGCGCTCCGCAAAAGGATTCGCCAGCTAGAGCGCGAGAAGGAGCGCCGTCGCGATGCTGCTGTTGCTGCCACGGCTTCCTCTTCTGAGACCCCTACTCACCCTCCTGTTGCCAAGAAGGACATTGGTACCTCCACCGATCCCGTGCCGGAGGATCCTGCTGACCAACTCCTGTGCTCTTTCTGCCTTACCCCTGGGGACCTTAGGCTCAACCTGGGTCCGTCGGGTATTGTTGCACCACCTCCCACTCTTGCTGAGCGCCAGCTCACCCCTCTTGCTACTCGGTCCCCGCCACCTGGCTGGACCTTTGCTGTACCCATAGACGAGGACGAAGAAGACGAGGAACCTGCTGAGGTCGTCTTTGAGTCCGACTACGAGCAGGTGTAGGCTCGTAGTGTTGTACCCCTTGTACCCTTTGCATGGGTCGCTGTCGCCCTTTTCTTTTTCTTTTCTTTTGCTTTTTTTCTTGTCCGCCCTTTGCCGCCGCGCGCCAATAATCGGCCCGCTTCTTTAAGAAGGCCGCCTCGCCTGCGCTGCCTCCCCGCTGCAGTTCCGCCTCCCTGCTGTTGATTTGCTTCCGCGTCCGCGCTGCCGCCTCGCTCCCTGCCGTGCCCGTGCTGCTTCTCCATCGCCGACGATGAGGAGGAAGCCGGAGATTCGTTCCCCGAGTCCTCGCCGTTCCGCGAGCCCTCGCCGTTCTCCGAGCCCCCCTCGTCGCCCTCCGAGTCCGCGACGTTTCCCGAGCCCTTGCCGTCGGCCCGAGCCGAGCGAGCTCCGCCTCTTCCTCGAGGAGATGAGGCACTTCCCGCTTTGGATCTATGGTGTGATCCTCCTGGTCTATTTGGTTCTCCTCTGTTGGTCATATCTCCAGACTCACTAGCCGTCCCGCCGTCTGTCCGTGTAACACGTAGGTAGTTAGCTCATGATTTGGGCTGACGTACCAGTTTGTGGTATTGCGCCCCTGTTTGTACCCTAAAAATTGTCATGTTATGTATGTGAATGTGCATTGTGCCAAATTGCATATTTAAAACCATGTTTTGGATGAAAAACGTAATCCCCCTTATGCTTATCTCGTTCCTCTCCTATCTATCAGATGGTGATCGCTCTTGTGGCTGGAAGAAGGGATGTTGCCCGGGGCCGAGGTCGTGGTAGTGCCCCGAGCCGAGCAAGTGCTTCGCACCATTCTCAGGATCACTCCGTCCACAACGATCAGCTTTCTGTTGGAGGACACCCTCGTGCTCCTGCTCCTCTGCCAGCTCCCCTGCCAAATCCTCCACAAAATGCCCAACCAAGATCCCAACTACACTCCCCAGAGCGTCAAGCCGAGTCCAACCACCTGCTTCCACCACCACCTCCTGAAGAACCCACCACTAGAGAAGTGATGCAGATGCAAATGCAGATGATCCGCGATTTGATCCGAGAGCGGAATCATCCTCCTGCTCCCGCTCCTACCCATGCACCCGCTCCACCTCCTGCCCGTTCCCGTATCAATGATTTCCTTCTGGCAAATCCTCCTAAGTTCGCTAGTTCCACTGATGCTTTGGAGGCAGATGATTGGTTAAAGGAGATTGAGAAGAAGCTCATCATGTTTCAATGTGGAGATGCTGAGAGTGTCCACCTTGCAGCCCATCAGCTTGTTGGGGTTGCTGCCGCCTGGTGGGACACGTTATGTGAAGCCCATGATGACTCTGATGCTATCAGCTGGGCTGAGTTTGTTGAGGCCTTCGAAGAAAATTATGTCCCCAAGAGTGTTAGGGAGGCCAAAAGAAGTGAATTCCACTCCCTCGTGCAAGGTAGCATGACCATGCACGAGTACCTCACAAAGTTCACCCTCCTAGCTCGATATGTCCCAAGGGACGTGAAGAGTGATGCTGATAAGATATACTTTTTCAAAAAAGGCATGGACCCTGAGATACGGGCCTTGATCGACTCTTCTGAATTCCTAACTTTCAAGCAAATGTTCGCTCGAGCGGTTAAGCAAGAAGAGAACCGCCGCCAGTGCCTGGTTGCCCAAAAGAAAAGAAGGGCATAGCATGATGGTCACTCCGCTGGTAGTTCCCGCTTCAAGGCCAAGCGCCCTCGTGGGCATGCCATCCCTCCTCGCCCTCGCATTCAGTGGGTCCAGTCGCGACCCGCTCCTCCTCCACCCCCGCCTGTTCGCACCCAAGCCTCTTCCCCACAAAAGAAAGATGTATCCACCATAAAATGCTTCGCTTGCCAGCAGTTGGGACATTATGCCAGCTCGTGTCCCAACAAAACTCCTGACTCCCAAGTTAAAGCTGCTGCCCTGCGATCCCCACCTTCTGGGATAGGTCGTGGAAATCTCCAACCCGCCAGATCTGCTCCTACTGATGGACGTGGCCGCGTCAACCACGTCACTGCTGAGCATGCCCACGCCAACCCCAACGTGGTGATGGGTAAGTTTTTTATATGTGCAATTCCTGCCACTGCTTTTTTCGATTCTGGTGCAACGCATTCATTCATCTCAACATCTTTTGTCAAAAACCATGAGTTAAAAACTGATGCACTAAAGAATCCAATGCTGATTAAATCTCCGGGGAAAACCATGAGGTCCACCTTGGTGTGTCCTGGGGTTAAATTAAAAATTCAAGACGCCGAGTTCTTGGCGGACTTGGTGGTTATAAACTCAAAAGGAATTGAAGTAATTCTGGGTATGGATTGGCTAACCAAATATAAAGGTCAAATTGACTGTGCCACCAAAACTGTAAAACTAACTAGCGAGATTAGACAGGAGGTCCAGTTCGTCGCAAATCTCTTCCCCTCAGATCTTATCACTCTCAATAAGATGGAGATGTCTTCCCTCGAAACCACAGCTGTGGTGAAAGATTTCCCTCATGTGTTTCAAGATGAGTTGCCGGGGATGCCCCCTGACCGAAAAGTTGAATTTGTGATAAACCTGGTCCCTGGTACTGGTCCTATCTCCCAAAGACCTTATCGCTTATCTGCCAATCTAATGGCTGAATTAAGGAAACAAATTGAAGAATTGCAAGAAAAAGGATTTATCCGACCAAGTGTTTCCCCTTGGGGAGCGTCCGTGATCTTCGTCAAAAAGAAAGACGGATCTCTCCGCATGTGCGTGGATTATCGATCCTTAAATGAAGTAACAATCAAGAATAAATATCCTCTTCCCAGGATCAATGATCTGTTTGATCAAATGAAAGGAGCTTGTGTCATCTCTAAAATCGACTTGAGATCTGGTTATCACCAAATAAAAATTAAAGATACCGACATTTCGAAAACGGCTTTCACCACAAGATATGGCCTCTATGAGTTCACAGTGATGTCGTTTGGTCTGACCAACGCTCCGCCGTATTTCATGAATCTAATGAATAAAGTGTTCATGGATTTTCTGGATAAGTTTCTGGTGGTGTTCATCGATGCTCTAAATCGAAAGAGGAGCACGAAATTCATCTTAGAAAGGTTTTGGAGAGGTTAAGAGAAAATCAGTTGTATGCCAAGCTGAGCAAGTGCGAGTTCTGGATGAAGGAAGTGATTTTCCTTGGTCATGTAATATCAGCCGGAGGTGTTGCAGTGGACCCGGAAAAAGTCACCGCGGTTGTTGAGTGGAAACAACCAAAATCTGTGAAGCAAGTGAGAAGTTTTCTTGGATTGGCGGGATATTACCGCCGGTTCATTGAAGATTTTTCGAAAATCTCCCGTCCTTTGACAAATCTTCTTAAAAAGGAAAATAAATTTGAGTGGAATGATAAGTGTGAAGCTAGTTTTCAAGAGTTGAAAAGGCTATTAACTTCCGCTCCGGTGTTGATCTTCCCTGATGTTCATAAGGGTTTTGAGGTATTTTGCGAGGCATCTATGCAAGGCCTAGGTTGCGTGCTGATGCAAGAAAGGAGAGTTGTTGCTTACGCATCAAGACAACTCAAACCTCATGAGAAGAATTATCCTACTCATGTTTTCGAGCTAGCCGCTGTGGTTCACGCTCTAAAAATCTGGAGGCACTATTTAATTGGCAATAGAACCGAAATATTCACCGATCACAAAAGTCTCAAATATATATTCACTCAAGCTGATCTCAATCTAAGACAAAGAAGATGGTTGGAATTAATCAAGGACTATGATGTGGAAATTTATTATCATCCTGGCAAGGCCAACGTGGTGGCTGATGCCTTAAGCCGGCGCTCCTATTGCAATCATCTCATGCTTAAAGAAGATCAACCTGAATTATATAAAGAATTATCTGACCTCAACTTGGAAATGATTGAGGTGGGCCAAATAAATATGCTTGAATTATAGCCCACCTTAATGAATCAAATTAAAGAAGCCCAGAAAGGTGATAATGAAGTTCATGAAATTAAAGAGAAGCTTCAAAAGAATAAGGCACCCGAATTTTTCATGGATGAAGAAGGAGTACTCTGGTTTAAAAAGAGAATCTTCGTACCAAATAATAAATCTCTTAAAGAAGTCATTTTAAAAGAAGCTCATGAAAGCCCAATATCTATCCATCCTGGAAGTACCAAAATGCATGCTGATCTGAAAACCACTTATTGGTGGACTGGAATGAAAAGAGATATTGCCGAGTATGTCGCCCTTTGCGACATCTGCCAAAGAGTGAAGGCCGAGCATCAAAGGCCTGTTGGGCTGTTGCAACCGCTCAAGGTTCCTAAATGGAAGTGGGAAGAAGTGGGGATGGACTTCATTGTCGGGTTACCTAAAACTCAATCTGGCTATGACTCCATCTGGGTAATCGTCGATCGCCTCACCAAAGTTGCACACTTCATCCCTGTTCGAACCACCTACACCGGAGCCAAGTTGGCTGACCTGTACATGAGCAAGATAGTCTGTTTGCATGGGGTACCGAAGAAGATTGTCTCTGACCGAGGTACCCAGTTCACCTCCAAATTCTGGGACAAGCTCCATGAGTCGCTTGGAACCCGTCTGAATTTCAATACTGCTTTTCACCCCCAGACCGATGGTCAGACAGAAAGAGTTAATCAAATCCTTGAGGATATGTTGAGGGCAAGTGCCCTAGCTAACCCCACTAGCTGGGATAAGCAATTGCTATATGCTGAGTTTTCCTACAATAACGGTCACCAGTCGAGCATCCAAATGGCACCCTATGAAGCCTTGTATGGAAGAAAGTGTCGTACCCCTCTGTACTGGTAAGAAACTGGTGAGACAAAGGTATTTGGTTTGGATATCTTTAAGAGGCTGAAAAGCAAGTGAAGCTAATCCAAGAAAGGCTGAAGGCAGCCCAGTCTAAGTAGAAAAGTTACGCCGACAATCGTCGGCGTGAGCTAAAATTTGCCAAGGGTGATTTCGTGTATCTGCGGGTGTCCCCTCTCAAAGGCATGCGTAGGTTCCGTGTGAGCGAAAAACTAGCTCCAAGATATATTGGTCCTTTTCAAATCTTAGCCCGAAGGGGTGAGGTGGCATACCAGTTGGAACTGCCTGAGTATCTGTCTGATGTGCACAATGTGCTCCATGTTTCTCAATTAAAGAAAAGCCTTCGTGTGCCCGAGGAGCAGTTGCCATTGGATAAAGCAGATTTGCAGCCTGATTTGACACTTAAGGAATATCCGGTCAAGATTCTGTATGTGGCTGTGCGCAAAACCCGGAATAAAGTGCCTCGGTTTTGCCGTGTTCAATGGAGTAACCATTCTGAGTCGGAAGTCACTTGGGAGCGTGAAGAGGACCTTCACGCTGAGTTCCCGGAGTTATTTCCCGAAAGAATCCGAACCTCGGGGACGAGATTCTCCTTAAGGGGGGAGGTTTGTAACATACCAAATTTTAAACACAAATTTGGCACGTTAATTTTTTTGAAAAATCATGGCATTAAAATAATTTAATAATCATCTGCATCATGTCATAAGTACATAATTAATTAAATTGTTCACTTGGTAAATAAAAATATTTATGCATTTTAAACTTTATTAATGTTAACTCAGCATCTTCTAAGCATTGTTGACCTGCTGTGTAAATTAATTTGTATAATTTAGGATTCAAAAAGTTTTAATTAATTTTTACAAGAGCAAACAAAAAGAGTAAATCCTCATCTTTTCTCTCTGTTGGGTTTGAAGCTCTCTGTTCTCTTCGTGCTGAGCCTCGCCCATCACTCCGTGCTACCTCTGCACCGTGAGCTTATCTCTACCACTATAACTCAGCTGTCACTTGCGAGTTACTCCACCCAACGCTCGTTTGCGCCGTGCATGCACGCTCTGCACATTTGACTTCGCCAAGACCGCGCCTTGCCGTCGCGTCTCCGCCGCTGTGCTCTGGCCACGCCTTCGCGTCGCTGCTGCTGTAGAGCAATAGCACCTGTCTATCGTTGCTCTCGGCAATATTAAGATCGAGCCGTCTCCACCTATAAATTAAGCGCTGTGCACCGCGTTTCTTCTCTCCTTGCGCCACCGTGCCTTATGCTTCTCCCCGGTGAGCTTTGTTCAATCCCATGGTCTTCCTCCATTTCTTAATCACTTCCTCACTCGGTTCCTCTCATCCTCCCTACCGCAGCGCCGAAGGAGCCCGAAGCACCATCAAGTTAAGAAGGAAGCTGCCGCCGTAGCGCTCTGCTCGCCGTCGCCTCGGTAAGCATCTGTACACCTCTAGGTGCGCATGGGCATGGGAAGATGATCCCGGGGTGGCCATAGTCTTCCCTGCGTGTGCCATGTTGAGCTAGAGCTCCCATGGAAGCTATGCGAGCAAGCTAGGAGCATGTCCTGTAGCTTGTGTATAAATACGTGTCGTCGGTGCCGGAGCCAATCGGTCGGCAAAACCACAACTTTAGGTCCCTTTGAAAGCGCTGAGTCGAGAGGAATCTATGTTTGCAGTCGGTTTGTTGAACGGAGGTCACCACAGCCGGCTAGCCGAGCTCCTCCGAGCTCCCATGGAGTTACCTATGTACGTGCATGCATGTGGCTTGAGGTTGAAGAAAGATGCTTTGAGATTAGTGTTAGTGTGTGGATGGATAGCTTTTGGATAAGTGGAAACGTATTCGAGCAGAATACGCTTTCAGTGTTGAAAGCGCACACATAAATATAATCCAAAATTCAATAACTCTCTATTTCTATTAATACCTGTAACAATAAAAACTTAACTAATCATTTTGCATTAAATAACAAATAACGAATGATTTTCAAAGACCTTAGAAAAATGACGAAAAATATTATTTCGATGCATACACTTGATTTAATGAAAATATAAAAATATAAAATAGTTGTGCATGCATCACATTTCCATGCATATTTATTCCGTGCATGATTTTCAAACTAAAATTGCATATAAATGTTTCACTGTCTGAAGGATGGATGTATTATCTTATATGTGATGTCCGCGTGGTTAGGATCTCGAGGAGCGTTAGACCCGTCCAACGTCGCCGGTTGCTCCTACCCGTCTTCTGACCAAGGCAAGTCTCCTTGATCATATTGTGAGCCTTGTGCTTTGTTTTAAAAATAATTTATTAGAGATTGAAAACCTGCATGCTAGATTAAAACTAAAAATGTCGTATGTGGTAGCTACTAGTTATGCAGCCTAATAAATCATGGTAAGACTAGTGATAGGTTTAAACCATAAGGACTTATTATTAGTCTTGTGTATATATACTTTCCATTGATGGTAGAAAAATGCCAAAAATAATATTATCGAAATGACGCAATAATTCTTGTGTGTGAAAATAAATTGTGTGAAGAGAAAAGGATTGAAAAAGGTTTAAGAAAATTCTTTGCGAATGATTGAAGCATCGAGGGGATGCCATGGGTGAAAAATGAATTTATCTCTTTCCCCCTAAAAACTTTCCGACTAGGAAGAGATTTTTGCCAGTTTGGTGCAATAAGGTACCGTTTTGAGAAAATGGGGCTAAATTATTGTCTCTCTTCTAGTTTAAGGACTGCTCGTCCTATGAACCTACGAACTGAGCCATATAGTACGACCTCGAGTCCCGTTATGGGACAGGCCTAGTTGTTAGCCGAAAAACCCTAGCGGAGACTCCCGGCGGTCTCCGTTGGTGTTTGAATCTAACGGCTTTGTGGCGAAACACTTCTGGGTGCGTAGCCTCTCGAGGGTAAAGCGTACCCACTCTGCAGAGTTAAAACTATCATGGTAGCCGTGCTCGCGGTCATGAGCATGCGAAGGGACTGCTCATATGGTAGCTCTTCTTTTCCAAAAACCGTGAATTTTCAAAAAGGATTTGAGCTGAGTAAAAGTTGTTGAGAAAGAGCTTTGATCTTGAGATAGGTACTACCGGCTTGCTTCGTGATTTGGGTTCGGCCTATCATGAATTGCTGGCGTGGTTTTGACCTACCCTTTGTTCCGAGTTATTCCCCGTAACGGGAAGAAACTGAGGAAGAAACTCGCTACGGCATGAGGCCGAATGGCGAGAGTATTTTGAGAATGAGCCCCAAAAGATAAATATTTGAGTTTGAAACTTTCTTAGAAGTGCTTTTATAAAACTAGGAAAAGAACAAAAACGCATTTCCGCAAAACTACCCAAGCCATCCATTTGTACTAAACCCCATTTTCATATATCCTCGACTTGCTGAGTACCTTTGTACTCACCCCTATTTCTCCTTCCCCTCTTCAAAAATTTCAACAGTCGAGGAGGCCCCCTACGACTCTCCATTCGAGGAGGACCCGGACTACGAGGAGGAGGACTTCGAGGACGAGGAGTAGGGCTTGTCCTGCCAGCCGCTTTGCCTGTGGAGTAGTCTAGCTACTAGAATAAATCGTGCCATGTTGGTCTCCTGCGTCACCGTGTGTGTAACTCTGTATCTTGGCCTACGTGCCGTGCTTGATGTATTAAGTTGTGACTTCATGTGGGACGCTTAGTCCCATATGTTGTAATAATGTAACTCGAAGGCAATGTACCATTATTGTTAAATTGTGTGTGCTAGCCATGATCTTCTGGGACTAGTACTGTATGCACAATTAGGATTCGGTCAATTAGACCGGGTCCTGACACCGGCGCTGTTCGTCCTCCATCCCGAGGCCTCGTTGGCACGGTCTTCCACGCGGACGTGTGTCCCAATTGCCTCCAGGGGAGTGAGCGGGCCACGTGGAAGGGGAGCGAGCGGGGTAGGAAGAAATTTCGGGGAGGGCCGCGGGGAAGAAATCGAACAGAGCAGGGGAGTGGTGGGAAACACATCAAAAGGCTAGGAACGTAGTAGTATTTTAGCTAGAGTACTACTAAGAGTACTATAGTCTTTGTCTATCTCTCTCTCTGTGTGTGTGTTTTATATATATATGTATTTATATTTATTTATTTTTTGTGCGGTTGCAGTTGAACTAAGATGATTACTTTGTACATACAAGGTGTCCTTTACCATTGGACTTGCACAAAATAAAATATTAAATTGTTCATGCGGGTGGTCGATTTTCATCATCCCGAGTACGAGCTTTGGTGTCTCGCCACGTGGCTGGCCTCCCCGCCCAGCGCCACCACGGCCGTCCGATTGCGTGCATCAGTCAGATCTGGCCGTCGATTAGATTTTTACGTATAAAACAATTTTTTTTGCGCAAATATCAACAGCTCGGATGGTTTGCTAGGTTGGCTAGCTGAGTCGGATCTCACCGGGGAGACCGCGGTTCGAATCCCGGAGGCGATAGTTTTTGGGCTTTTTCCTCGGCGTCTGCCCACGCGCGCGTTTCCCAGACTCGGCCTGCCTGTGGCGTGCGGCGCGCGTGCGCATCGTTTGCCCTGATGCTAGGACGCCGCCCACGTGCTTTCCACCCATGCGCGCCAAGGCCCACGCGCTTTCCACCCACGCGTAGCCCAGCCTCGGCGCGCCACGGGTGCGCGCGCGTCTAGTATTTTTTCAAAGATAACTCAATGACTTGGGGTGTGCTTGTTGGATCAAATATAACTCAACCTAGAATAAGTTTAGAATATCTCCAACCATATCTTTTCGAGGGTCGTTTTTCCTTTATGACGAGATTTTGGTTACTTGAGATGTTCCAACAAATTCTCCTCACGTTTCTCTTCAGAAAAAATTCTTCGTACATTCCCTTCAAAAAGATATTCTCTCTCCGCTCTCTATACCAATTTCTTTGAAGGGATAATGTTGGAGATGGCGGAAAATAAAAGGAAAAAATATGGGGAAGGGAATGGAATGAAGAGAAAATGGTTGGATATGGTCTTGGTTCATAGCCAGTTGCTTTGTTAAACCTTGCCCGCTGTTGTAGTAGGGGAACACCCACCCCCTATGAACTAGAGCAGACGAACACTCCATATGACGAAGAGTATGACTCTGATTTACTTGTGTAGCCGTAACCGCCGCGATAGATTGATACCCTTACAACCACTTCGACCTCTCACAAGTTTGTCCTTGAGAGGTCGTCAATAACCTTTTCAAACTTGAATATTTAGTAATAAGACTTATACGACTTAATCTCACCTGATCAATTTTCCATGAAGCACCTTAAAAGGCCTACCACTCTCTTGCTCTACCTCTGCTCTCACTTTTCCCAAAATTGAACTCTAGGCGGCTCACTTTGAATTATACACAATAATGCCCAAGCGAGCTAGCAATAACTCCTCAAAGGGCACCGTCGAACATTATATAGGCCAACCCTACAAACTAGCCATTGGGGAGAAAGTCACGTTGTTTTCAGTCCAATGAATGCAATAGCCTCTAGGACAGTTTGGTCCCACCGAATCATCTGATCAAAGCAAGTACACAAAACACTTTCTCAGGGAAAATGTTTTAGTGTACGTGCTTTCACACGCACATCCTTGGAAAAAAAGTTTAGGCATGCGATAGACCGTCTGATGGCGTAGAACCGTTGAAGTACCCCTTATGGAAGAAATGTTCTGGTGGCCTTGAACCGCAGAAACACCCCTTCTAGAAGAAACATTTGGTGACATCCAACAAATAATTCGGCAACCCATAACCACATATGCAACAACTTTGGACAAAATTGTCCAACGATAACGTGACAGGGCTGGAATAAACCTAAACGGGACACCGCAACACACAACCTATGACGTACCTTGGTGCTTCAACGATAAAAACAAGATCCTACTACATCAAGAGCATAAAAAACCCCTCATGGCAAACAAGATATAGACTACACATTGAGCCCTTCTCGATGCCAAGGTCCAAAACATAGTCCACCGCCTTGATGCTGGCGAAAATTCCAAGGCTTGAAGTAGAAAGATACATATCATCACCAAAACTGCAAACATTCACCAATATATCCATGGGGTCTTTGCACCTTACAACTCCCCTTTTTGTGCATGATGACAACATTCACAACATCTCAAAGAATAGAATTATTGCAATATTCAACAACAACATGCATGTTTGATCAATAAGATAGATTACAAAGTGCATGATGTGCATAACAATTGGATTGCATTTAGACCCAACATAGGAAAATAAGCATGTGAAAATCAATTTCAAGTTACCCCTAAGGTCTACAAAGAGGACAAGCACAAAGGTACCATCCAAATTATTACAAACCAGCATCAAAAGTACCATCAAAAGAACCAAACGTGATAAAATGTTGCATAAAATAATTAATCATATCACTCTCCTCCTTTGGCATCGAGAACAAAAGAGGTTCCCTACGCATTAGGATCATCAAAATTATCGTGGCACTGAAAATCTGTGTGAGCCCATCTCTCATCTCTTTGAACCAGAGCCGACAAACCCTTGAAATGTTTTCTTGAGAAAGAAGGAAGAAGTCACGTGTGCCAATTTGAAGCATTCACTGCCTTCCCTTGAGCAGACCAGAGAGTTGCATCTCCCAAGCGATGTATTGTGGTAGAAAGCTCATTAATGTTCTATTGATCTTGGAACGTTGCATAATACCCATCTTCCTAGGCAATCATAGATTATTGCAAAGCATCTTGCCAAGCAGGTGTTTCTTGGTTCCATTTTACTTCTCCCTCGGCAAAGACTTCAAACTCATTTTTAAGCTCTTGGTAGTAAATGCGCATCTATTTATGTTGCCCGTTCCATTTATGGCATCGTAATGATCTTTCATGGTGCTTGTGAGGCCTTTGACAATGTTTGAGAGGTTTCAGCACCACTACAAAAACCACCATCTCAGACGGTTCGAATAGCTATCACTAGCGTTTTTCGAACCGCCAGTAATTAAGTGATAGTGATAATCGATGATTATCACTGACGGTTTTGGGACTACCAGTAATATTTTTATTATCATTAGTGGTTCTGGTAATGAACCGCGAGTGACATACTTATCTTAATTAGCGGTTCTATGTATAACCCGCTAGTGATAATTTTTTGCAGGCAAAAGAATTACCCATAACAACTAGTTAGCCTCAAATTTTCCTAGCCATATATACATCACAACATTAATAAAGACAATGATCACATGAGCACAAAAAAATCAAAAGTATCATATGAGCATCCACAAATATCAACATCAAAATAGAATGAGATCCACATAATTATCACAAGTATCAATATCAATAGAGGTACAATTAGATCCACATAGGCATCCACATGAGCACATAAGTTTCACCGTTAAATTAAATTCCATTCCATCACTATAACATAGAGACAAAGTTCACAAAATAGAGAAGTTCACAAATTTATATCCAAATAAACACAGAAGTCACGAATGTACACATACACAAACCAAGATGTGTACTCCATGTGATGCTTCTCCTCAACAGTCACATTTCATGTTGATAGAAAAGCATGCCATCCTACCCGTAAAAAAAGAACATGGTTATGGAACTCCCTAGAGTGGTTGTGGAGAAGATGAAGATATCCTCATCCGAGCCATTTGCTAGCCTAGGCTGAGCCGACTCGCTGAGCTGAACCGAGCCGGCCCAGCCCCATCCCCGCATGCCTCGGCCCACGGTTCTCCCACAGGCGCTCTGCTCCTGGGCCACCTCCGGTTTAGCTAGCACGTTTCTTATTTTCTTTCTTTAATTAGTGTAGAAAACTTGTTATTTTATATCCTTTTCAGTATAACTCTAAAACCAATGAAATAAATTTCTAAAAATTCACAAAATGCATACTTTTATTTAAAAATGTCATTTTCACCATTTGCAATCATATTTTGAATGTTGCATTAATTGTGTATTTAATTGTTTACGCTAGATCTGAACACCTACGTTGTTGGAACCGAAGACCCGTCCGGATGCCCGGTAGACTGCAATTACGGCAAGTCATTGTTGACTTCTTCCCAAATATTTATTGATCATATTGCCACCTAGTATTATAAATGTTTTGCTAGAATTGCGAATATATGTGATAATTGAAGTATAAAAATGCTAATTGATTAGGCTGTTAGTTAAATCTCCAGAAATTTAATTACTATCGCTTAAACCTAATCCTTGTCAACCTTAGGATTATATAAATTTGTTTATAGCCATCCATTGATTAGTTACTATTTATTGCTTAGCCCTACTGTTACAGTTGTAGTCGCCCGTTATTTTATGTGGAAAGCACTGTTTGAATTGCATGATTTAAAGGCAGTTGATGCTGCCATGTTTGATAAAATGGGATTGTTGGTGCTATGAGAGGGAAAATGATGTTTGCAAAACCCTGGTTTGGATCAATGGTTGTATGGATTGGTTCAGTTGCACGAGACTTGGGCCCAATGTGAGAACCACCCAAATCCCTTAGGACTGAGTCCTTGAGGTTGTCAAACTAACTTCAACAGTGCGACCACGAGTGTTGGTATGGGCAGGCCCTGGTTGAGTACCCTTCAAACTCTTAGTTTGGGCATCTCATATGGAGGGAGCATAGAATCCGTAGCACACGGTGTCACGCAGACTATGAACCTATTGGCATAAGAGGGGGCCACACAGATTTGGTTTGACTATTCTTAACTCTTTTCGATATTTTTAAAGATATAGGAAAAACTTATAAAGTTGGACTTTTCACACAATACACCCTAATCTTTCCTTTGCTAAGCCCCATTGCATATGCCAATTTGACTTGCTAGTTTTTGCACATATACTCACCCTCGCGTTCATTCGTGGGGCTGCTCATTCTGACGAGTAGGTCCGAAGTCTCGGAGTTACTATCCGGATGACGTTGAACCCGAAGACGACGACTTCACTGACAATGTTCAAGACGTGGACTACTCTGACGCCTAGGATCGCTACTACTGTTTGCGTATGGCATCGTGTTGGATTTCCTTTTAATTCTACTATGTATCCATGTTTCTACAATTGTGTGGCCTACATGCCAGACTTTTGTATTATGAGACTTAATGGCCACACTCTGATGTAATATTTGAACCTTAATGAGTATGGTTATGATCCAAGTTCTAGAATCTGTGTGTACTAGCTACCGATCCAGGGACTACTACGGGTAAGGCACAGAAGGGACTACACTCTGTTCTACAGGTCCTGACAATTTCACACCCCTAACGGTAGATTCAGAATTTGAATCCAAATAGCAAATTCATCAAAACTGATCTCCCACGGCTTTAGTTTTCCATCATATTCTTGTAAGAGAACAACTTGCTTTCCCATAGCACCTCTCCCCATAGACCATTTTTCGATAAAGAAAGCTTTATTGATATCAAGATAATTACATCAAGGGGATACAATCATCTTGAAATCACTCCCAGCCTCTGCATAGCTAGGACGCACACAACCTTTAAAGTAATAAAGACAAAACAAGCATACTACTGACTATCAATCCGCAGACTAGATATCCATGCACTTGGGTAAAAATATCCTTGGCCACCTTCTCCAAAAGTTGACACGCCGTAGTAACCAAATCCTGTGTATCCGGGCTCTGAAGAATAGCCCAGGAACATAGCCAGTGGAAAAGTAAGTAGATAACATACAAAGGAGATGAAATTTTCTTCCTTTGAAAAACCATATCATTTCTAGAAAGCCATAAGGACCAACAGGTACCAGCCGCCCCTAGCAGAACTAACGATCTCAAGTTATGAATAACTCCACCTAGCAATCCACCAAACAAGTGACAGACACTACAAGGTTGAAAAATTCCCGAAGCCACATGTATGATGAACCATACTGCATGAGCAAGACGGCATTGAAAGAAAAGATGATTAATTGCCTCCTCTTTGTGACAATAGCAGCATTTCGTGTTACTATGCCAATTGCGCTTTGCAAGACTATCCTTCGTCAAAACTACTACACAACGTACATCACTATGGATCAGAGCAAGGTAATGAGATTTCACATAAAATTGACCATTTGAATGTAGATTCTAGCGGAACTCATCTTGCTCCTAGGATAGCACAATATTAGCAATGCATGGAAATAAAACATTCCAGGCTGCTAATTTTGGTCCTATAAGATCCCTGCGCCAGGATAGATTGGGAGATGTATTGAGAGCTTTAGTTACAGTAATCTGCTTATGATGAGCTACATAGTACAAGCAGGGGTACTGATCTCATAGTGTTTCATTACCCAGGCATTTATCCTCTCAAAACCTAATTTGGTTGACATCTTTAATTTTGGAAGTTCCAAAACGTAGAAAATCATAATTTCCAAAATGTAGAATCTTGTTTTACTTTCATAAGGCTGGCCCAGAAGTGTGAATCTCCCACCTTCCACTGGCATTGCGATAAAGGCTTAGTACGCAAATATTTGTTGCGTAACAATTGCTACCACATTCCATCAGTTGTGAGAAGTTTAAAAGGCCATTTACTATGTAGTGCTACATTCTTAATATGAAGATCTTGGATTCCTAGACCCCTTTGCTCTCTAGGCCGACACATAACATTCCATTTCGAGAGGCGATACCTTTTCTTCTGGTCATCACTTTGCCAATAAAAATCTTGAGCGCAAGTAATCCAGTTTTGTAAGCACACCCCTTGGAATGGCGAAAAAAACATCATGTGCATTGGAAGACTATTAAGCACTGAGTTACTCAATGTAAGTAGTTCCCTAGTTGAAAGGTGCTTACCTTTCCAACTATTTAGCCTCTTTTCGAAACGTTCTTATATCCCTTTCCAGTCAATAATGAATAGGAATTCCTAAATACCGCAAACGGTAATTGCCAGTAGCACAGCCAAAGAGTTTGGTGTATTGATCCTCAACATTTTAAGGCTCTCCGAAACAGAACAATTCGCTTTTGTGGAAATTGATTTTGAGACCTGATAATTGCTCAAAAGCACAAAGTAACAACTTTAAGTTACGAGGTTTCTCTAGGTCATGATCCATAAAAAGAATTGCATCATTAGCATATTGTAGAATAGAGAGACCACCATCCAAAAGGAGAAAATTGGCTATATGCCATCCCGCACAATGCCGCTCGTTAAAATGACGCCCCGCAGTTTGGCGTCGTTAATTTGCCACTAATAAGGTTGGCTTCGTAGTCTATATGCCATTTTGACCATTTTTTATGATTTCTTCTAATTTCCACCTTTTCTAGCATGTGAAATTACCATTTTGCCCCTTTCTTCTTCTCTCACATCGTCTCTCCCACAGAGGCGAGCTCCCCGTCCGTTGCCGCCAAGCTCACCACCGCCGGCCACTGCGCTCCCACGGCAACGGCACGACGTGGTGCAGAGCAAGGCGGCTGCGCGGAGCACGACGACGGTGGGGAGATCGCCTGTGTAGGAGAGAGGATGTGAGAGGAAGAAGATGGAGGAAGAAGAAAGGGGCAAATTGGTCATTTCACGTGTTGGAAAAGAGGAAATTATGAGAAATCATAGAAAAATGGTCAAAATGGCATATAGCCGACGAAGCCAACCTTATCAGTGGCATATTAACGACGCCAAACTACGGAGTGGCATTTTAACGGATGGCATCGTGCGGGATGGCATATAGCCAATTTTCTCATCCAAAAGATGTGACACTATTCCATTTACTTGCCTCTTTGTTTTAGCATTTTAACTCTATTTATCAATATATTTAGCATATCTGCTATAATGTTAAAAAGTATCAGAGGTAGGGGATCTCCCTGTCTGATGCCTTTTTTGTTTGGAAATAATATCCAACATCATCATTGATTTTGATTGCCACACTTCCACCAAAAATGAAGGACTGAACCCAAGATATCCATTTGAGCGAGAATTCTTTCATCTTTAGTGTTTGCAACAAAAAGGGCCATCTAACTTTGTCATAAGCCTTCTCAAAGTCACTCTTAAAAATAACCCTACTCTGTTTTTTTATGCAGTTCATGAATAGTTTCATGAAAGAAGACGACACCCTCTAGGATATTTCTTCCTGGCATGAAAGCAATCTGGGTTGGACTGATAATGTGATCTACCATCAAATTAACCCTACGAGTGACCACATTAGTGAATATTTTAAAACAGATATTGAGCAAGCAAATTGGCCTATATTGCTGAATCCGATTAACATCTTGACATCTTGAAAGAAGAGTTATCACCGCAAAATTGAGACTAAAAAGTGTATGTCACCTGCATGAAGATCATGAAACATATGCATCAAATCGTTTTTTAAGACATCCCAGAACTTCTGGTAAAATTCAGATAGGAACCCATCAGGACCAGGTGCTTTATTGTAGTCCATATCGAACACTGTATCCCGTATCTCCTCTATAAAAAGGTGCTATTAAAAGCTCATTTTCAGCCTTAGTGACTTGTGAGATATCACCCCTTCATGACTCATCGAGAGTGAAGGAATTATCCTCGGGTGGTCCAAACAAATTTTTAGTGTACTTTGTCATATAAGATTTGAGTGTTATTTGTCCCTCAATCTTCCCTTCTTCCTGATCAAATAAAAATACCCATTCTTTCCTATGCTTGCCATTGGCAATCATTTGGAAATATTTTGTATTATTGTCTCCTAACAGGATGTCTGATGCCTTTGCTCGTCGATAATATTTAATTTCTTCTTCTCAGAGTAAATTGGTCAATTGATCACACGACCGAGGGAGATGTTCTCGCTCAGCATTAGTTAAATCACGGACCTCAGCAATGTCTAGGTTATTTATAGTTGACTGCATGCTGGCTTTCTATTCTTTATAAACACCACCTATGTGTATTGCCCAACCTCGAAGATGTTTGCGTAATGCACTTATCTTATTATTCCATCGTTGGACAGAGTTATGTCCTTTGACTAGCTTATTCCAAATCTGTACAACTCGATCATAGAAGTCCTCATGATGGAACTATCCAAGTTCTAATTTAAACTGTTTTTTGTTCCCTGTGAAAGCCGATGATGCAATGTCGAGTATAAGCGGTGTATAGTCAGAAACACCTCTATCAAGAGCATGCACCGACACCAACGGATACTTGGACTTCCATTCAGTTGTCATGAAGGCTCTGTCTAACTTTTCATAGGTTGGATTAGGCAACGAATTTGCCCAAGTGAACTGGCAACCTGTTAGAGCTATTTCCAAAGATCAAAGCTGTCAATTACAACATTGAATAGAAAAGGTCAACGATCGTTGTATTGATCATTATTTTTCTCCTTGCTACTACTTAATATATTAAAATCACCCCAATGAGAGTGTGGAGCGGGTTTTATTGGTAAGTACGTACTAGTTCGGCTAAGAATGCTGATTCAAAGCCATCTTGAGCCGGGCCGTAGACGGCCATGAGGATCCACTTGAATTTATCGGATTTATTGCAAAGATGGAATTTTACATAAAATTCCCCTTCCACAATGAACGGCAAATCCAATATAGAAGAATTAATCCCTAAAAGGATACCACCAAATCTGCCACGAGGGGGCAGACAATGCCAAACGAAATCCGTACCACCACATAGGCGAGATAAATTCGTCTTTGACATATCTTTCTTCCCGGTTTCCATGATTGCAACAAAATCCAAATTATGTTCCTTAACAGCTTCAACAATGTAACGGATTTAGCCAAGTCTGAAAGACCTTTGCTATTCCAAAAAAAACATCTCATTGTGAAACCTTCTTATTTAATTTAATCCTGTTCTTAGGGAATTTACGTTTCTTCGGCTTTAGAACTGAACTGGATTTTCTAGCATAAGCCATAAGATCACAAATTTTTGTGTCCAGATCTGCATCATCGAAATCTACCTCCGTCACATCCTTGACCAAATATGAAAGCAGGGCACTATCTATGTCAGTGTCCTCGTCATCACTTGGTACAAAAGGATTTACATCAATGTTACATTGCTTCATTTGATGGTTCTTTGCTCCTTTTGGTTTCCATGGAGGTCAATTTAGCACTCTTCTTTTATCAACTTCACACTCAAAATCTGGTACAAAAAGGTTGTTTCCTACTATTCTTATGTCCAAACCCCATGGGTTTCCCCAGGCTGGCCTCATCGCACCCAAAATAGACTAAACACTTCCTTGGTCAGACACTTTGCTCTTTCAGAGTCCAGACCTTAGCTTCCCATGTAGCGAGGGCTATGAGGCTCAGCTTTCCAAACATCGACGACACCAATTCTTCCTCAAATATGGCACTCTTCAGGCTCCAATTCATTTGTCCCTGTCAGATCACGAGTTGATTTCATCCCATTGGCATTCATTGGCTCCTCTTCCCCTTTGTCAACCAATCCGTATTCCCTACCCCAGCATCCAAGCAAGCTTACACTTGCCAGCAGGATGGTGTCATGGACGGTGTCGGCCTGAGCGAGGAATGAGAGTTTAGGCGAGAGTAGTTGGGCCGTGTGAGGCTATGAATTGCGATTATGTAACTTGGGCCGTGTGTGGGTTGTGTGCATGTGAAGGCAGTCAGTGTGGTGGCTTATATTGTACGCACTGTAGATAATCTTGCCTTGTCAAAGAAGAAGAAGAAACTACTCCCAACTGAATTTTCCCCTCTGTTCTTCCTATCTGGTTCTTCCCCCTCTTTCATATCCTTGTGAATTCATCACATTTGGTATCAGAGCTTGGTCCGATCCGTGCTATTTTCGCATACCGGAGCTTTGATCAGTAAAATTCTGATGGGAAGGTTGGTTGTTGCCTCAGCGACGGTCGTAATCTCCTAAACCATCGGTTCGATTGGCGAGGGTAGGAAGAAATACGGCTCCTCCAAGGCAGTCAGTCCAAGTGCCGCAACTGGTAGAAGCCATGGCGGATATGGAGGCGAGGTTGGGTGAGTTGCTAAGGAAGGAGATGGCGGCGTTGAGGACCGACTTGATGACTCAGTGGTGGAGTCGGTGAAGGAAGAGTTGAAGCATCAATTGGTGATGGTGGATCAGAAGCTTGAAGAACATCGGGAAACACTAGAGCAAGTCCAAGTCAAGGTAAATATATCCATGGATTCCCTAGGAAAAATTCAAGGAGAGCAGGAGCAGATGATAAGAGTGGTGAGGGCACCCCTACCGCAACCCCTGACCATACCAGCACGTGATGGGGCTGGGATTATGGGAGCTCCACGGATGAATCGCAACAAGGCGGGTACGAGTTTAAGGGGTGTTGCAAATCCAGTGAACCCTCAGGTGACGTTTCCACCCCCGACCCAGTTGAAGTGTTGGAGACTTGTCGATCAGGAGAGGGAGGCCACAGTAGAGGGTGGATGCAGAAAATGGATTTTCCAAAGTTTGGAGGAAGTGATGTTAGAATCTGGATCAACAAGTGTGAGGCATTTTTTGTGATGTACCAAATATCAGAAGGATTCAAGGTGGCAGCAGCAACAATCTATCTCATGGATAGTGCAGCCCATTGGTACCAGTCTTTCAAAATCAATCACCCTGTGCACGACTGGCAGCCGTTCAAGGAGGCCATTGTTTGTGAGTTTGAAGGGAATGAGCATGGAGATAAATTGTAGGAACTTTTGATGCTCAAACAAAATGGATCAGTAGAAGAGTATAAAAGGAGGTTTGAAATGTTGGTTTATCAGTTAAAGTTGTATGAGGATTCGGTTGGGGGATTGATGTTAGTTACACAATTTGTTTTGGGACTGAAAGAAGAGTTGAGGGCAGCGGTAGAAATACAACTGCCAAACACGGTAGGGAAGGCTACAGCCATGGCAGCTATGCAAAAAGTATAGTGGAGAGGTCCAGGAATGGTTATGGTAAGGGGGTTACTCCAAGGACCAGTGTAGCAAGCCTTACTACTTCTGATAGTGGGCACAAGCATAATACAAATACTTTGAGGTTGGACAAGGGAGATGTATGGAAGGCAAGGCAACGAAAGGATTATAGAAGAGCTAATAATCTCTATTTTTTAAGTGTGGGGAACCATACTCTCCTCAGCATCAATGCAAGGTGACCAATGTGGCCCAATTAAAGGCAATATAGCAGGTGGAGATTATACCTGATGAGTTGTTGGATCTTTTGGTGGAGAAAGAAGACCAACTGGAAGAGGTGCACAAATCTCTTTAAATGCTCTTGCTAGGATCAGTTCCGCAAACACCATTCGGTTCAGGGCCTTGGTTAATAACAAGATCATGTTAATTCTGGTGGATTGAGGCAGCTCACATAGCTTTGTGGACAAGAAATTGTTGCACCACTTAAAGTTGCCAACAGAGTCAATTCCCTCTTTTAGTGTTAAGGTAGAAAATGGAGATATCCTATTATGTGACTCTCAAGTATCTCAGTTACATTGGTGGATACAAGGCCAAGTGTTTCACCATGACATGAAAGTTTTGGAGTTAGGAGGGTATGATGCTATTCTAGGGATGGATTGGCTGAGTAAGTGGGGCACCATGAAATGCAATTGGGAGGAGCAGTGATTGGAAATAGTGGATCAAGGGCAAGTTATTCGACTGCAGGGTGTCAAGAAAGACATATCTAACCTAGCTGAAGCCTCTGCCGACCAATTACTCAAATGGTAGGCAGGGAATGATATATGGGCATTGGCAGTAATTGAACATGTTGATCAACTTATGACAACACAAGAGGTGCTCCCTGCAGAAATTGCACAACTTCTTCTGAAATACCAGGATGTGTTTGAAGAGAAAAAAGAGCTTCCTCCACACCAGGATTTTGACCATGCTATCCATCTTTTTCCAAACTCCCAACTAGTGAATTGCAAGCCATATAGATATTCTCCCCTGTAGAAAAACAAAATTGAGAAACAGGTGAAAGAGATGCTACTGGCAAGCACCATTTTACCAAGTATGAGCTCATTTGCCTCACCTGTTCTATTGGTCAAAAAGAAAGATGGTAGTTGGTGTTTCTGTGTGGACTACAGGAAACTTAATGCTCAGACTGTCAAAAGTAAGATTCCTATGCCTATTGTAGATGAGCTACTTGATGAATTAGCTGTTGCAAAGATCTTCTCTAAGCTGGACTTGAGAGCTGGCTACCATCAGATTAGGATGGTTGAGGAAGATGAAGTTAAAACAGCTTTCAAGACCCATCATGGATTATTCCAATTCAGAGTAATGCCCTTTGGTTTAACAAATGCACCTACCACTTTTCAATGTGTGATGAAATCAATTTTTGCGAGTTACATCAGAAAATTTATGTTGGTATTCATGGATGACATATTAGTTTATAGCCCAGACGTGGGAACTCATGTTCATCACTTGGAGATCATATTAGCTACACTTAGGCAACACCATCTATTTGCCAAGAGGTCTAAATGCTCTTTTGCTGCTACTCAACTGGATAATCTGGGTCACATCATTTCAGACAGGGGAGTATCCACAGATCCTGAGAAAACAAGGGTGATGGAACAGTGGCCTACACCAACAAATGGCTCAGGGGTTTCTTGGGACTCACAAGTTATTACAGAAAATTTGTTAAGCACCATGGGATGCTAGCTAAGCCACTCACTGTCCTATTGAAAAAAAGGGCTTCCAATGGACGCAGGAAGCCCAATCATCTTTTCAAAGGCTGAAAAAGGCTATGAGCACCACACCTGTCTTGATTTTACCAGATTTTTTCAAGCAGTTTGTGTTAGAAACTAATGCTTGTGATTTGGGCACAGGAGCTGTTTTATTGCAAGAGGGGCATCCTACGGCGTTCTATAGTAAGGCATTGAGCAAACAAAATAAAAAACTGTCAATCTATGAAAAGGAGTTCTTAGCTATTATGATGGCCACTGATAAATGGAGACCATATCTGGTTAGAGGTCCTTTTTATTATTAAGACCTATCACAAAAGCTTATGTCACTTGGAGGATCAAGCTCTAACTTCTGAACTCCAAAGGAAAGCAATGACTAAAATAGTAGGGCTTCAGTTCAAATTTCAATATAAGAAGGGTGTTGATAATAAAGTGGATGATGTTTTATCTAGAGTTGGTCAATTCTTCTCTGTACGGGCCATTTCTTGTGGACAACTTTTGTGGTTGCAAGAGGTCTTAAATTCATATGCAGTGGATGCCATGGCTCAATCACTTTTACAGAAGTTGGCTGTAGGGGGAGGTTCATTTGAACAGTTTACAATAGTAGATGGTCTCATCAGGAAACATGGTACTATATGTGCTGGAGCTAACATGGGATTACAAAACAAAATCATCCAGGATTTCCACTCCACACCAGGGTGGATCTACAGTGTAATGGCCGGTGTCATGCAACATCGGTGCCTTTCGAACATTCCCTTGTTGTCTAGTGCTACCTCACTAGTATATATACATATAAACCTATGTTTAAAAGCTAAAAACCAGTGAATTAGGTTTAAAATGACCCCGACGACCCCAGTGACTTAATTTCTTGGATCCACCCCTGCTCCACACCAATAGGAGGTCATTCAGGTGCCCAAGCCATTTATCAGAGAATTAAAAAGCTTTTTGACTGGACTGATCTCAAATTGTATGTTGATAATTTTGTTAAACAGTGTCAAGTATGTCAACAATCTAAACACGAACAGTGCAAGGTCCCAACTGCTAACTCCTCTTCCCATACCTGAAAATGCTTGGCATGATATATCCATGGATTTTATAGAGGGGTTACCCAGATCAGATGGATTATCGGTAATCCAAGTGATTGTGGACTGATTTACCAAGTATAGCCATTTCTTGCCCCTGAAACATCCATTCACAGCAATGCAAGTAGCCAAGTTGTTTCTACAGAATATTGTCAAGTTACATGGTATGCCTCGGTCCATAGTATCTGACGGGGATAAGGTCTTTACTAGTAACTCCTGGAAAGAACTATTTTATTTGTTTGATGTTCAGCTCAATATGGGGACTGCTTACCATCCTCAATCAGATGGGCAAACCGAAAGGGTCAATCAATGTGTAGAGATGTATCTCAGGTGTGCATGTCATCAAACACCTGCAAAATGGTCTATGTGGCTACCATTGGCTGAGTTTTGGTATGACACCAATTACCACACCGCCTTGCAAGTCTCGCCCTTCAAAGCACTATATGGAATTGATCACGACTACGGTATCACACCTGACCTACCTACTACTACTAATGTTGATATTCAGACTATGCTTACTCAACGTTCTCAGTTTGTGGAGCTACTGAAACAACATTTGGCTAGAGATCAATCTTGAATGAAACATATTGCGGATACGAAGTGCTCTGAGAGACAGTTTCAGAAAGGTGAATTGGTCTTTTTGAAGCTTCAACCTTATGCTCAGTCTTCAGTGGTGAATCGTCCCTGTCCCAAGTTAGCTTTCAAGTATTTTGGTCCATATGAAATTCTTGGGAAAATTGGTCTGTCGGCTTATCACCTCAAGTTACCGGCTAACAGTCACATACATCCAGTATTTCATGTCTCTCAGCTTAAGCCATTCACTCCAAACTTCACCCCGGTCTCTAATGAACTACCAGATAGTGTATCCCTTGATGTGGTGGATACTGAACCAGAGGAGGTGATTGATTGCAAATTGGTTAAAAGAGGCAACACTGCTCATGTGCAGGTGCTGATCAAGTGGAGGTTTCTACCTCAATCTTCAGCAACATGGGAAGATTATCAGGTGGTGAAGCAACGCTTTCCAAATGTAGTCGCTTGGACGGTTCCAGCCTGAGTGAGGAATGAGAGTTTAGGGGAGAGTAGTTGGGTCGTGTGAGGCTGTGAATTGCGATTATGTAACTTGGACCGTGTGTGGGCCGTGTGCGTGTGAAGACAGTCAGTGTAATGGCTTATATTGTACGCACCGTAGGCAATCTTGCCTTGTCCTGAATTTTCCCCTCGGTTCTTACTGAATGGCCGTTGATCTATAAATGGAAGGCCTGGATGGACCGAATGCCCCTCTTGACATTTATACTAGGGGATATGGGTCTGCCATTTTTAGCCTGCATTTTGCACAAAATACTCAATAATTGACCAGATATTACATGAACTGCAAGTAGTAAGAATCTACTTCAATTTTCGAAGCACTGAGTATACATAGTAATCCAAACATATAGAACATCAAAAGGAAAGTTTCACATCATTGCTGTTCATAAATACTAATTGAGTACAAACAGTTTTAGCACAACCGAAGATCACATGTACTTGGTATGCACAGGCCAGAATCCAGAGGACAAATCAGATCCTATTCCTTTTTAGACTTATGGACAGCGGTAACTGTGGAGACCATGGAATCAACACCACACTTGTTTTGGGCATGCGGACCCTTGCAAATCTTGTAGTACCCGCTGTCACCCCAGTTCTCGCCCCACGAGTTCTTTATGATCCAGTAGGGCTTTTCCTTGAAGCGGATCGGCGCATAACCAGCCGATCCATAGCCAACCAGGAGAACACCATGATCAAGGTGCCTCCCACAAATGTATGGGCATGAGACACCACCGATGTATGTCTGCATGAAGACGGCATTGATACCAACTGCATGCAACAGATCACAGATGTATGCATCAGGAACAGTCATTTCCATGAAATCCATAGGCAAATTGCTAACTACTGTGAGTGCAATGATCAAATATGTAAATTCTTTGTTTACTCAAAAAAAAAATGTAAATTCTTTGCATCCTTACTTGCAAGTGGGCCATGTTTCACAAGGTTAGCAGCAATTTGACCTTCATCGACAGAGATAACACTGAAATTACTGACTTGAGCAACAATTTTGGACTTGTCAAATTTGCAGGTGCCGTCGCTCCCAGTGTAAGGGTAATCCTTCTCGCTCTCTAGTCCACCAGCTTTTTGGAGATAACTGAAAGCTGTAGTCATCAGACCACCATTACATCCAGCATCGCATGAGCGTGCATCTGATGGATCACACTGTAAATTCATAACAAGAGCATGGATAAATAAAATTAATAATAGCAACACAAGTGAAATTGTTTGCAAAACATAGGAAATTTGATCATTATAGAAGAAATAGTAAAGTACAATTTACCTTTTTAAAAGTTGAAGCAATTTGTTACTTAGCAACCTAGAAGTTGAAAATTACTTTTTTTTTGCCTCCTTAAAGTTGTCTCAATTTGTATGCGGTCCCAGCTCTATTAGATCTAGTGTTAAGTGCTGAGTTGGCCGTCCACGTGTGCAAATAACAGTGATGTGATCATGTCCACACGTTGGCAGCCAACTTAGGGGCTAGGGTATAAACTATAAATGGAGACAACTTTATGGAGGCAACAAAGTAATTTTCAGCTTTTGAGGGCTACGTGAAATTTCGTTACATTTTTAAGAGGATTAATTGTACTTAGCTGCATAATTTGAGAGATGTGTTCCGCCATATTAACTGATTTTGGGGCATCTCAAATACTCCTGGTTCTTCTGTTTCACAGTATTGTTCCTTGGAAAATCATCTATTGTTCTATCGCTATCCCTTGAAACAAAAAGCGCCATCTCTCTTTTGTTTTAAGGGATAGGTTGCTTGAGAAAGCCTATCTTCCTTGTTGGCCCGTATAAGCTTTCAAAGTGAAATTGCTGAAACATACAGTGGGTACTTAGGACTTAAAAAATTCCTAGGGTCCTACCACAAGTTCATTGACTTCAGTTATTATATTACAAAGTGGATAAGCTCTAACGTCATTATGTAGATCAGTTTTATTTTTGGGGAAAAACAAATGGAAGTTGGAATGAACTGAAATCCCCAGATTTCTTGGAGTTATCCACTTATTTCCCTCTCAATTATTCATCGCTATTTTTTAGTGTCACCAGGCAGAGCAGATGGCATCAAGAATAGACACAACAACAGAAACTAGCGCAGAAAAAAGAATATACTTGAATCATCCTTTTAGCAAAACCACACAGGAATTAAGAGTTCATATTCAATACAATCAAAGGTAGAGCAATTCTATGAAGGGGAAAGAAGGCAAGATTTTGTGTGCGAAGTATACACCTCGTGGTCGCAGTCGACCATCTGCTGCTCGCTGAGCACCTCCAGCTTCCCGGTGGCGAGGAAGTGCGCCCCCTCCAGTGCCCCGGACGTGCTGAAAGACCAGCACGACCCGCACGAGCCCTGCAGCAACAGCATCGAGCAAATTAACCCAATTGAATCGAATCGAAATCCACCGATACAATCCATGGAATCCTAGAATTAAAGGCTGTTCCTGAATCCAGGAACCGAAGCCCGGCCGGACGCACCTGGTTTTTGACGGGGCCGACGGCGCCGTGGTCTCGCCAGTCGAAATCGGCGGGGAGGCCGTCGGTGGGGAGGATGGGCGCCTTGTGCTCCGAGCCGGCGAATCCCTCGAGGAAGCCCCGGCGGGGGCGGCGGCGGAGGCCGAGGAAGCGCTCCCGGAACTCTGCGGGTGTGAGGTCGGAGAACTTGGTGACGCCGTGGACGGCGGAGGGGTCGAGCCGCTGGTGGCGCCGCGCGCGCCGCAGGTTGGCCTTGAACACCGACAGCCGGTACGCGTGCTCGTCGGCGTCGCGGTACGACTTGCCGAAGCGCCGGATGAAGCTCGCGAAGTGCGCCTCCGCGTTCAGCTCCAGCTCGTTCTCGTCGCCCCCGCCGACCACCTGCTCGATGAGGGGGTCCTCGGCGGCGGAGTCCGCGGCCGAGGAGAGCGCGGTGGCGCAGAGGAGGAGGAGGCCGGCGAGGAGGAGGAGGCGGCGGCGAGCCATGACTGGCTGGGCTGGGCGGGCCTGAAAGTGAAAGATAATATTTTGCGCGGTTTCTTGCGTGGCTTTGCTCGTTTGGTTGCCTTCTCCGCTTACTTATATGAAGTTGATTGCGTATTTGCGTGTTTGCCTTGTAGGCTTGCGATTGCTTGGGGTTACGGAGAATGAGGACAATGATGGTGATGCATAGAGACGAGTCAGCGGGGACGGGTGATGATATTTTGAGAGCATCCGCACCGATCGCTCTTTTTTCCGCCCTTCATTTCTTGTTTAAAATACTATTTCACTCTTCCTTTTCTATATTAATGAGCATATCACATATCAGACACGGCATATCTCATCCTCTATCTTCGCTCTCTAACATAAAATATGTTTTTTGCTAACTACTCCAACCGCCATGCGTACATGTATAGACGTGTAATTATACGAAATAAATTACTGCGCAATGGGTGAACTGTTTATTTACAAAACATTTAAAAATAATTGTTTAAATTTGAAAAATGAATTAAAGGTTTGTAAACATAGAAAAAATATATTTAAAAATTTAAAAAAATTGTGCATGTCATGTATCATTTTATTTTGCGGGCAGGGAAAAATGATTGGTGGGGATTACAATTTTTTTTAAAAAATTGAACGTGGACGACGTAAACAAAATTAAATAGTAATAAATTGTACAGCGGATCCTTGCTGTTGCGCCACGCATAGAGGGCACAGTGCTCGCCTTCCATCCCTTCAAAAATGAAGTCCCGCACCAGCACTGTGCATTCCTAATCGCGGGTGGAACGAAACCCTCCATGCACTGTGTAAATAGAGTGCGCAGTGATATGTTGGGCCAGATAAAGATGCTCTTAGGGATGGATTTGAGCGATTGTGAGAAATCTTAGGTTATCAAAGCTCAAGTTTGGTTAGGCTTGAGCTCGGTTTAAGGTTGGCTCGAATTATTATCGAGCTTAGTGTTAAGTTCGAGATCAAGCTCGATAATAGCTCAGTTATGCTCGATCTTATCATTGTGCACTCTATTTACACAGTGTATAGAGGGTTTCGTTCCACCCGCGATTAGGAAAGCACAGTGCTGGTGCGGGACTTCATTTTTGAAGCGATGGATTTGGGCGATTGTGACAAATCTTAGGTTATCGAAGCTCAAGTTTGGTTAGGCTTGAGCTCGGTTTAAGGTTGGCTTGAATTATTATCGAGCTTAATGTTAAGTTCGAGATGAAGCTCGATATTAGCTCGGTTATGCTTGATCTTGTCTCAGTTGAGCTCGAATCAAGGGGTTCATGTTGTTTTAAGAGAGGAGATAAGCCTACATGAGCTTGATTGGACTCTATTTTGAGCTCGAGCTCAACTTGGATTGGTTAGAAAAGTTGGTTTACAGAGAGATGTAGGTGTAATAATGTTTGACCGGGCTTAGAGAAACTCAACGAGGGCTTGAGATTGACCCCGAGCTCATAATTGCGCTCGAGATTAACTCCTTTATCTTTTGAGCTCAAACTGAGAGCTCGGTCCGATGTCGACTTTTGAGCTTTTCATCCAACCCTCAATATTCTCTATTCCTTTCATTGTTTCCTTGATGCACATGTTTCAAGATTTGTGCTTGAGATCTTTAAACAATAATTTGTATAATAATATGTGGATTTGTAACATAAAATGGTGTCCTTTTATTTATGTTTAAAGTATTTTACAACAATCATAATTTTGTTACCACGAACAATGTACTCCCTACTATCACAAATAATTAACATCTGACTTGCTTGACAGTCAAAATTTCAAAACTTGAGTCATATTTTTTTTAAAAAATAATTAGGTTATGTACATAGAATTATATGTGTAGTTTCATCTTAAAAGGTACTTCAATAATATTATGTTTTGTGACATTTTAAAATTAATTATAACAATAACCAGTGATCAAAGTTGCTTCTTATGGACCGTGTAAAGTCAAAAACATCAAATGCTTATGACACGAGGGAGTGCAAACTTTCAAGACTATTGTTAATCTTGATGTTCTTTTTTGTCTCCCTATGGTAATGAGGTCGGACAAGATGAGGTTAGTGGTGATGCTGGTTTCAGTAGTACTAGGCTTTGCTGATGGTGGCAATCGGATTGGAGCCAGAGCATAGGTTGTTTACAATTAGATCTTTTAAAGACTTTTTAATGATTTGACTATTATACATGGATAATAGGGTGCTTTGCTATACAAATGAAAACTTTGTCCATTTCAGAAAAGAGAGAGATATATCATTTTTTGTTTGTGTGCTATCTGGAAAGAGCGAAACTAGTGCATCTTCCAAACCAAGCACTACTCAATAAAGAGTATCCTTCACCAAATGAAGCAAGATGTAAACTTTAGAAACATGGCAAGAAATATGTCTTAAATTAGATTACTAGGTTAGGTGTGGAGTTGGGAGCCTAGCATTATAGCCAAGGCCCAAGTTGTGCCTCCACCGAGTCTTGGATCGGGTGGTTGTACATATCTTTTATATATTTTTGTTCTTTTTTTCCTCTAATATATCTTGTTGTCTGCGTTGGTTGGATAGACAATTTCAAAGGCACCTCATGAGCGAGCTTGGAGCTTAGCCATGGAGATGCTTGGAGAAGAACAGGGGGGTCTAGATTAGACGAGAGCTTGGAGAGGAAAAAGTAATGAGCCGTCTTTATTTTGAGATTTTCCCCTTGTTCTTTGTTGTACAAGGTGGGAGGGCATTTTTACCATCATGCCCTCCCACTAACTTAATCCATAGGGACATTTTTGTCCATTTATAGCTTTGGAGAGGTTGGGCTTACCTTTATATCTCCTTCTCCTTCTCCTATACATCTAATTTACAGCTTGCCTTTATATTTTGTGGAGTCCGTTGGGCCACTCCACCAAGGTAAGGCCTACAAGGCAGACGATCAAATGGAACTTGGGGAAGGAGAGTTGAAATGGAACTTGGATAAGAAGTGTGTCGAGGTAAGGCCTATGAGGTAGACAGTCTAGTGGTACTTGGCAAGGAGTGCCTATTGACGCAAGGCATACGAGGCGAATAGTATTTCGAATGATGCGAAGAAGAGCCTGCCAATGTGAGGCCTACGAGGTGGGTGCTTTTTGTTGGACTTTTTGACCGTTTGGATAATTATTGCTAGATCGAGACTTAAATGACAGTTAGCCCTACTAATCGTGTTTGGCAAACCGTTGCCAGACCAAGCCTTAAAGGGTAATTAATCGCCCTAATTACGGTCATTACCGTCTCCCCTAATCACGCGCCCTGATCGGGGGCGCTCCTCCAAATCTTGGTTGCGCCCCCCTCACACAGCGCCATATAAATTGTTGGCACCGGCAGCTCTCTTAAGCCAACACTGTAAGGTTCTCCTCTCCTCTACTCTCGATATCCCTCTATCTGATCTGAACAGAGGCGCTGAGGTGTTGGGAAGGTTGTCGTCGGAATCACGTCTACATCGACAAGGTCTTCCCTCCATGCGTCCCTTTCGACTCTCTGCACCAATTCGTCACCAAGCAGGCCCCTACGGCCTACTGATCGTTTCAACCCTCATAGCATCATCAAACTCAAGTAAGAACTCCCTAATGCATCTGTTTAGTGGTTCGGTATTAGACTAATTACGATCCTTAAAGCCTTAGAACTAACAGTTTTCCGAAGCTTGACGGAGGTGTGCCCACCGAGACAAGGCCTATGAGGCGAGCAGTGTTCTGAAGCTTGCGAATATGAAAAGTTCGTCAAACCGCTCCACCGAGGTGAGACCTTGTGAGGCGAGCAGTCGTCAGAAAGCCCGTGAAGGAGAAGTCTACTAAATTAGAAGCTTAGTGAAGGAAGGATCCATTAGAATTGGAACCTTGGTGAAGGATAATCAATAAGTTTCCGAGCATTGCAAAGTAGAACTCCAGTAAGTGTGGAGCTCCGTCGAGGAGAAATCCATTAATCTGAAGCGAGAAATCCATTGAATCCTAGGCATGTGCATTTGATACTCTGTACATGAAAAAACATTGAATTCGAAGGGAGAAATCCATTGAACTCCAACGCCTTGTGAAGAAGAAATCCACCAAGGGTCCATTAGAATTCGAAGCTTGGCAAAGAAAAAAAATCAATAAACTCCCTAGCGGTACGGAGAAGAATTCCATTAGGGCAGTTCTAATGAAAAGTCTCTAAACATCATTTCTATAGATGATATGTCACCTAGAAACTAAGAAACGGTGGCACCATTACATTTTTTCTTAACATTGTTTTTATCATTAACACCTTTTCTTTTCTTTAAAGTCATCTTCTCTCTGCACATTAATTTTGGATCTTTGGGATGAGCGTAGAAATGGTTTCTTAAGGAATAAACCATCTCCTTCTCTCTTCTTATGAATTCTGCTCCGCATCAACTTTCTATCCTATGTGGCATACGAAGAAACGCTGTTAGAAACTCCATTGTAAGTGCCCTTAAGTCAAGAGCTCCGCAGAGGAGAAATCCTTAAAATCCGAAGAGATAAATTCATTAAATCATGAGCATTTATTACTTTGTGCATGAGAAAACCAACAAGTGCGAAGGGAGAAATCCATTAAAATCCAACTTTTTCAAAGAAGAATGCTCCAATGATCCACTAGAATACTCCCTTCAGTTCCATAATACTTGCCGTTTTAGTTTTGTCAAAGTTTTAAAACTTTAACTATAAAAATATTTTAAACCATTTGAATTGTGTACATAAAAACTATACATATAAATTCGTCTTAAAAAATACTTTCACAATATCATATTTTCGTGTATTTTGTATATATATTTTATTAGTAATTGATGGTTAAAGTTGTATTTCGAAAACCGTGTCAATGTACAAAATGATAAGTATTATGAAACCGTAGGGACCAAGCTTGGCAAAGAAGAAATTCAATAAACTCTTGAGTGCTGCGGAGTATAATTCCATTAAGTCCGGAGCTTTGCGAAGGAGAAATTCACTAAACCCGAGTGTTGCAGAGTAGAATTCCAGTAAGCTCGAAGCACCACCGAGCAGTGGCGGACGCAGGACTAAAATGTAGGTAGAGCAAGCCTAAAATTAGTTTTGTCTACCGTTATCTAAATACGTCGCATACTAGTTAAACTATATAAACACAACAATAATAAGCACACTAGTTAATGATCGCATCCATTGGATATTAAAATTACTAACAAAAAGACAAGAAAACTTAAATATAGTTCGAACACATAGAAGTTGAGTAATAATACCAAGTTGCCAAAATGATGTAGAAAAACTTTAAACCGCAACATGCCACCAAATCACCGATAAAATTCAATCTATAGTTAGAAAAATTGTATATTAGAAAAACATCAATTATATGAAAATGAACAATTAGTAAATAGAAAGCGGAATTGGTTAAATTGGGACTAAAAATCTCCTCATATTATCTCAGATGAATAGTAGCACTAGCACCTCTGTAAATTAAATCAAATAACACTAATCAGTTAACCTAGCAATCTAGCATTGAGAGAGACATAGAGACGTTGAGATTTGAGACACAGTACCAGACTACCAGTCTGCTGTCGGCGACAGGGCGTCGGGGCGGGCCACGGCGCGCCGCTTGCAAGCCGTGCAGTGGGCGTCAGCGCGTGGCCGCAGGCTGCAGCCGTGCAGGCCACGCGGCGGGGCGTCGGCTGCGGGACGGGCCGGAGGAGCGTCGGCGGCGGCGGGGTGAGCTGGTGAGGTGGTGAGGACGCGGCCACACGAGGGTGCTGCGGCGGGGTCAGGGAGAGGGGGAACGGGCCAACGGGCAGGAGGAACCGCAAAGGCATCAGACAATGGCTAAGGTTGGCCGGCTGGGGGATTGGGGCGAGTTGGGCCGAAGCTTGGAGGCCCGAGGCCGGTTCGTGAGATTGATATTAAGTGGGCTGGCCCCAATCTGCCATCCAGGTGTATTCTGCCCAATCAGCCCCATTGTGGGTCCGCCCCTGCCACGGAGGAGGAATCCATTAAACTCGAAGCAAAAAATTCATTGAGTTTCGACGCTTTGTGAAGGTCTGAAGGATAGGACTTCATTAGGTCAAAAGCTTCATGGAGGATCCATTAAGGGCGCTTTTACCATCGTGCTCTCCCACATACTCACTCCATGGGGCATTTTTTCCATTTACACTTTTGGGCAGTCTAGGCTCCTTTACATCTCACTTCCTTGTCCAAAACATTAACGTATAGTTGTAATCCTTTGCAAGCATAAGGGATGGAGCATCCATACTATCTCTACAATATATCTGGGCCTTTTTAATTTGCCGATGAGCTCGTATAGCATATGGACTCTTAATTTTAAATGTCCAACGCGTAAAAAATATTTTCATCGACGCATAGCCAATGAAACGACATTAGATCATCTCCAACCATTTATCCTTCATTCCATTTCCTTCCACATTTCCTTTCTCACATTGTTTCTCTTTATTCCCTACCATCTCAAACAACATTTCTTTGAAGAAATTTGTGAAAAAACGGAGAGAGAATTTCTTCTTAAAGAGAATGCACGAAGAAATTTATTTTTAAGAGAACCGCGAAGGAAAAATGACTACTGCAAAGATATTGTTAGAGATGGCCTTAACACCTTACCACAGCCCTTGCGCGCGCAGCACTGGCCATCCGCCAGCAAAAAAAAAAAAAAAAAATATTTTTGATTACGTTCATTTGCTATAGGCCGATGTAAACATGCCACGTGGAACATTCACGCCCGGCTCGTCTGCATGCAAAAAAAGAATTCATTCAATTTGCTAGCCTAAGGCCAGAAAAAATATTTCAAAAATTTAAATTCCCCAGGTGGGCGCTTGACCATAGTTTCATCGGTTTTGTGCAAAACCAACAAAATTACCCTTGCTTTCGTCAGTTTCTTGTCGACCATGCAAAATTACTTTTTTGTTTGCATCATCTATTCTTATGGCTGATGAAATTATGTTTGGCGATGAAAGAATTATGCTTTTTATAGTGACTACGGACAACACAATATATATTTTTTCTTGTTTTCATACTATAGTTGAGTTTTGCCATATAGATGCCTCGTGTTTCTATATGTAATTTCGCTCATCCATGTCGTTTACAACATAAAAATATAATCATTTTGCTAACACTTTGACACTTTTTAGCTATTTTTATAAGATTTTTAATGGTTCTTCGTATAACTCATAAAACAATTTTAGTATTTTTTTCTTCTTTGAGACTCTTTTCAAGAAACCTTAAATTTTATATTATAATTTAGTATAATTTTTTGCGGAAAATATATATACTGCTCGGATGTGTGGCTCCAATGGGCACCTCACATGAGAGCGGTTGAACGCGGATAATCCGAAACCCCAGTCCAACTCGGCTATGTTACGAACGAGAAGTCGACGATGCTCAAACTAATCACATTAGTGGCACAAACCATCACTAGCAGGCCGACCAAAGTTATGTAGCATCTATTTAGTTTGTGGATGAACATTTGTGCATCAACCATTCTCAGAAAGAAGGGAAACAGAGAATTTTCTAGATGGGAGTCTGGACTACGCACACCAACCGACCCCTGCGAGTAACCGTAGAAATATATTAAAATAAAATTTAAAATAAAAAATTATATAGAATTTGTAAAATAGTATTAATTAATATAAATTGATCTGAGTAATGGAATACAACGCAAAATAAAAAAACTGAACCGTGCCTCTATTCGTGTCGAGCCGGTCCAAGCACGGCCCGTACTGTCGGGCCGGGCCGAGCGACACGCCGTGCCTGGTTTCCAGGCCTGGCCCGGCACGCCATTTCGGGCCGTGCCAGCTCGGCCCATCAAATTTTGTGCCGGGCCGTGCCACAGGCCCGAAAAATCGGGCCGTGCCCGTGCCAGCCCATCTGGCCCGGCCCATTCTCCTAGCACTACCCTATGGTAATGTGCTCGAACAAGATGGGGTTAGTGGTGATGCTGGTTTCAGTAGTTTGCTGATGGTGGCAATCGGATTGGAGTCAGAGCATAGGATGTTTACAATTAGTTCTTTTGAAGACATTTTAATGATTTGACTATTAGCCAGCTAAAGGCATCAGTCGGAGGGCTGATTTGGGGCCCACAGGTGTCAGCACACCATTTGCGATTTGCTGCCAGTTTCCCCAGGCTTGCACTCAAGCGGCAGCAGTGGCCTGGGGACGGGGCCCACCTTGTCATTGTGCGTGCCCGCGGAGTGCACTTCTCCCCCAGCGTGTACAAGTGGGCAACTGTTCCGGGCACTCCAAGCCAACTGCCCAGCTGCAAGCGACGCTGCCAAGTGGGCCTCATCGTAGGTATTGACGGCTACCACATCACTTTAAAGTACCACATGGAGCACTTGCTTACATACAGGACTTGTTTGATTCAGATTAAATTAAAAAGTTTGTTATTTTTGTATAAACCAAATGGTGTAATATTTTGTAGTCATTTTTATGGGGTTTTAAATAGTTCTTCTTACAGTTCGTAAATAATTTTTTTACAATTTTTTGAATTCTCTACAACGTATTTTAAGAGGGTCACAAATTTGTTACAGTAAAACCCAACTCAACATTAATCTGAAACAAATAAGGCCTGCAAAGGCTCAAATCCTCCGAGCCTTTCATGCCTGTGCGTCGTCAATTAAGATCCTCCTTGACTCATGGTTTTGTTTGATTTAACCAAAATTTCTTATTTTTGTATAGACTATTTCAGTTTAACATTTTGTAATAGCGTTTTAAAAAGAAAGAAGTTTTAAGATTATCATGAAAAGTTATAAAATCGTCACCACGTGAAAAGTTCCCTCCCTGTCCATAGTTATGGACACGATTTATGATAGTTTTAACTCTGCAGAGTGCGTACAAATTCCCCACAAGCCTTGTCTCATCTCGAAGAGAGAAACAATACAAAATCGTTCACTTTTACGCCTAGCATTTCGTGCACCCTATCTTTAGGTTTCACACCTCACCCTATATACTTCAACCAGAATGGTTGCAGTCTGCAATCTACATTCGGCCATACCATGGTAGCATGTCGGGTAAAGTTAGTCACCATCATCCTACGAGTACACGGTTACATAGGTTTCACAAGCTAATAAATTAGAGATAGAAGGCATAAGTGGTTCAACTGTTTAGTTTGGGCCACTAGTCACAAGTGTAGTGTCCTTATTTGATGAGACTTCCAACCAGCCACAAGTCTAGGTTCCGTCTCTTTTAGGTCTCCTCAATTTAACGCACAACACATTGATTTTAGTTGATTAATCCTAAATCAACACCACGAAGCAAAAGTTTCACAATGATTTATTATTTTATGAGGAAGACCTATCATCCACCAACCTTGTGGAGTGGATTGGTGAAGATGTAGAGTTATTTAGTCATCTTTGCATTTAGGCATGTTTCTCATGTTCTTGAGGTTCTAAGTTTGTAATATAAAAATGGACTGGAGAGGCCTGATGTTTGTAATACTTCATCCGTAGATCTCTACTTTTGTTATACTACTAGGAAGGTAACCGCGCTCATGGCGCGACGTGCTCTATGATGCTCTGTTATGTTCGTATATCTAAAGTAAAAGCTATCGCGTCTTTGGTGTTAGGCAACAGGCATGAGTAAGGGCTATGAAAGGAAAGTAGCATTAAAAATAAGAAAAGAGCAGAGCAAATGAACATATAAATCTGGTAAGACCGTAAAACTATGCTAGACGTAACTATATAGCTTTTGCTTAAATATTGAGACCTTAGAAAATACCGTTGGTTCCCTTTGATCTGATGGAGGGGAAAATGCACATACCATCTACAACTCATGTCTATATATCGAGGGAATACCAAAATCTTATGTTACGTAAACGTAAGATCTTTTTTGAAAACAACGTGGAAGCGGCAGTCAATTTTTTTTCACTGTGAATGGTAGAGAATCGTCAGTATTCAAGTAGTGATCTGAACAAATATGTCTAAATAAAAGCATGGAGGATGTGCAATAGGTGCATATTTATCACTCTTTAAAATAAAACGTATCATAGGAGAAACAGTCAACGTAAGAGAATTAAATTACCAAAAAAATGTACGTACAAGTATATACATAAAGATCTCTCAGAAAAAGCATTTACATAAAGAGGTTACAATAAGGTCGACCATCTGCATGAATGAATAAAACGAACTTAACTATCATGCAGTTTTACTAAAAGTAAGAGCAACATGCGTTAAAACAAAAAATAGTGGAAATAAGGTTGGCCTCCCGAAATGAATAATGATGGTATTTTTGTGCTCTCAAATTGTCCAGGCAGCCAAACCAACAATTTACAATTTTGAAAGAGACATTATGTGTAAACTTTATTGATTGATATAAACGCAAAGAGGATCCAACGAACTTGACCAAGAAACTTCAATTTTATCGTTGTATATTGTATCGAAAGAGCACTTGGAGGAAAGATGAATATTTGTTTCAATTTTTTGTAGTGATTAAAAGACACAAAAAGATGCATCTCCAAAAAATAGGTTATTTCTTTGTAGCATTTCATTTCTGCGCACGATACTATTATGATACAAAAGACATAGAACAAACACAAAGGATATTTTTTTAATAATTTTTGAAGTAAACATTAGGGTACTTAGAATTTGCTAGCTCTTTTATGTACCCTCACCATGATACTATGTCCCTTTATTTTTTCTACATTTCTGTGCCGAACCAAAAAAACCAAGGAAAATATAATCACATTTTCTACTTTCATCGAACACCAGTGTTTTTAGTTTTTCTATTTTGTAGAATTTTCTTTTTTTCACATTTTCTTTCTTATTCATTTTATAGAAGTCAAAAAATTCTAATGGCTAAATTCATTTGTAGACCCTTACCATGTTTTTTTTTTTGCATTTTGCATCTTTTTAGTTTTTTTATCTTTTTACATTATTGGAAATTTTTACGGTGACGGTCAATTGCATTTTTTTTTTATTTTTTTTAGGTTTTTAGAGTTTTGCAAGAATAGTTTTGCGAGGAATCGAACCCATGACCTCCCTCTTCGCGTGGAGGCAAGAGGCCAACTTAGATATGTGTAATTTGTGTTTGGTGTGAGGTAGGAAAGGTACATAAAAGAGGAAAAGCGAGAATGTGGGAGAGAAATATGGTTGGAAAAACAGGGGGCGGTGGGATTCGAACTCGTGACCAACAACTGAGTTCCATCGGTGTAAACCACCAGGCCAGACGGCCCATGTTGTTGAGAGTTCCACCGAATTTTTTTTTTAGGAAAAAGTGTCGATTTGATTCCACAACTATACCCGTCGGACCACTTTGGTCCCTGAACAGCAATACCGTACTTGTCAGGTCCTTGAACTCTCAAAACCGGACTTGGCTAGTCCTTTGACTAGTCAAAATGATGGTTTTAGGTGGAGTGGCAGCCTACGAGTTAGATCTGGCATACTTTTGCTGATGTAGCAGCCATGTGGCAACGATGTGGCAGCCCCGAACTCCCAAGTCTATGCCTCGGTGATACGCCTACGCCGGCGCCTTTTGGCGATCCTTACGCCAGTAGAAATAATCCCAAGAGGACGGGTATCGCTTGTAGTTTTCACCCGGGAGTATTCTAGAGTATCGAATCTTTAGGGAACGAGAGAGAAGGATAATTATAATATCTATATTATTTAAGATATCAGCCAGCTAGTTAACGGGGGTAAGAATAATAATAAGATAACAAGACCGGTGACACACACTGAGCAGTATAAAAAGATAAGTTAGACAGATAGTTGGGAGAACAACGAGAAGAGTATAAAGTTTCTTAATAGTGCAATCAATTATCAGGTTGAGCTAGTAGATATGAGTTTGGAGGTTTGTTTTAAGAACTTCGTCGGACCTCAACCGATTCACTACCACCCTTTACTAGTTAAGAACACCGAATGGTTACGACCACCCCCGATTGGGCCCTACTGGTCGAATTCCTAACGCAGTGGATTATGCGTGAGATAAATCACGGATGGATAGGGCTGTCACCACCGACCACAAAGTACGTTGGAATGGGTGTAAACCAAGTCAGAGATAATCTCAGACACCCGTCTGCTACTAAATCCGATCACTCCTTCCCGGATCCTAGGATGGCGATCCAAATTCAATAATTAGGCTATTCTAAGCATATGAGAATGAATCCAGACTCGTAATCAGATGAACTTAATCAACCGGTCTAATAATTCACACTTCCCACTTAGTGTAAATATGCTCAGCTCAGATAACGAAAACACTTATATTATAAAAACAAAGTCTTACAAAAGGAAAAGAATACAAGAGCTATTATCCGAATTCCCAAAGACAATTCCGGAACTCCAAGCTTCAGCTCGACTCAACTCTAACTCCCAAACTAACTACTCTAACAAGTGGAGTGACTCCAAATGAGAGGGATGTGTTGTGTGTTGTGTCAAGTGAGGTGGGGGTCGTTTTATATCCATCCGCAACCAATGGGGGGCTTCCACGCCATGGGACAAGTATCATCTCCACACCAGCTGAAGGGGAATCCGAGAGGGGATCCAAGGGGGTTGGCTAGCCTAGGTGGGTCGGCCGACCCACCTACGGTCGATCCCGGCCCTTGTTTTCGTCTGGGATGCCTCTTTGCTGGTGTAGATCAATCCCCCAAGTCGGTTTTGACAGTTATAGCTGATGGAACTAACTTCCTTGAGAGCCAAGTGACCCAAGTGTGTAGGAACTGCAGCCATTTGATCAAACCGACACGTATGGACACTTGAGATTACTCCTTGATGCGTTTCTTGGCAACTAGGAAAAGTTGGAGTCAATTGGGTGCAAAGGCCGGGTCGGCCGACCAAGGGTGGACCGGCCGACCGGCTTTTGTGTCCGATTCAGCTCCAGTTTTTCTCCACTTTATTCCTGAGGACAAAAACTCACCAAAACTTGTGGAAATTTATTAGTTTAAATAAAATACTTGTATAAATCATGATTTTCCTCCAAATCACAGGAAAGTTGGCGTATGTCGGCATGTGAAATTGGACTTTAATGACTGCCACCACACCCCCCCAACTTGAACTTTTGCTCGTCCTCGAGCAAAGAGCTCAGAATTGGACCCGGTGGATCGAGATTGCATCAATATCATTATTCAATAAATATTAAGTGAATAAGATAATACTCTCATTATTTGTTAACATAAACTCATACAAGTGTATCCCAACCTTGTACTTATACCTGTAGGGCTTCCAAAATGTCACCTTGTCTTAGGCGGTTGGAAAATAGAACAAACAAGACAGAGTAGTGTTAGCTACCCTTTTTTAGAAAAGGTCTCAGAAATTTTAAAATTTTAGTTCCTCTATTGGTACTCTTGGATCGCTCAAGTGGTATTTTACTCATCCTTACCAAGGCCTAAGGCCAATTCTAATCCCTATATTCTAAGGGTTTATGTGCAGCTCAAGGTAAGGCTAGAAATGGCCTACATAGGCTGTATAATGTTGTTAAGTCAAAAATTGGACCTAATGAAGGTCATTAGAGAAATAATGTTCAGGGGTGAGGGAGAGAATGGACTCACGACAAAGGAATGAAGGAACACAAGCGAAAGGATATGAGGTACTAGTGAGTCCATCACATCAGATCTTGTGTTTAAGGACACAGTCTATATGACTTCTTTATTTTGAGCAAATCCCTCATTAAAAAATATTTTTGGACAAGTAGAATTTCTCAGAGTTTAAGATCAACTCTTCCCTCTCTTTTTTTCGAGGAGATCATTTTCTCCCAAATTTTCTCTCTCTTTTTTTTAGCCTCCCAATTTTCAATGATATTGAGGGACGACTTATGATAAATTTGAAGTCTTTAATGGAATAGACTGCATAGGTATGTATAAAGGGGATACATTGAAGATTTTGGCTTATTTTGAAAAGTAGAGGAATACCTGATGGAATGGATGCTTCATTCTAAGGTGGAATTTAGCATTGCCAGATATGAATAAGGCTAGCAATCAAAGGGACACGTGAAAGGAAATGACCAGCTTTGAAGAGTCACTACTCCTTAAGGTCACAAGTTTTGACAAAACTCAACAGAGCCATAAGTGGCTAAATTGTAAGCTTTAATCTTTTTGAGTACTTTTGACTTTGGTAGGAAGAAAATCTCAATGAGGAACATTTCTCAAAGTATTTTTATTTTTTCAAAATAAAATCATTCCGAGACTTTTTTTTACTAGAGGTATGAGCAACTAAGCTCTAATCTTAGTTGTATCATATCTCACAACAACTTAGACTTGGATTAAAAATGTCAACACCTACTAGATAAAGACTAGGCAGAATCACTACTTATACCAATAAATGTTAAACTAAACAAGAGTACTAAATTGTGAACCCAGTATTTAGAGAATAGAGAAATTTTTCATCATCTCCTTGGTAAAAATCAACATTTATACTTTTATCCGAAGGGAAATGTTTTTGGTCCTTTTAGTTTTTGCAAGTTTTTATAGAAATTTTTTATTATTATTATTATTATTATTATTATTATTATTATTATTATTATTATTATTTAATCATGCATATGACAAGTGCCACTAAGCAAACTCAATTTTTATGGCAGGACGACAGGTAAGACAGGGCAAGGCAAGGCAACAGGTAAGGCGGGGCAAGGCAGGGTAATCTGGCAAGGCTTCAGGCAGCAACAACAATAGTAGAAGCAACAACAGTGGCAACAATGAAGCAAGTGGGGGAGTAGATGGGGCATACCTTATTGAGCTGGTGGGTCAAAACTCATGTGCTGGAACCAAGCTGTCAAAGTGTTGGCACCAGTCGTCACCGCATCAGTGTTGGCTCCTCGGTCGTCTCCTAGTGGTACCTAGTGTGTCACATAAGTGTTTGACGAACGTTACCCATGTCATCTATTAATTAATGTGTCCACTCTCCTATTGTGCGGAGATCTCATGCAAGGGGCTCGAAATAGGAAGGGTATCGGGCCGATGACGGTCCTTCCCGTTCTACCGAGGGACCTTGATCATGCTGGTATTGGGACCCTCCAGTTTCGTGTTGCCATGAGCTTCTAGCTTCATGATGATGGGTGCCCCATCCCTCGAATCTTTGTGTTGCGTACCCATGGGCAGGTGGGTTCCAATGATCCCACCCGGCATTAGGGTAAAACTAGTGAGGTGGTACGGCGGCTCCCATCCACAGATCGTGGTGGGGCTCGCTTTGTTCGGGTTGAGTGTGCTGCTCAAACTCACGCTGGCGGCGTGCGCGACTACGAGTTACTGGTCCAGAAATGCTGTGACACAGGGGTTCTAAGGCACTAAAGTTGAGGGTCAGATTCCGGACGGTGAGCCTTGGATTAGGTAAATGGACCTCAACCGTGGTCCCCGGAAATCTCATGTAGTAGGTTTCCAACTAATCTACCCTCAGAATGTGCCCTTGGGTGAAGTGGTCATTCCCTACTAATGGGAATGGCTCCTCTAAGAAGGACACTTCGGCATTCTCTAAAACCCCCAAACTTTCCGCAATGCGGGTGACAAGAGAAGTGCAATCTATGTCACCTATCAAGTTTCTCATCTCTAGCTAGTGTAATACCATGTTTGCTGTTGGATTAATAGGTTTCTTATTGACCATAGCAAATAGGTATTGCAGTTCATCTAGACGCACAGTACACATATCATCTCTAGAATTAATAACCATAGCAAGCCACCGGTGCATGAATATACGAGTAGGATTATGAATTTCATTCATGCGGGGTGTAATTGTGTATTCCTTGCTAGAAATAGCTAACCAGAAATCATCACGATTAAAGCTTTTTTAGCCTAGGAGTGACTCTACATCTCATGGAGAAACCTAGATGTCTAGTTAGATCTTGCAATGAGCACTCAAATGTTTCATTGAAAAATCTAAACGAGTATCTAGTTCCATTATCAAGAATGCGAAGAGTATTTAGAAACTCAAGGGTTAGAAGGCGTGAACCTTTTTTCGTGATGGGAACAAAATTATTCCAGCTGACCGCATGAAAGGCATCAGTAAAGTCGTCCAGAAGGCCGGTCTTAATTAGTAACATCAGGCCATAAGACCATGTATGCTGAAAAGTCCGGTTTCTGAACTCCTCAAATATATGTCATTCATGGTCGCTTTGGGGGATGATCTGCTCTTCCGATGTTAACACTCTGATCCTGAGGCCTTTATCAGACCCGGATGGTTCGGCTAGTCAGGTTGCCAGCCGTGATGCCCAGAGAAATGGGAGTCCATTGACATGTCTCCCCTTAAGTTGCTATCCAGGACCTTGGTCGCAGTGTGAGTCCATTCAGAAATGGAAGAGCTAAACCTTTTGTGAACGCCCTTGGCACAATTGGACAGGGTTCTGCCAATCTTGTCGTAGAACGACATTTCTGCAAAAAGGGTTAGACCACAAATACTCGAAGGATATATAGAGTGGAGATCAAATGTTAGTGATCCAACTGTTAGCAGTTAGTCGTCCAAAGATTAGTATCCCTTGCGGAGCTTACTTAATTGCCTCCACAAAAATATTTATTTGTTTAAATCAGAAAGTCTTTAGCTTGGATGCAATGATTAATGAGCTAATGAAAAGAGAGAAGAGGGCAGATGCGAGATCATGCAATCACTGCCTGAATGTGCATTCGATCATAGCTGCTAGCTCCTCGTTTTATAGGCGACGTATGCGTGCGAGATGCAGCAAAAATCCACATATCTACAGTACTTTGAGTGCCTAGATATCTAGCTAAGCATGTAGAGTAGTTGGTGTGAAATGAAGTGTGACGTGGAGGTATAAGGGGCGGTCGGCCGGCCAAAGTGGGTGGGTCGGCCAGCCCCTCAATTTTTTTATTTTTTTTTATAAAAATGGTAAATACACGGGTAAAAGTCAAATATGCAGTGGAAAATGTAGGAAAATAAATATGAATACAAGATAAGTTCCGGCTTACCTCCCGGTGACGACTCGAAATTTTTCATGGTCCTCGAGTCAGACCGTCTCCATACCTCATTTTTCGTGAAGAATTTCCACAACCGGAGTTTTTGTTGCGGCTGGTTGAATTTCTTTCTTACGCTACACTTGTTTTGTTCGAGATTTTCGGGTGGCGTGGACTTTCGCTTGCGGCTTCGAATTTTCGACTGCAGGTTGCTTCCGTTACTTGGTTTGGGACTTCTTTGCCCATTTCTCTTAATCTCCTTCTAATATGGATGCCGCAAAGGCTCATCCAATAGTTGAAGAGTTCTCCTCATGGTTGCAATGAGACTATCCACCTGAGGTTTTGGTATAGCCTCCGCTTTCCTCTGCACAGTTTTAAGATTTTTACCATAAAAAGTGCGTACCTATGAGCATTGCTCAACTCTTGGCTTGAAGTTGAAGATTTCATCTCGGTCATTTATGTTGAGTTGAACCTCTCCTGCACCAACGTCTATGGTCGCATTTGCCGTGCTAAAAAAGGTCTGCCAAGAATGAGAGGTGTCTTGGTGTCCACCTCCATGTCAACACAAAGTCCACGGTTACCAGGAAATTTTGGACTTTCACCGGTATATCCTCAGCGACTCCGACAGGATGACGGATTGATTGATCCGCAAGCTGCAGGGTCATGTCAGTAGGGGAAAAGGTAGAATGATTTAACTTTTCATAAATTACCTTGGGCATTATGCTGACGCTTGCTCCTAGGTTGCACAAAGCACGATCAAAGTGTTGTGCACCAATGGAGCACTACGTGGTTTGATAACCAGGGTCCTTATTTTTCACGGGGAGAGTATTTAGGATTGCAGCGCTGCACTCTTCGATCAACTTGATGACTTCCACGGTCGACAATGGATGCTTGCTGTTGAGATGTCCTTCAGCTACTTTGTGTATGTCGGCACCTGCATTGCATATAGCAATGGAATATTGACATATAATGGCTTGATTATCTCGACAAACTTGTCGAACTACACGTCTGCTGGTTTGGGTTGGAGACGCGGGAAGGGTAGCACTTTTGTATCCGTGAACTCTGCGGGACTAGTTCTAGTCCCCGCATCTTCTCCCATCGTCTTTTGTGGCTCATCATGCATTCCTTGCATACCCTTCCTTCCCTTCATTGATCTCATCAGGGGTGTCATGCTCCTTGCTTGCAGTGCTAGGCTGCGGCGGGTCTCGAGTCGTTTTTTCCGACCGAGTCGCAACCGCACTAACATTCTCCATTAGGTGTGGTTCCGGTTGCCCCTGAAGTTTACCCGGAGTGGATGTGGGAATTGAAGCAACCAATTGAGCTATTTGGATTTCTAACATTTTGTGAAAACTCGTTTGGCTATCAATGCTAGTTGAAAATCCCTGTAGTTTTGAATCTATGCTCTCTAGAATTTTATCATTAGCAAGAAACTTCCTACTGATGCTATCATTCACCATTTGTTAAGCATTCATAAATTCAACTAGAGTTGACCTATTACGATTAAAACAATGAGCATTACCTCCTTTTTGACGGTTATCAAATGAGAAGTTGATCTTAGAGTTCCATCTCAGAGTGTAGTTCGACTGCGGACGAAATCGATTACTAACGAAGCTGGCATCCTCAAGTTGGGTTTTGGTGCAGTTGTTTCCCGAGTGCTCAAGACTCCCACGAACCTCGCAGGTCATGCGAGATTCAAGAGCCTGGACAATCTGATGTGGTGATTCTAGCTTTTTCATCAAAAAGTCCATCCTGACCGTGAGCATATCCGTATTATCGATTTGGTGGACTCCTCGTGTGCGGGAGGCGTTCATCGCTCCAGCTTTGGCTTGAGACCATCTTCTCAAAGACAGTACGCGCGGCGTTCAAACTGAGTGAAAAGAAAGCTCCGCCGGAGGCAGCATCAAGGCCCTCACGGGCCATGCGGTTAAGCTCATGGTAGAAACTTTGGATGATAAACCAGTCTTGCATCCCATGGTGGGGCAAGCCAGTAAGTACTCCTACAGTTGCTCCCAGGCGTCCGAAATGGACTCGTCGATGTTTTGCTGGAAAACGGAGATCTTGTTCCGGAGGGCATTGGTCTTGCCCAACGGAAAGTACTTGACGTGCAAGGCATTCGAGCACTTCTCCCAAGTTGAAATTGCATCCTTATTAGCATTAAACCATTGTTTTGCCTTCCCAACCAATGAGAATGGAAATAGGCGTAGGCGGACAGCATCGAGAGGTGCTACTTTGAGGGTGAAAGTGCTGCAGATTTCTAGGAAATGCTGAAGATGTGCATTGGCATCCTCTGATTCATGTTGATAAGAGTCGGCCTTTGGCTTGAGACCATCTGCTCAATAAGAGTACGTGCGGCGTTCAAACTGAGTGAAAAGAAAGCTCCGCCAGAGGCAGCATCAAGGCGCTCACGGGCCATGCGGTTAAGCTCATGGTAGAAACTTTGGATGATAAGCCAGTCTTGCATCCCGTGGTGGGGAAAAGCCAGTAAGTACTCCTACAGTGGCTCCTAGGCGTCCGAAATGGACTCCTCGATGTTTTGCTGGAAAATAGAGATCTTGTTCCGGAGGGCATTGGTCTTGCCCAACGGAAAGTACTTGACGTGCAAGGCATTCGAGCACTTCTCCCAAGTTGAAACTGCATCCTTATTAGCATAAAACAATTGTTTTGCCTTCCCGACCAATGAGAATGGAAATAGGCGTAGGCGGACAGCATCGAGAGGTGCTACTTTAAGGCTGAAAGTGCTGCAGATTTCCAGGAAATGATGGAGATGTGCATTGGCATCCTCCGATTCATGTTGATAAGAGTCGGCTTCAATTCGAAGCCTCCGTCACCAACATTGGCGGTAGGTCCAGTGCGGACTTTTGTGCTAGACAGGGCTGAGAACTCAAGAATGGTCTTCTCGGCAGCCATCTTAAATGATGGTGTTTCGGTAGAGAGGAAATGATTGCTTTTGAGGATTTGAACTTTAGAGACTCAAACTTGCGGAGGTGAGACTTGTAGTCCCGTCCTCCGTACGAGTGACTCTGGATTTTGGTGGATGTTTTCTAGAAGGTCGAATCTGGTCATACACAGCTCTGCTAGTTTCACCAAACAAACACAGAGCAGGGGTAAGCCCGTTAAGTTAGGCTGGTATATTAAATAATAAAGATATTTTTTATATATTTTGAAATATTTTTTCTTTTTAAATTATCTTTGACCGCTGCGTTCCCCGGAAACGGCGCTAGAAAACTTGTTAGCGATTTTTACGCTATTAGAAATAATTCGCAAGCGGGCGGATATCGCATGTAGTTTAGTATTCCAAAGTATCAAATCTACAGGGAACGAGGGAGAAAGATAATTCTAATATCTATATTATTTAATATACCAGCCAACTAGTTAACGGGGGTAAGAATAATAATAAGATAATAAGACCGGTAACACACACACAAAAGAGTATAAAAAGATAAGTTAGGCAGATAGTTGGGAGGACAACGAGAAGAGTATAAAGTTACTTAATAGTGTAATCAATTATCAGGTTAAGCTAGCAGATTTGAGTTTGGAGGTTTGTTTTAATAACTTCTTTGGAGCTCGGCCGATTCACTACCACCCGCTATCAATTAAGAACACCGAATGGTTATGACCACCCCCGATTGGGCCTTATTGGTCCAATTCCTAACGCAATGTATTACGCGTGAGATAAATCTCGAATGAATAGGGTTGTCACCACCTACCACAAATTACGTTAGAATGGGTGTAAACCAAGTCAGAGATAATCTCAAACACCACGTCTGCTACTAAATCCGATCACTCCTCCCGAAATCCTAGTAAGGTGATCCAAGTTCAACACTTAGGCTATTATAAGCTTATGAGAATGAATCCAGACTCGGAACTAGATGAACTTAATTAACTGCTCTAATAACACACACTTTCCACTTAGTGTAAATATGCTCAGCTCAAATAATGAAAGACACTTATATTATAAAAGCAAAGTCTTACAAAAGAGAAAAAATATAGGAGCTATCATCCGAATTCCCGAAGACAATTCCGGAACTCCAAGCTTCAGCTCGACTCAACTCTAACTCCCGAACTAACTACTCTAACAAGTGAAGAGTGATTCCAAATGAGAGTGATGTATTGTGTCAAGTGAGGTGAGGTCCTTTTATAGCCATCCACAACCAATGGGGAGCTTCCACGCCATGGGACAAGTGTCACCGCCACACCAGTCGAAGGGAATTCGAGAGGGGATCCAAGGGGGTCGGGCGGCCTAGATGGGTTGGCCGACCCACCTTCGGTCGATCTCGGCCGTCGTTTTCATCTGGGATGTCTCTTTGATGGTGTAAATCAATCCCCACGTCGGTGTTGACAGTTAGAGCCGATGGAACTGACTTCCTTGAGAGCCAAATGACCCAAGTGTGAAGTACATGCAGCCATTTGATCAAACCGACACATATGGACACTTGAGATTACTCCTTGATGCGTTTCTTAGCAACTGGGAGAAGTTGGAGTCGGTTGGGTGGAAAGGCTGGGTCGGCCGGCCAAGGGCGGCTTCTGTGTCCGGTTTTCCTCCGGTTTTCCTCCACTTTATTTCTAAGGACAAAAACTCACAATACTTATGTAAATTTTTTAGTTTAAATAAAATTCTTGTATAAATCATGATTTTCCCCAAATCACCAGAAAGTTGGCGTATGTCGGCGCATGAAATTGGACTTTAACGACTGCCAACAGCGCCCCGAGCGACCAACTCTACGGCTCGGCAACATACCTACGCCGGCACCCCCGAGCACCTAAGTATGCTGCTCGGCGACAAGTCTACGCCCGGGCCACAAGCGTCCAAGTCTACGCCGGTACCCCGAGCACCCAAGTATACGGTTTAGCGACAAGTCTACTCCCGCGCCACGAGCACCCATGTATATGGCTTAGCGACACGCCTGCGGCGACATCCTGAGCACCCAAGTCAGTGGCTCGGCGACACGTCTACGTCGGCGCCCCGAGCGCTCAAGTATACGGCTCGGCGACAAGTCTACGCCCGCTCCACGAGCATCCAATTATTTGGCTCCGCGACACGCCTACGTCGGCGCCCCGAGCGCCTAAGTCTATGTCTCCGCGACGCGCCTATGCCGGCACCACGAGTGCCCAAGACTATGGCTCAGCCACACGTCTACGCCCGCACCATGATCGTCCAAGTCTACTGCTCGGACACATGCCTATGCTCGCGCCATGAGCGTCGAAGTCTATGGCTCTGCAAGACGTTTACGCCGACGCCCCGGCGCACAAGTCTACGGCTCCGTGACACGCCTATGCCCGCAGAACGAGTGCTCAAGTTTACATATCGGCCACGCGCCTACGCCTGCGGCACAAGAGTCCAAGTTTACGGCTTGGCCAGGCGGCTACGCTTGTGCCCCGAGCGTTCAAGTCTACGGCTCGACGACACGACTACGCCAGCGCCATGAGCGTCCAAGTATACGGTTCAGCAACGTGTTTACACCTGCGCCATGAGCATCCAAGTCTATGGCTCGGCCAGTCGCCTACGCCTTCGCCCGAGCATCCAAGTCTACGGCTCGGCGACACATCTATGCCAGTGTACTAAGCATCCAAGACTACGACTCGATGACATGTATATGCCTGCACCATGAGCGCCAAGCCTACGCCCGCGCCCCGTGCGGGCAACACTACAGCTCGGCTACACGCCTACGCATGCACCCCAAGAGACCAACTCCACGTCTTGGCCACACGCTTATACCGGTGCCCCGAGTGACCAACTATATGGCCCGGTGACATGCCTACGCGGGCATCCCGAGCTCCCAAGCATACAGCCTGGTGACTAGTCTATGCCCGTGCCACAAGCGCCCAAGTCTACACCGGCGCTCCGCCAAGTCTACGGCACGGCGACAAGTGTACGCCTGCGCCACGAGCGCCCAAGTATACTGCTCGGGGACACGCCTACGCCGGCGCCCCGAGCGCCCAAGTCTACGGCTCGGCCACATGTCTACGCCAGCTCCATGAGTGTCCAAGTCTATGGCTCCGCGCAACGAGCGCCCAAGTTTAATGCTCGGCTACGCACGTACACCTGCGCCACAAGCGTCAAAGTTTACGACTCGGCCAGGCGGCTACCCTGCGTCCCAAGTGTTCAAGTACGGCTCGGTGACACGCTTACGCCAGCGCCCTGAGCGTCCAAGTTTGCGGCTCGACGATGTGTTTACGCCTGCGTCATGAGTATCCAAGTCTGCGGCTCGGCCTAGGCGCCTACGCCTGCACCCCGAGCGTCCAAGTATACGACTCGGCAACACACCTGCGCCAGCGCCCTGAGCATCCAAGACTACAGCTCGGCAACATGTCTATGCCCGCGACACGAGCGCCTAAGTCTACAACTCCGCTACACGCCAACGCCTCCGCCCCAAGCATTCAAATCTACTGCTCCGCCCCGAGCATCCAAGTCTACGACTTGGTAACATGCCTACGCCTGCGCCCCGAGCATCCAAGTCTATGGCTCAGCGACACGCCTACGCCAGCGCCCTGAGCGTCCAAAACTACGGCTCGGCAACACGTCTACGCTTACACCATGAGCATTCAAGACTACAGCTTGGCGACACATCTACGTCTGCACCACGAGCGCCCAAGTCTACGGCTCCGTGACACTCCTACGCCGACGCCATGAACAGCCAAGTCTACAGCTTGCTACCCTCCTACGCCTGCGCCCTAAGCGAACAACTCTATGGCTCGGCTACACACCTACGCCTGTGCTCCAAACGACCAACTCCATGACTTGGACACGCGCCTACGTCCGCGCCCCGTGCGCCCAACTCTATGGCCTTGCTACATGCCTACGCCTGCGCCCCGAGCGACCAACTCCACGGCTTGGGCGCGCGCCTACACCTGTGCCCCGAGCGACCAACTCCTCGGCTTGGCCATGCGCCTACGCCCGCTCCCAGTGCGCCCAAGTCTATGGCTCGGCCACGCGCCTACTCCCGCGCCTGGTCAGGAGCTTATAAGCTAAGTTTTCATCATCATGATCTTTTTATATAAATTTGAGTTATTTCTGGACTTGCTATTTAGTTGGTTTTCAATTAGGCAGTATGTCGGGGCTACACCTAATAGGTGCACTTGCGTGCACATTTGTTACTTTCTCTTAATGATTGCAAAGAAATCTAAGTACTATTATGAGTAGTGAAGTTATGACCCACGAATGGCGAACTCTAGTCACTCGATATCAATTCCCGGTGCCCGGGGCTGGACTAGTCGGACAGAGTGCATAACAAAAGTAATGTTACTTGGATTAATTAAAGATTAAAAAGGAAAAGAATAAAAGCATAAAAATATCTAAAAAAGCAATCAGATCTTGCATCTGAGTGGTTGTTTTGTCATTCAGATACTGTCTAAATCCTTGTTTACATGTTACAGGGGGCTCCGGCTCGCGTCCGATGGGAATCCTACGCCTAGCATTGTCATCACAAGTGCTGAAGGCTATTATACCGCCCTCCGCAAGCCTCGAAGGTTTATGGATTTCTCGTTCATCAAGTACTTTCTACGACTTCATCTATAACCGAAGAAGGGCCTGTGCCACGAGAGCTACCATCGCCTTTGGCCACAAGTCGCTCTGTGCTATGAGCACAAACCTAATCTAGGATGTGGTATGCCCCATTATGGGTCGACAGCCAAATCACCGTTGTCGGTACAATAAATACCGGGGTACGAAGAGTCCGAAAGAAGGCGAGGGCCCCACACGTCAGGCGGGCGATCAGGCCCCAGCGTGTGGGCGAGCCCCTCAGAGCGCCAGGCGAGGGCCCCACACGTCAGGCGGGCGATCAGGCCCCAGCATGTGGGCGAACCCCTCAGAGCGCCGGTCGAGAGCCCCACGCGTCAGGCGGACGACCAGGCCCCAGCGTGTGGGCGAGCCCCTCAGAGCGCCGGGCGAGGGCCCCACACGTTAGGCGGGCGACCAGGCCCCAACGTGTGGGCGAGCTCCTCAGAGCGCCGGGCGAGCACGAGAGGCCTCCTCCCTGTCAGGTGGGGCCCGTGTGACATGAAGTGTCCTGAGGGGAGTGTTCTGGGCGAAGGCTCTCCCCTGCAGCGAAGGACAGGTGCATTTAATGCGACATCACGCGCGGATGGACCGATGAAGAGATGATTACCGCCACAGTAACTTCTGCAGGTCTGATCAACTATCACTGTGGCGTTGCGGAATTGACCGGCAGAGAGAGAGTTTGCCGTCATCAGGTTGGCCGCCCGCGTCAGGAGGAGCAGGCTGGGTCCCGCTCGATCTCTCACCGGCGTGTCCACACTAGTCAGAGGCCACTTGCGGAGCTCGCGTGGGCGGCGCCACTCGGCATAGTGGCAGCACGTTTTCGTCCCTCCTGTCCCGTCCTTCATGTATGATCAGTGTACTAAGCGTACTGTACTGCCTACCCCCTCGGCTCTCTCCGCCAGTTCGAGACTTGTATAAAAGGGGAGGAGAGAGAAGAGGGGGGGACATTCTGTAATCATTCCCACACAACCACAACACGAAAAGAGCTAAGGGCTCGGCAGGAGTAGGACTATTACCCACAAGGGGGTCCGAACCTGGGTAATCGCTGCGCGTCGCTCCTTGCCGTGCTCAACGCTCGAATCGAACTGAACTCGGGCTGATCGGCTAGCAAGATAGAAATCTGATTGGGGTGTGATTCACCGTGGTTGAGTGAAGAACACGCCGTCAGTGGCTCGCCAGGTAGGGGGCGCTAGCATCAGTTCAACTTCTTCAACCTCTCTTCAGGCGGCAATGGCGGACCACCAGTCCGCGATGGACCAGGAAGCAGCCGCCAGAGCCGCTGCCGCGGCGTCGGCCGCGGCAATGGTGGTAGATCAGCCGGGCGGGTGCCGCCCGCCAAGGGTTGGCGCCCTGGCGGAGAGCAGCCGTCCCAGTCTGGCTAGGCGGCGCCTGACCTTGGAGGAGTGCACTCCGGCACAAAACCTCCACGCGGCCAGGGCCTTACTGGACAACCCGCTGGTTCCGGTAACTCCGGACTCTCCGGCGGCGCCGTGGCTGGCCAGTTTGGCCCGCTACGTCGACGCCGCCGCGTCGGTAGTGCAAGTTCCGGGGGTGCGGGAACCGGCGTTTCCGCTTCCTCCCGCTCTTTTGTTTTCCCGCACCCCTCCCGCAGATCTCCCGGCGGGAGGGAGCGGGGCCAAGACGATAGGAGCCAGGCAACTCCTAGGGGGGTTCGACCGGGTAGGCGCACAGGGGGCCCGGACCTCCGGGCCCACTTGGAGGACCGCCATCTACGACACAGAGAAGACCTGCGCGACAAGCTCCGCCGGCGGCACGATCGAGAGCGCGACCGCGCTATTGCTGCCCCTTGTGGGGGCCAGGAGGAGTGCTCCCACGGTGCCGCCTCCGCCGGAGAAGGCGGCGCCTCTTCGGCGCCGCCCGTGCGGCGGGCGCGGCGGGACGAAGGGCGCGTGCAGGAGCAGGAGGCTCCAGACGTCAGTTGCCACGCCTTTTCAAAGGAGCTGCGCCGCGTGCAGTGGCCGGAGAAATTCCGGCCCGCCTCCATCGAGAAGTACGACGGCTCTACCAACCCCGACGAGTTTTTACAGATCTACACCACGGTGATGCAGCCGACTGGAGGGTCGGGAAAGGTTCTAGCGAACTATTTCCCCGCAGTCCTCACCGGCGGAGCCCGCTCGTGGCTCATGAACCTACCCCCGGAGTCAGTGGGGCCGTCCTTCACGTATGATCAGTGTACTAAGCGTACTGTACTGCCTACCCCCTCGGCTCTCTCCGCCAGTTCGAGGCTTGTATAAAAGGGGAGGAGAGAGAAGAGGAGGGGGACATTCTGTAATAATTCCCACACAACCACAACACGAAAAGAGCTAAGGGCTCGGCAGGAGTAGGACTATTACCCGCAAGGGGGTCCGAACCTGGGTAATCACTGCGCGTCGCTCCTTGCCGTGCTCAACGCTCGAATCGAACTGAACTCGGGCTGATCGGCTAGCAAGATAGAAATCTGATAGGGGTGTGATTCACTATGGTTGAGTGAAGAACACGCCGTCAACCGTATCAGGCAGGATTTGGGTACCCAGCTTGAGATATGGTACGCCCTATGATGGGCCGATTGCCAATCACTGTACTAAACAAGACTTGGGTGCCTACTAAGCCAACTAGACTAAAACTTCTTTTGATACGCCCCATGTTGGGCCAAGAGCTGGTTACCGCGCTAGTCAGAATCGGGTATCACAAGTTGATTTCGGATTAGGGTTGCAAGGATATGCTATAAAACAGTCGACAGTTGAGCTACACCCAATCTAAAGTACAGCACAGCTACAAGCCTATGCCTTTGGCCATGAGCCACCCAGCGCCATGAGCGCCAACTATAGCTTAGCTACAATCATATGCCCTTGGTACACTCTTAAAGGGCCTGCAACTGTACACCGTAACAGACGGGTACAAGTACCATTAGGGTAAAAACCTAGCTTGGGACATGATACGCCCAATGATGGGTCAACTGTCGGTCACTGTGTCAAACGGGACTTGTGTACCTATTAAACTAATTTGAAAACCAAATTATTCTTATGATATGCCCCGTGATTGGGTCGACCGTTGTTTATCGCAAAGTCGGAGCCAAATACCACGAGAAGATTTTGGATTAAGGGTTTTGAGGGTATGCTCTAAAGAGAGCCGCCAGTTGTACACCACGACAGTCGGGTACAGATGCTACTTGGCCAAACTCCTTCCAATAAGGGTACGCCCCATGATGGGCCGACTGCCAGTATTCCGATAAATCGGGCTGGGTACCACTCGGAAATTCGGATATGTGGAGCTCTATTGAGTCGTTCATAGTCTTCTTGCATTCAACGGAGCGCTCGGCGTGAAAAAGAAACCACACGGGAAGCGATGTCAAGAACTGGAAGCACTTGGCGTGAAGCATGACTCATTTAGAGTGCGACCAGAAAGGCAGCAACTCGATTGTAAAGGACTCGAGGACTACTGTGGAATACATGAACCCCGGGTATCTCCATGGCGGGCTGCGAGGACTACCCAACAGGGGGTGGACCGAGCCGGCTACACGCGTACAGGGGACACCCGGCCCGCTAGCCAACATTGTATGGCAAATACAAGATAAAGATAGAAGTCTATCCAAAATAGGAAAGATATAATTGTAATCCTAGATAACTACATAGCCGACAAGAAATGATAGAAATAGGAATCTTATCTTGTAACCGACCATGACTCTACTTTATAACCCGGTCCCCCCACTACATAAGGCGGGCAGGGACCTTGGTTCGGGGAAACAGACAGATCCCACAACTCCGAATACATTGCAATACACGAGATCATAATCTCAGAACATAGAACTAGGGTATTACCTCCTCCGCGAGGGCCTGAACCTATACAATCCCTTGTTCCGTGTTACCATCGAGTTCGCGATCCATCGCACAACCCCATATAATTCATTGCCGACGACACCCCCGGTTTAACAAACATCGACATCGGCGACACCAATGGCACCAATATAGTGTGTCGTTTCCCTGTTTCCAATGATAAGCCTTTGGACGTCCAAAACCATGGCCTGTAGCACTGCCGGTAGCTCGATAGAGTTCGCCCGGATCTTAAACCGCCATGACGCCATGATTCCGGCAGGCCGTGTCACCCTCTCTCTCCTGCTGCCCAGTAGGACCTATCTTTTCTGTGTCACCCTCCAGTGGTTTATCTCCCTGTGTGGTTGATACGCGAGCCCTAAGTCCTATATGTCGCATTAAAGGAGGAATGTTTCTCCTCCGCAAAGCCATTTTGGCCGCGGACATCCCCTTCATGGGTTCGCACAGTGCGCATTCCAGCCCAACATTGCTCACAATGTTTTTCCAGCCTTTCCTAATTTCATTTATTAGCCAATATTGCTTTTGATTTATAAATAGGCGAGTGCCAAGCGTCAGACGTCCGTTCGGACGCGGCCACGCCAGACCAGCGCCGTCCGTCCGATCGCCGGCACCGCACGCATCCGACGCGCCCCGCGTTCCCGCGTGCCAGGCGGAGTTGTTAGCCGTGCAGTTGATCAATTTTTCAATTAAACTTCTGATTTTTGTATAAAATTCATACAGTGTTCAAAATGTGTGGAACAAATTTCATAATTCTTCTAAAATCGAGAGCAACCCATTTTAAATACTTATAAAATTTTTTTATTTTTTTTCACTTTCTCATTTTTTATATGAACCTAGAAGGCACTTATGAAACTTACATCTATACTAGCGAAACTTGGCCTTGTGCCGATGAAATTTGACCGTGTGCTGATGAAATCTGATGAAACTTCGATAAAACTTCGATGTAACCTGATGAAACTTGGATGAAACCAATTGAAACTTGAATTGACCCGATGAAACTTGAAGAAACTTGGATGAAACCTATAGAAACTTCATGAAACTTGGATTAATTTTGATGAAACTTGATAGTTTGAAAATTTATATGGCAACATACATCTTTTTTTGCTCATAAAAATACAAGGAACACGTTGGTGCAAACGGTTTGTGGATTTGAGCACCCAGTCAAAATTTATGGACATCAAAAGAAAAAAATGGTTGTGGGACCCACTTGCATGCTGCTGCAGTTGCCCCCTGTACGTGCGCGCGTCGCTGCGGGCGTCCGAACGCACGCTCGCGCCGGACGCCCGCACAGTAGCCTTTTTGTTATAAGAAAAGTTATGGTAAATACTAGATAGCCCGTAGAAAATTTATGAAAATTACAATATTGTATGCTTGACTGATCTGTTTGGGTACAACATCAATACCCGGAACTTATGTTTTTGTTTATGCTAAAAATCTGATAAGAGTGCATTTTTGTATTGTATCATCTTGCCTAACAACATATGCAAACTGAGCCATTATGTACTTGATTAATAAATGAATGCTCTATATTACTATGTAGGAGACAATTCAGCTGATTGTAAAAGGTGTTGTGCTAGACAGATAGATCTTGGGCTAGCGCAAAGGGCATCCAGGTGGTCCTCAGATCTAGGGGCCTAAAATCACCCTCTATTCCTCATACCCTTCTACCTTACTGTCCAAATTTCTCACCTATCATGACAAAATTGCTGGTCTAACTTTGGAAATGACAAAATGAAGAAAATTGCTCAAATAACTCTCAAACCTTGTTTGTTTCAGCTTAAAGTTGAGTTGAATTTTACCGTATCAAATTTGTGACCCACTCGAAAGATGTTTTAAAGGATTCAAAAAAATATGAAAAAAATATTTTACAGAATATAAGAAAAACTATTTAAAACCCCACAAAAACGAATACAAAATATTACAACATTTCGCCTATTAAAAATAGCAAATTTTCATTTAATTTAATTTAATCTAAACAAACAAGGCCTCCATTGGCTGCCATGAAACAAAATGAAACTCAATTCGTCTCTATATTCCCCATGACACCAAGGCAATGAATTTTGTTCCCAAACAACATTTTGGCATTTTTTTTCTCTTTTTCCCCCTTTTGCCCCCATCTACCGCCTTCTCCCGCATCTCCGGTGCCCATACCCACCACTAGCGGCGGCGGTGAAGAGCCAGACGACCGGGCCACCTCGGCAAGCATCACATCGTCTTGGCACATGCCGTGCCACCGCCACCTTCTTCGCTAGCGTCACCGCCGCTGCCCAAGTCGCTCGCATTACTGCCGCCGTTCCCATCGCCACCCCCGCCTTCTCCCGCTTCGTTCCCGTTGCCGGTGCTGCCTCTCGCTTCTCTCCCATCTCCGCCGCCGCATCATCCTGCTTTGCTCTCATCTCCGCCGCCGCCATCGCCACTCCCGACATCGCTAACACCGCCACAAAGGGGCAAAACTGAAAACTCACATAATTTTCAACGTGGAAAAGGTAGAAAATGGGGGTGAAATGCTAAAATGTTGTTTGAGAATAAAATTTGTTGCCTCGGTATTGTGTTTTGGGTGCCGAGGAGGAGCTATGTAGGTAGCCAAATTAAGGTTGGAGCATTCGAAGATTGGTGGGTTTTTGGATCCATGGTTGCAACTAAGTCTAACAAAAAATGCTCTAACCTAAGGATCCCTTCTTTGTGCAACCAAGCAATGCATACAATACAACCTCCTAATGTCGGAATGGGACTTCCTTGACTGAGTAGCTCGACTTTGCTAGCCTCATTCCCTGTCGAATGATGGAATGCGGTAAAACTCAAGAGAGATGAGTTGAAATTCGTTCCGAACTTGTGCACGTAAAAAGGCTTCCACGTTTGACCATATAAATCCTGGGTGTATCGAATACTTGTAATAATATCAGTGAAAGGATCGCTATGCCGCCTAGAGGGGGGTGAATAGGCGAATAAAACAAAATTGAGGAATTAATAAAGTCGAACAGTAACCAGTCGGTCGGATGCTATCACGACGAATGTCCATACCCAACAATCTCTTAGCTGCACCCAAATCCTTCATCTCAAACTCACTCTTAAGCATGGCCTTAACTTCATCAACTATAGAACAACTCCTCCTAGCAATAAGGTAAGGATGTTATCAACATAAAGCAACATGTATCCTATCCCGAGGGATAGTACCAACATGAGGATAAAGTGACGGCTTTTGATTTAGTCTACCGGCCTTCAGCTATGAAACCTAGAGGGCACAACCTTGTTAGCAAAGCCTTACAAAATGGTCATGTGATATCCTTCTCTGGTCGCACAAGGAATCGTGTTGATTCAAATGTTGGATTTCGCTTGAGGTGAACGTGCACAAACTCTCCATAGCTATCACTATTCAAATAGTCATGCCCACAGTCAAGGGTGAACAAAGGGTGCTTGCACACTACAACTTTCCTCCTATATTTTAAAAATGGTTTGGCCAATAAAACATTTTGGCCTGGGCGCCCAAGATTTAGATGACTTGGTTGGATAAGCCAAAATAGGAAATGATTTTGGCCTCAAGGCCAGGACTTTGATAAAGATTATCATTATTTCTCAATGATTTCTTTTCTAAAAAATGCTCTACTCTAAAATAGGACAAAACTTGTTTTATGCAAATAAACCCCTCATCTCCATTGATATGGCCACATACTACATAATCTACTAGACATGTTGAGTGCTTCATACTCGCGCTCTCGCACACTTATGCAGGCTGCCTGAACCATGAGCAGGTTTCTACGAAGACGGCGAGGCTCCGCCGGAGGACATCAGTGTACTACCGAAACATCTAGGATGCGATCTTCCGGTCTCCGTCTGTGGATTTTCTTTGGGGTTTATGTACTTTTATTTATTTCCACCGTTGTAATAAGGCTTAGCTGCCGCACCTTGTAATTTGGTCGTTTGTCCATCATTTGATGAGTAATAAAGTTTATCGTTTGGCAATGATTCATCGTTCAAAAAGAGTACCAACATATTGATCTAGGGACTCGTACGGACGAGCTAGGTTGGGGTGTCACAATCAATCAAAAATTGAATACATATAAGGAGCTTTTGGCAATAATGATGATGCAACGGTGCCCTTTTGTAACACAACAGACCATAGAAATCTTGACACATATAGGATTAGGACCACACAACTGATTTTCAGAAGAAAGCCATGACTAAATTTGTTGGCTTACAATTCTTTCAATATAAGGAAGGTCAAGAAATAAAGTAGTAGATGCTCTTTCCAAGGTAGGCCATGCTTTTAGCATCTATGCCATTTTAGGAGGACAAGTAACTTCGCTTCAAGAAGTATCTAATTCTTATGCAGTGGATCCACACGAAGAAGAACTTATGCAACAACTTTTGCAGCAACTATCTGTGGGTAAACCAACATATACATTGCAAGGAGTCATCAAGAGCAGTCACTGTCATTTGGGTATGAGCAAATTTAGGGCTTTAAATGTAGCATTGCATGAGAGCCCTAGAGGAGGTACTCAGGTATGCAAGCCACCTACCAAAAGGTTAAGAAATTATTTAGTTGGAAGGGTTTAAAAAGTGATGTGGAATCATTTGTGAAGCAATGTGATTTCTGCTAGCAGGCTAAATATGAACATTGCAAGTCCCCTGATCTCCCACAGCGCCCCTTACCAATGCCTAAATGTTATTTGCATGACATTAGTATGGATTTTGTGGAGAGATTACCATCATCAAAAGATGTCATTTTAGTGGTAATTGATCTGTTCACTAAGTATGTCCATTTAATACCACTAAAGCATCCATTTACCGCTTCCCAAGTAGATCAATAATTTCTAAATAACATTTATCAAATTGCATGGAGTGCCCTTTCTATTTTCACTGAGAGAGAAAGTATTCACCAGCAAGTCTTGGAAGGAGCTATTTACACAGTTGGGAGTCAAGCTATAGATGAGCTCAGCCTACCACCCTCAATTAGATGGCAGAATGAGATGTGTTGTGCAACAAACTCCTACTAACTTGATCATGTGGCTTCCTTTGCCTGACTTATGGTATAATACCACATTCCATTCAGCTTTGCAAACAATACCATTCAAGGCTCTATATGGAGTTGATCCAAATTTGATCTTGCTACGCCATGTTTTCACTAATACTTTTGAGGAACTACAGGACTTTCTTCAGAACAGGAAGTCTATTCAGAACTATTACGATCTCAATTGTAGAGAGCTCAAAATGGAATGAAGAACATAGCTGATTCAAAGAAAATTGTCTATCTCAAGCTCCAACCATATATTCAATCATCCGTAGTAAAACACCTTGCACCTAAGCTTTTCCTAGAAGTATTATGGGCCATATGTGATTGTAAGGAGAATTGGTTCAATGTCTTGTGAATTGAAATTGCCCGCTTCGAGAGTGGCATAAAACCAATTCTCTATTAATATGCCAAAGAGAGGGGCCCTAAGCAAATACTAGAAGGGGAATCTTCGTTGGCTACATGGTGACCAGTGAGTGGGCAAGTTCGGGCGAGCAGAGTATCAAACAAGGTGTGGTAGTAAGCTTTGTAGAGCGCACGCTATTGTAGGCTAGGAGTTAGGGATGAAAATGGTCTGGATTGAATAAAGGCTAAACTACAACCGGATCTATATTATTTTTCGCATCCTGATTTGGGTACGAATAGTATAAATACGAACATAGTTATGCACATTATCGAGTACGAATATAGACCAAATACGAATCAAAACGATACGGATAAGGATATTTATTAGAACATTAAAATAGAATATACAATTATAAGTAATAAAAGCTCAGGGTTGATTTGATAACCAAGTTAATACAATTTGTACAAATTAATGAAGTTTATGAGTACTAAATAAAGTTATTAAAAATAATATGCGATATAGGTTAGAATATTATTACTAAGCAATTTTTTGTTTGTAATCCAAAAGCTAATGCTTGGTCGGCTTGACTAGCTAATACCTAGTGGGTTGGCATGGATATAATTTAGGGAATTCGAATATGTATCCAGATCTGAATCAGTCGAATACCATATACCATATGATCCACAACCAGAACCGATAGAAAATATTTAAATCCAACAATAAATGTGCTGATTACTCTAGATCCCTACTTGGAGCAAATGCCATAGAGCACGACCTCGAAGTTTTTTCTTCAGAAAAGATTTGGCCGTTTTACAGGAAAATTACCAAGACTGATTTCAAACATTTTGTAGTTACGAACAATCTGTTAGCTCGACAAAAAAAAAAATCAATCGGCAAAATATCCACATCAGCTATTAGCTACAAATGCTTATTTTCTGGCCAAAGAGCTAAAAACAAGTAGTGGCAAACAGATAGCCCACCCAAACAGGCCTAAGGTTACATGCAAACACTGCCTTGCATGCATCCATATTTTCTTTTCCTTTTTTTTTACGTGAGCATTCCATTGTCAGATATATCAAGGAAAAGCCTATAGTTCACATTTTGTACTAAATGAAATCACTGATCGTTCTACTCTGCATAATTAAAAACCAATCAGGAAACAGTAGTCTTTATTGGTCACATCTTGGCTGTACATGAAGGACGTACATAAACGCTTGAAACGATGATCTGGGGCTTGATGATTCTATGCTACAGTGCTACTAATCCTCAAACCATAAACTAAGGTGTCGAGAGCTAAGCATGGAACAGCCAACGGCAAGCTACATGGCCTGAACTAATGACTGGAGTTGCAAAGGCAACTGCAATGCTCCAGTGTACATAGAATCATCAAGCCCTAGATCCTCCGTTAGTGAAGCCCCAGTGACTGAAAAGTCAACTGCAATGCTCCGGTGTACATGCGGCTGAAATCCTCAGTTAGTGAAGTGGTAGCAAAGTTTCAAATTTTCTCAAACCTTTCGACCTTTCCTGGCAGCGTTCAATTGCTCCAGTAAATCCTGTATGGTGGAAGATGCGTCCTACCAAAGAAGAGAAGTTTATTTGCATACAAAGAGGGGAAAAAACATAGCAATACTGCAATATGGCACGAGGAAGATCGCTCTGACTTACCTTGAGCTTTTTTCTCAGATTTTCCTCTTCTTGGTCTCTACGAGTTCTTTCTTCTGAAAAGATATCAATCAATGCTTCTTGTTCCTTGTTTGAAGTTTCAAGCTGTCTCTGCAAATCTTCCAGCTGAAAAAAAAAAAAACAGGGATAAGAGGCCGGCAATATATATTGCTGAGCACAATAGAATCTTATGGACAAAATATGGGAATATAGTAAATAGGAAATATGATTGCTAATGGCTGTATCAACTATCAAGTATAATCACCAGTATGTATTGAGATAATAAACAAAATTTTTGATAATTACTTTATTAAGTTTAATAATTTCTTGATTTTGTGGTGGCTGTAACCTGCATGATCTAGTTGCTTATCAAACAGAAACAAATATGAACAAGATGTAATGGGAATCTCTATTCCCCAGCAAATTACGTAAAATGTAGAAGCATGAAACAGGAAAGCCTAGCTGAATAAACTAAAAAACAACTAATACCACTGTCATAATGAACCTGTTAATAAATGAATAAGCCTACTATTAGTAACTGTAGCAACAACATTATATAGAGCAATATAAACATAGCAAAAGTATATTAAAAAAACTCTAGTCCTTCTATCACTGGGAAAAGGTTTTCAACGGTTCAAATAGTGTGCTCAAAATTTTCTTTCTGACGCTGCATCATAATGGCTCCCAGATGGCGCATGCAATTCAGAACCAGGAGGGCAATAACATGGGTGGCATACATAACAAAACCTTTTCAAGCAGCAATACTATAGAGGTCAAAGTGGTACAGTGGTACGAACGGGTGAAGAGACTTACCCTCTCTGTCAAAGACTTGTTCTTGTCCCGCTCCATCACCAACTCCTGTGACATAGATTCTTCCGCCCTCAATAACCTGACAAAAGTGTAGCCCCAAGAAATAAGGAATGCCACAAGAATAACAACTTAATCTAGCTCTAATGAGTTAACTCACCATAAACTCTTGTGGCCCTAAAGAGATTTATGGCCCAAAAGAAAAGTTCACATGGAACAAGTGCCAGAATCCGAACTTGGTAAAGCCAGATAGTTTTTTTTTCTTTTTTTGCAACGATGTATGGACTTCTTGCTTTATTAATCAATGGCAAGATTGACTAGACCAATGTGGACATGGGAAGAGTCAAATCAGCGTAAAAACAATTGCTTTATTAACAAGGACTTGCCACATTTTTAAAAATGGCCAAATCCCACTTCTACAGGTACAGGCAACAGGTCATGCCATGCAGCAACTCACTATTAAGTATGTATATCACAATATTATGCAACTATCTCATCTCCCTATCCTTTTCTACAAATAGGTAGTACAAAATTAAGAAAATAATGCAGATCAATTCTCAGTTCTAAATTTTGTATTCTAATTGTGGTTTATTTCTTCTTACTCATTTCAACCAGTTAACCCTTCATAAAAAACTAGCTAGTTGGAAGGCTCATTCCTTCGATAGCCGCACACAAGTGAAGTAACATAAGATGACAGTCAGAAGCAATAAACAGTTATCAACCATTTTTTGACTGATTCCCATTTATTAACACCCAATCATCCACGTCCAGAAACTGTTATTAGCCATCTAGTGGTGAAACGAATCTAAATTACTGATATTCACCTTTCCTTTAAAGATGAGTTTTCATCCCTCAGTTTCTTGATAAAAGACTCATGATTATCAATGGTACGTCCCTCTCCATTACTTGTTGCATTTGGTTCCTACAGAACAAACACATGAAGATTGAAAAATAATCTTGATAAATACAACATATGGAAGCATCAGTGAATATTATACAGCAGTAACTGATTCTGTTTCAAGCAGCTTAAAGGCGTGCATTGCACACATAAATGAAACAAACATTGCAGTTTTGATGGGTATTCCCATTTCACTTGACACCAATATGTATGACTAATTGGAGTTTGATATGTTGACCATCCTATTGGAGGAAAGCTAGCGCTTCTTCCAATCTTCTAGCTTGTACAACAGAAATACTAGTTCAATAGATAGATGTTCTAAGGAAGTCAATCCTCACAGTTGTCCAGTGAAACATAATTAAATATTATGAACCACACCAGATTATCTGTTCATCAATCATCACATTTCACGTTTCAACTTCTATTACCAACCCAAAGAAAACCTGTATTTGCCACAAAACCAGCAAAAGTAAAATACCATTAGGGTTTTAGTCTTAACAATAGACATGAAGGGTAGGGCTCACCATCACCACAAAACTAGGCAAACGGCTATCACTACAAGTAGTGGAATGGAAGAAGCTTATTTACTTGTGTCCTATGTACTTATTTGCTTATCTCGTAAACTTCGAGAGTCAGGTCTAATTCGTTTGACTTTTGTTAGAGATTTGAGATGCACCTTCGAGGTTAAAAGAACAGAATGAAGAAAGTCAAAAGCTTTTGTATTTTGAAAACGAAGATACGCATATAAGTAGATAATCCGTAAAGAAACACAACTTTAAAGAACAACGATAAAAGCATGCACTTGAAACCTGCATGAATCAACAGGAAAACAGGCCTCTAGTTTAGATTGTGTCGAATAATTATACTAGCCTGACATGGCCTAGTTATCATCTGCACTAACTGCATAACTAAACATAAACCTAAAAAAGAGAACACGATATTCCAAGGTCAGAATGAGAATAAAATTACCGCGAATTGGGATTTGGCTATGCTTCTCTCTTTTTCTGTTAGTCCATTGGACAAAGGTGTTGCCAAACTAGTACTGCCGTTCTGGAAAGATTTTCTATGTGTATTCAGCATATGAGATCTTGAGCTTAATGGTGTGGTACGTGCAAACTCAGAATCACTATCATCACTATCGTCTGATAGCCCATGCAGTATTGATCTCGCGGACCGTTGCATTCTTGCAGACTTCTCAGCTTTCTGCTGATTACCAAATGCTGTGCCCGCTTTCCCACTCTTTTTACTCAAAGAAGGAAATGATTTATTAGCAGTTTGCTGTTTTGGAAACCTTTTTGATTTTGCATAATCTTTCCTGGAATAATGGAGTGATGGTTGCGGACTTGTGTTGTCGTCAGGAGAGTTTTCTGTACAAAAAAAGTAATATTGGTCAAACAGTAGCTAGTTATCTAGAGATAAATACCATTGAAGTTATGGAACAACAAAGCTTCATCCCACTTTAGAAAAGACAATCAACTGTATGATTTACTCCATGTTCAAACTAAATTATGTATCGAGCAGTGTCATGGTCTTCATCATGTACATCTGATCATCACTTCTTTATGAACAGTTAGTTAAAAAAATAGAAAACCTCTGTATTAAAAAAATAGTCCTCATACCATTAATAATGGTATATATTCACACGCCGAAAAAAATTACATTTAACTGAAAGAAGTTTGAATGCATGCTTTTTAAAATGTCATATATTCTTGATCAAAGTCTGTCAGTTAAAGCCAATGCTATACACATTTTCAGAATAAAGATGCTTTGAAACTCTCTTGTAGCTTCTAAATATTCTATGAGGTAACTCAGACCGCTAATACTATTTTGGGCTTTAAAGTGATGAGTTTTTTCAAAAAATAATGGTATCCTTTTTTGCAGGTGGTTTTAGGCTACTACATTAATAAAATCCATATAAGGACTGTTATAATAGGCCTCTACAACTCAAATGTAAAGAGGAGAAATCAAGATCAGTTGAATTCATATATCACATTGGTTTCCTCACATTCTGCTCTAGCCACTCTTTAACACCTGCATTCTTAACCCCAATTTAGAGATGTGGACAGCTTGATGCTGAAATACTGTACAGGCGATAGGTTCACATTTCAGTGATACAAAAGCATGTTAGATTTACCAGCTGGCCAAAAAAAAAAAAGAAAGAAAGAAAGAAAGCAGAGAGACCAAGTTAGCTCGAACAACTTTTAGATCCTAAAGCAAAAAAAATTAGGACTAAACAGTACGACTCCTCATTTGCATGACCATTCTGACAAGGCAGTTGGTTACAAATGTAGTAGTAGGTTGAGGTTATAACCCCAATGTACAATAATTCTTGTTCCAAATTTCCAGTAGTAAAATAAAAACTCAAATGCACCCACAGATGGCCATTTTTAGTAGAAAATTGCATTTTCCTTGGCAAAATTGAAATGAATATTAACAAACATCTTAAATACACCATTATCTATTTTAATATATCCAACTAAAATCATGGCAATATTTATTTGACCAAAATTGACATGGTCGACCAAAAAAATGTGCAGCAATTGAAAATGCAGATTTAGGCTTACTTTGGAAGTGTCATACTGTCATGATGTGCTAGAGAATCACACAAGGGAGTGTCATACTGTCATGATGTGCTAGGGAATAACACAAGTAACATATGTGCTATTTTAGTACTATATATTTGTACTACCACACCGAATGTAAAGACGTTCCATGCTGGCTAATGTATCCAAAGTCAACATGTCAAAAAATGCTAGCAAACCATTTTACAGATTCAATTAAAGCCATAATTTCAGTCAATTCATTTACCTCCTCCCTCGAAATTTTTTCCAGAGCGTGTTCCGGCATATCCAATACGATGAGCATTTTGAGACCTATGACAGGGAGGAAGGGGTGTGAAAATTAGAATCATCCTTCAAATTGATAATTGATATGCCAGAAATGGTCCCAAAAAAGGAACTGCTTCCAACAATATGTAATATGTTGGTGTGTCAAATGACCAGACAATGAACCAAGAGATATGATAATAACACGAACCAGTAAGACTTTTGCATATGAACTAATCGTGCTTCTAGTCTTGCTAGAAGAGTTGTACGCTCGAAGTCTTGCTTATCATGAGCTGGCTCTATGAAATTAGCCTCAAGTACACCTGCGGAATTAATTGATCATTTCTAGATCCTGAAGTGAAAAAATAGCCAAAACATATAGAAACCAAAATACCATAGTGACTTACCAATAACACCACGCCCACCACTTCCAGCAGCAGTCCACACTCTCCAAAAAGGCTAAAATAAACCAAATAAATTCTCATGTGGTTACCAAACAATCGGTGAATATAATTTTGAGGATATTGCGAAAGAAAACTTCTCTACATTGTTCCAAGAAGCATGGGTGAGACAGAATTTTGGGCATTCATAAAGGTCAATTCCATTGTTTGAAGCTAATCAATCATTAGTATTATTGTAAGTGAATGAACGGATTAACAGCACAAAGAATGAAACAGCACCAATTTAACTAGCTGTATTACAGTATATTGGAAACTAACCAAGCAGTGTAGGGAAGAAAACTGTCAGATATGGTCGGGTAGTAGCTCATCCCATATCCTACCCCAGATATGGTCGGGCAGTAGCTCATCCCATATCCTACCCCAATTACTTCTCTTCAGATACAGGTACGGCCCGTACGGGGAGTAAAAAATAAGGTAAGATATGGTTACGAATACGGGTATTTGTGAACAGGTAAAAAAGGGTACTGCATACTATACGAACGGGTACAATACAGTTACTTAGTCAGATGGTCACCGGAGGAGAGGTGCAAAGATGGTTGCAAAAGCATGGTGTATGATGCATGGGTGCAACTACGCATAAGCGCATAAGTCACGTTGGGTGCATGCCTACTTATGCAATATATGCAAGTAACCCTAGATGCCCATACTTAGGTTCCCATAGTTTGAAAATATTCTATAGACAAATAAAAATATCAAGTTTTGTCTACTAGTCAATTTCTAGCTTGAGGGAGGCTTATTGTATTTTAATATTTTATTGTCTCACTATTATGTTGTGATTAGTTTTTTTCCTAGATTCTATATCTTTCTTGCTATTTACAGAAAAAGTTTCATAATTTTTCGAGTTATTTTACAATTTTAACTAAATCCTACAACTGCATTGAAATTGCACTAAAAAAATAATCGACATTATGTTAGTCCTCCATTCATGGCTGGCTGGATTGGCCTCTACAGACTACAGCTGCCTTGCTCCATGGGCTTGCTGGCTGCATGCTTGGGTTGCTTGGATGCGGTGGTGGACCTTGACAATAATAAGGAATTTAGGCGGTGGTGGACCTTGAAAAATATAGGGAATTTAGGGCACAACGGTTATCCGGGTACCCGATAAATATTACCCAATGGGTACCTGTACCCAACCTGTTTCTGTGGGTATTTTTTATCCTGTATCAGACCCATAGCCGTATCAAAATTATCTGGGTCCTACCTGAACCCGGCGCGTATCTGACGAGTACCGATTTTTTTCAAGTAATCAAGACACCAGATATGGATACAGATCAGGTATTACCCAGCCCGTTTTCACCCCTAAGCATTAGCTAACCAGTGTTTACGTGAAAAATACATAAAAAGTATGAGACATCAATAATTATAGCAGCTAATTCTCAAAAAAAAATATATATAACAGATGGGTTAGAAAAAAAATAAACTTGATAGATCACAAAAAAGATACTGTGGCAAATCAAAATAGAAATACCTTTATTAGACGGTTCTTGTGATATACATTAAATCCTTGAACATCAATGTGATGTTTTGCATCTTTTACAAAGCCAATTGTCACATCAGCTACCATCTGGAATACAGAAGACCAAAATTGATCAGCAATCCGTTGCTGATAAATCATCAGAGTTCAGGACAGATTTAAGAGGTTATAGTACATTTGAATCCTTTGGAAGGTTATCAGGTGCAACCGGCCTGTATGTAACCTCTTTCTTTAGCATCATGTCAGTCACAATATTATGGTGTTCAATCTCTTTGCCACGTAAAATCATTCGGAAAATACTTGGAAGTCGGAGATACAAAATGGATGCATAACTCTGCATAAATTTTACACGTCATCATCAAGCAGATCTAGCAGCAGAGATACCTATTTGGACCAACAATTATAAACATAATGATATAACATAAGCACAGATTCAAGATTATCAACACATTAGAGAATGCCACATAGGAAACCAGTTCTATATTGTGCCCAAGAACTTTCACCAACATTAAGTACTCTTAGTCTTGCCAGAAGTGACACAAATTTACAACTAAACCTCAGGAGGCTCATATAATTTTAAAAAGTATGCTATACAAATTTTAAAAATTCAGCCATTGCCAAGAGGGATTTTCTATCGACTTCTACTTTCATTTTTTTTCCATAGCTTAGCAAGCAGCAGTTATAGAAGGCCTTTTGTTATTACATTAATGAAGACATAGAACCCAGGAAATCCAAAATGAGGATCCAATCTGATTGTTTTGTGGTATTTGAATCTTGGTGAATCTGAGACTACGATGTGCTAACACCACACGTAGTTATATGCATTTCATTAAAATAACATAAATGCATAACAATCGTACAAATGAATTCAGCAAATACTATAACCTACCCTTAAAGAATGTCTATAAGTGAGGAAATGCTTGGAAGTTGGAAACTGTTCAGCCATTTGAACATTTTTCTCATCACGACTACCACCTCTGAGATGAATATCCTGCCATCAAAAATATCACTAGAAACCATAGTTAGCTGATTAACTAAAATATGGTGGCAAAGTGTTAGTAGCTGGAACTTACATGTACATCAGCATCAAAATCAAGCTCCAATTGTCCCTCATCATCCTCCCAAAGATTATAAATAATAATTCGAGTCCCTTGTTCCTTCATAGAACTAAACTGCAAACATAACATACAGCCATTCGGAACACGAGTTGGAAAAATTGATGATACTTTACTAGTTTATTTCCAATAAAATATAAAATGTCATGCTGAAAAACTTTTCATTTGTAGATCGGAAGGAAAATAAATCCATAATTCCAATAAAGATTCAGGCGTCTGATTCGCCAAGCTCTAGAAAATAGGATTCGGGTATTTGTCTAATAGAAATATGTATTTTAGCATTGAAGAAACAACAACTACAACTAATTGGGCTAATCTTTGTTAGCCAAAGGCACAACAACTACAACTGATTGGGCTAATCTTTGTTAGCCAAAGTCACCCAACCACCATGGCCTAAGCCCAACCATTCACGTCCAAACCATTGACTCCCCAACATCCCAATCTGTCCCCAAAGATTGGGATCCCTTGTTATTTTGTAAAACTAAAAGTGTAAACATAATATTTTGCTTCAAATGTTGAAATTGAAAGTTTTCAAGCATGACATATTGTCATTTGAGGTATTATATCGATTTCCAATCCATGCTTTAAATGGATTATAATTACAGTGTTGTCCCCTAAACTTGTAACGAAGTCTCACATAGCCCCTCAAACTTAAAATTTACTTTTTTGACACCTAGAACTTACTACCCCAGCGCCAAAACCATTAAGAGATACTATTAAATGCCAATTTGATTGTTAGTTTGCCATAGAATGCTTATCTCGAGCGTACAGTTTTTTAATGAAATGGAATCCACGTCACCTCCATTCTCTCTCTGAGAAAATATCAACGTAAAATATTTTTGAAAATCCAACTTTCAATGAGTTTCACTTTTTTCAGGAAAAAAATTGCTTTTTTAAAAATAATTCGAATTTAAAATCTAAAAAACAAATCCTGATTTTCAAAATTAAAAAGAACGAAGTTGAAAATTATCATATGTTTCAAAATTTAAAAATACAAAAAAGTTTCAAATTCTAAAGTTGACTTTTTAAAAATATATGGATATATTTTCCAAATTTTCTAAAGTTGACTTTTTGAAAAAAAAATAATTTTGTTTCCATTGAGAGAGGGAAGAGAAAGTGATATGGATGCCATATTATTAAAGAATTTGCACGTGTGGCAACCATGTGGCAACCATGTAAGCAACTAACGGAAAACCAACTACCACCTCTCAATTAATGGTACCCTAACGGTTTTGGGCTTGAGGTGCAAACAGAGGCAAGTTTGAAGATCCAAAAAGGTAAATTTCAAGTTTAGGAGGCTAAGTCAAATTTTCTACGAGTTCCGGCGGGGTTATAGCATAATTTTTACAATATAGTAATAAGATGATGTGAATGCATGTATTTGTATATGCATGCAAGCAACTCTATAGTCATACATTCAAAGTGTATCAACTTTTGGCATGTCGACAAGCAAATTAACAGTTTACTATTATCCTATATTAGTGCACCTATGATTTGATGATTGCTTTTGCAACCTGCCACGAACGCCTGCACTAAATAACCATATACAGTCACAGTAAACTATATATATAAATATATAGCATAAGTTATACCTGTTCAAGTAGCTCAGCTTCGGATGAATATGGAGACCATGTAATGATAGTCTGCAGGCTTGTATTCCAATCAGCCAATGTAGTCCGCAACTTTCTTTTCCAAGCTTGCTCCATTTCGTAATCAATCTGCAAATTACGGACAAGCATTGGAAAAATCAGGATAAATCAATGGTACAAACATGACATAATGCAATTCCAGCAAATTATTCTTTGTGAAAAACTATAATCAATAAATATAACTCAGGATTATCCAAGATAACCATTCTGTGTAGACGATACAGTCAAAAAACACATATTAGAAATTTATGATTTATGAGAATTATCAATGAAAGAATTTTACCATCGGAACAACGATATCCTCTTTACCAGTGCTCCTCACAAAGGTATACGATAGCATGCCAATGCTTTGTGTAGGCCTTCATGCAAACCAAAAGTAAATGCTCTCAGTTTCATGAATAGGGAAATAATCAGCATAAAACTACAAATCCACATTAAAAAGATATAACTGATGTTGATTTTTACCACACAAGAGTCTATGGTTACACTGTAATTAACCAACATGCTGACAATAGAACACAAGCAATGTCTTCTACCTGGCTCACTGCAGTATACTATGTGTTGCTACAGCTAGAAATTACTCCATAGACAACATATTCTTCATTTGATTTCTTTGACCACTGTTTCTTAATATATTGTCTTGAATAGGAAAATACATGGCATAAAACTAAAAACAACATTAAAAAAATATTACTCATATAGGTGTCTATCACAAGAGCCTATTACATTGTAGCTTACCAAAATTCTGATCACTAAAACACATGCAATGTGTCTTCTCTGTGGCTCACTACAGTATAATATGTGTTGCTGCAACCACAAATTACTCCATAGGCCATCCATTATTCTTTTAACTTCTTTGACCACTGTTTCTTATTGTATTTTGCAAGTAAAAAATACGGAAGTATAACACTTTTGAAGACAAAGCTACTGATGCCATTTCATATAACCCGTCAATTTTAAAAGTTTGGAGACAAAAATTGCCAACACTATCCAAAATAATTTATATCTGAAATGTATAGAGTACATTATATACCTTCTCTACTAGTGATCAAAGAATAGTAATTCCAGAACACGAAAACATGCATTGCTAATACATTTAAATTCATAAGACCATAAGAATATACAGACAGAAGGTGTCAATTCTGAGCAGTTAACTAAATTTAACAGATTTGATTTGATGCTAACATCGGATATTAAACCATGTTTCTTTTGGTAGTTCTTCTGTCTGAAGATATCTTGATGGTTTGGAAATTTTCTACACAATATGCATGATAACAAGCATGTTCTAGAATAATTATTGTCACTATGCTACTCAAGGTAGTGTAGAACAGAACCTTTTGCCTTCCTTTCCACGAGTACGGGAGAAGACTAAAACATCAGCGCCTAGTCTCATTGTGCTTGTCTTGAAACCATTTCCATCTGCAGGACAACACATTTAGGAAAATGAATCTTTCATAATTTGACTGACATATTAAAACATAAAGGTAACAACAACAACAAAGCCTTTAGGTCCCAAAAACAAGTTGGGGTAGGTTAGAAATGAAACCCAATAGAAGTCACCGACTTATATATATAGAGAGAGAGAGAATAGCTAGCGTACTCTCGAGAGTACGGATCCCTCCGTCTCTCGACGAGTTTACGCAATCCGAGGATTTTTGGACCAATCCGAACCGTTGATCTTGTTCGTCTCATCGAAATGAAGCTACCAACCAAATTTTGTAATTTTTTAAATTTGTTTGTTATGTGTTTTACATTTTTTGAAAATCAATTTTTTTGGACGCTCAAATACAAAACAAATAGTAAACAAATTTAAAAAATTACTAAACTTGGTCACTAGCTATGTTTCGATGAGACGAACAAGATCAACGGTTCGGATCGGTCCAAAAATCCTCAGATTCCGTAAACTCGTCGAGAGTACGGAGAGATCCCGTACTCTCGAGAGTACGCTAGCATCTCTCTCTCTCTCTCTCTCTCTCTCTCTCTCTATGCTCCACTCGATATATACATATATATAGAGAGAGAAAGGCTAGCGTGCACCCCAGAGCACGGATCTCTCCGTGCTCCCAACGCGTTTTCGAAATCCGAGATGCCTAACAACTGATCCGAACCGTTGATCTTGTTCGTCTCACTGAAATGTAGCCAGTGACCAAGTTTCGTATTTTTTTGAATTTATTTACTATTTGTTTCCTATTTTCAAAAATCAGCTTTTTTGGCCGCACCACGACTAATTGGAAGGCCTATTTTTGAAAATAGAAAACAAATAGTAAATAAATGCAAAAAAATACGAAACTTGGTCATTGGCTACATTTCAGTGAGACGAACAAGATCAACGGTTCGGATCAGTTGTTAGGCATCTCGGATTTTGAAAACGCGTTGGGAGCACGGAGAGATCCGTGCTCTGGGGTGCACGCTAGCCTTTCTCTCACTATATATATATAAAAGAGCCAAAGAGGGTGGACATCTAGGTTATGGTTCAGCCATGTGGATTGCTAATTTCCTTGTGCCCCTATCTAAGGATAATTTAAGATGCTTATTTATTTCTCCAACTTACATTGTCCAATTGCACTTGCAATTTTGCTCTTGGCTGAATAACCCAAGGACATGCACTGTCGCATTTTCTGTGGATCCATTCCACCACCATCATCTAGACAATAATTTAAGAAGAAAAGAGATCAGTTATAGTATAAGAATGTTAGAATATATCATTTCTTGCTGCATTCAAAAGTTAATTCTAAAAATGCTAATGAAGCTATGTATTGAATGTTGGATTAGAAATAATCAAATAACATGTGAGTGGATATGCATGCAAGAGATGATTCACAAAGATCCCTAACTTGTAAAGGTCTAGCCCTAACTTGTGAAGTTCACTAACCTTAGTTGGTTAACTGTATTTTGTGCTGCAGAGAAATTTCTATATGCTAGATTTAATTGGTGAGGACAAAAAAAGGCACATAATTCGATGTACCGAAAATGCGGAATGGCACAATGACATCCTATCCTAAAATCATGTCCAGTAGTAGTATGTATTACCATGGCAAATTGGCAACACAATAAAACAAGCTCAGAGACTGGCAAAGTCAAATAAAAGCTTACGTACTAAAATAAGACAACCATAGAGGTTTAGAACAGTATGATGAAAGTTGCTCTTCACTAATGTTAGTGTTCAGGTCTAGCATGACCAGAAATGGACAAGTTTAATTTCATAACGCTCCAGCTGTAAAAATTGCTAGTCTGATCTCGAAAGGTTTGTTCTAGTTAAATAACAAGAAACAAGGTGGTATATTAAGTTACTCAAAATAATCATGTTTTGCAAAATATCTGATTACAAATTTAGGATATGAGAGAAAGCCTTGCACCTTCAACGAGTAGCATTCTTGTTTTGTCTTTATTGTTCTCCAACATGTCAACGTTCACATAGGTAGCTCCATTCATAATCTTAAAAAGCAGCAAGAGCTCAGTAAGCATACAAGGATTTGATGTTACAAACTAGAACAATTTATACTTTGCTCAAGCTTACTTCATCATGAGAGTTGTCCAGCAGCTCAGCCAAAGCTGAACATTGATCAAAGTATAAGTTAGCCAACCAATAATTACAATATGGTAAAAGATTAGTAAGTGATGTGAGCAAATAAACATTCTTGATGGTGTCTGCTGCAGCATTTTTATATATGAAGAAACAAGATAGGAACAGGTGGAATAAAGAATGAAGACTGTACCCCCCAGAGCCCACTTGTGGCTTGTAGCATTTGAGTGCAAAAATCGAGGATGTACACGAACATGATCCAATCCAGATCCTGAAATGAGTTTGTGAGGGTACAGAATACAAACCAAAAAATTAAACAAAAGAACTACCGTAAAGAACATGTCAGTTGACACTTTTAACAGTAAAGATAAAAAAGGTAACAATTTACCAAGTGCTTGCTTTCCTAAGATACAACAAAGCTCAGTCCCTAATTAGACCATATCACTTCCAAAAAAATCACACTGTCGTTAAGTATGATCTTTCATCAGATAGTTCATGAAAGATAGTCCCAGAATTTGTCATTCATACCGGACTAAAAAATCCTACATGTTGTTACATAAAAGAGCAATTGTGTTATATTAAGTTTGAAGAGTGTCCGCACAAAATATATAAATAAGTAATCCCTCCGTTCTTTTTATTTGTCACCGTTGACTTTTAGACGTGCCCTTTGACCATTCGACCATTCGTCTTATTAAAAAATTTAGTGCAAATATGCAAAAATATAAGTCATGCTTAAAGTATCTTTAATGATAAAACAAAGCACACAAAATAAATGACACACCATTATTTTGTGTGCTTTGTTTTATCATTAAAGATACTTTAAGCATGACTTATATTTTTGCATATTTGCACTAAATTTTTTAATAAGACGAATGGTCGAATGGTCAAAGGGCACGTCTAAAAGTCAACGGTGACAAATAAAAAGAACGGAGGGATTACTTATTTATATATTTTGTGCGGACACTCTTCAAACTTAATATAACACAATTGCTCTTTTATGTAACAACATGTAGGATTTTTTAGTCCGGTATGAATGACAAATTCTGGGACTATCTTTCATGAACTATCTGATGAAAGATCATACTTAACGACAGTGTGATTTTTTTGGAAGTGATATGGTCTAATTAGGGACTGAGCTTTGTTGTATCTTAGGAAAGCAAGCACTTGGTAAATTGTTACCTTTTTTGTCTTTACTGTTAAAAGTGTCAACTGACATGTTCTTTACGGTAGTTCTTTTCTTTAATTTTTTGGTTTTGTCCAAAAGTCAATGGCAACAAAAAAAATAATGGAGGGAGTACATCAGTTCATTAGTCATCCAGTGAAGTTGTAACAAAAATATAAATAAGTACATCAGTTCATTAGAGTCATCCAATGAAGTTGTAATGAAGCGGAGTGAACATAAGCTGGCAAAAGGCCCTGGCAGACCGGCAGCAGCATTTAGATTTTGCAGTGAAAAGCAGAAAACAGGTAAAAAATAATTGCAGATGGGAGGTCCAAGTTAATTCACAGGCTTTCATTCCACGCTGCAACAACACAATCTCTCCCTCTCCCTCTCTTATTTTCATTTCAATCTTCATGTTCTACCGTTCAAATGGGAAGGGTTTTGTCTGCACATAACAGGTTTGTTTTTTGCTCTCTAAATATTCCTAACTCTAATACCAGTGCCTTTCTGTAACAGCATTCTATATTTTGTATATTGTCCTCACGAGTCATGAGCGACTCAAGTAGGAATTTTAGAAACAATGACTATATAGGCCATATTGAATGTGCATTGCCGAAAAATAATGAAATCAAAGTTCATTGCAAAGCTCTAAACAACAAAGAGGTATTTTTTTGCCCACTTCGCTTTCTATGTGTACAGCAAATATATGGAAAAAAAATATTAGATAGTATCGGATTGCATGGTTTTTCCTTACTAAAGAAGCGAACTGCTCACATTCTACAAACATGCACGAACGTTGTACACGATTAAAACAGAACAAAATAACAAGGGTCAAGAAAAAGAACACCCGAAATCCTCTATTCCATCAAATTATCCATCTCTAAACAGACAAAGCTATGAAATCAACCAATGAGAAGACAAAGTGCCTCTAGGAGCATCAGAAAATACCAGAGGGTTGTGGCGCCCCATCCCCAAGCGGCTTCCCGTAGTAGTCCCCAGCCTTCCAGAACTGCTTCGACACGGAAGTGTCCGTCGGCGGAGGCGGCGGAGGCGGCGGAGGGAGCGGGTCGAGGAAACCCGGGGGCACGTCCATGCCGGCCGCCGCCGCCGAAGAAAACCTCGCCCGCTTCCCCGCCGAGCCATCCCCTCCCGGGCCCCTCGACCTCTTCCCGCTGCCTCCGCCAGAGCCAGCACCCTCTCCGTCAGAGTCGGAGTCGCTGCTGCTGAGCTCTATCAACGCAGCGGGGAGTCGCGCTCCGCCGCTGCCCCCGGCGGCCGCCGGCGGCGGCCGCGAGCGGCGCGCCTCCGCCGCCTCCGTTTTCACGGCACGGAGGTTCATCTTCAAACGCGAGAGAACTTTGAGGAGTCGATCCGTAAATCTGCTCCTCTTTTTCCTTTTTCTTTTTTTCTCTTTTCGCTTTCCTCGCCTGGGGGTTTATATACGGCGCGGCGCTGGTCTCGGCGGCGTCCTCGGGGATTCCTACGCACACTCACTGACTTTTGGGGAATGAAGTATATGCTTCACACGGACCCACCGGTCAGGGAGGTGGGTGCTGCGAGATCGCAGTTGCCATGGTGGCGGAAGCTTTTTGTTATGTTTTCTCTCGAGCGCACCGGCTTCGCGCTCGCCGTTGCCGTGTAGGATGTGTGGGCCAGCATTGTCATAGAGGTGGAAGTGTGACCGAAACGATGGGTCAGCGCTAGAATCGATATGACTTAACGTGACACAGCAGCAAGTGCCACGAAGGTTTTACGTTGCTGCCATGTGGCATGGCGCCGAATAGGCGGTTGGGAGGTGGGACGAGTAGGTTTGTATTTATTTTTATTTTTATTGTAATGTAATTGTAATTTATTAATTAATAACAATGGAAAAAATTACGGGTTTAATTTACTAGACTAGAGCAGGGCCCTTAACTCATTTCGTCCCTAAACTTCGAAGATTATATTAATTTGGTCAGAATGGGGCATAACTGATCAGTGATCCGGACTAGTTAAACTGGGGTTTTACTAATTAAATATGATTTAACAAAAGTTCTATATATTTTTCATATAGAATTACGAAGTCCAAACTAAATTACTTTTTTTTTGTCATGGTTGTTTTACAGCCCATATAATTTCCCCTTACATTTTAACGCATTGCATCATTTTTCTTACAAACATGTAGAAAACTAGACTAGAAACCGCTAAACCAGTGTGCAATTTTATAAAATTATGCAAAACTTTATGTGAGATTAGATAATTATAAGAAATGTATTTAGAATTTATAAAATATTTTTAAAAAAGTTATATAACATTTCGGTCAAACCAACTTTGATTAGTCAAAATCGTCCTTGACTCAGTTAAAGAGACCGTCTGTGTCGATTTTAACGATTGAAAGACTAAGTTAACCCGTTTTTGAAAGACTTCGGTAGGAGCACATTTTTCTCTTATTTATTACTTACAGTGGAGCATCTTCTATAAGCAGTCATAATCTATACAATGTCTACATGCGTTGCATGCGAAAAAAACCAACATTGGATAGTAGTAATTTAAAAAAAGGTGGCATGGAGATGGTGTACCTATGTGATGTCTATGATGTGCCACCTACCAAAAAATACACTTTGATGATCATTTAAAGAGAGATGAAATAAAGGTGATGTTGATGTCTCATACTACCACTATTTGTATAGAACTAAGTCACATGGAAACAAATAGAAACAACGCTAACTAACGCATAGTGGCCACTTGACACGCTACTATTAAGTTACATATACAAACCATTTTAACCTAAAAGTCTAGATTGATGAGCAAAAGTTGCCAATTCATTTATTACCAGCACTACCATTCTCAAGTATAAGACTTGAAGATCAAATGTTGTATGAGTTGCATGCATGGACCAATTAAATTAAAACCTATGTTTAACAAAAGAAAGATGAGAAATCGCTTAACTTTTGAGGATCCAAGACTCGGCAGGTGGTTAAGGGCGACGGAAACCAAGCGGCTATGTCAGGAACCAATTGCATCCGATTTTGTATGGGGTCATGTGGGCCATGTAAAGGAGTATATGGGGCATATTCCAGGATATATGTGGAGCATACTCCTCTGATTGTGTGTCATAAAGAGTAAACAAATCATAGTTGCCCATTGTGTCATCCAAAGGTTGGGGTAGGTTGGTTGGAAGCTTACCTTTGTGCTATAAAAGGATGGGATGGGAGCTTCCCAACCTGCTCCTTCTGCTAATTAAGCCTAAGGTTTGGATGCATTTGTGGTGCACTTGTATGTGCTATGCCCACTTTGATATGGATTTGTAATACCCTAAACCAAATCAATAAAAGTCACCAAATGTTCATCCAAGTTCTTGTCTAGTTTTTGTATTTGATTTTGCTTCCTTTGTTATTTTGTTGCCAACTAGTTTATTTACTTCACCTTCTTCTTGATGTTGATTCATGATACCTTGAGCTTGTTCATATGGTTTGAGACCCTTCTTTCAACCTAGGATTGACTAGTGATTAAATTTTTCAACAAGATGCAAACCTGTCAAAAAAATTGTACTCGCACACTAGTTAGTTTTTTATTTGTAGAACTATTCAAAAAAGTTTGTTTTCGATTGATTCCAATTGAAAAAGGTGCATGACTCACCTAACTATCTTCGGTAAAAATTTGGAGTCAACTAGATGCACTATTTGGACGCTACGAGATGAATACTTAGGCCAAAACTTTTTGTTTCTATTTTCTGATAGTTCGTGGTTCAAGAATTTTCATGATATTTCTGTGAGGCGTTTGGATCTGAAATTTGGTTAGTGACTGCACGGTTCATCTACATAGAGTGAAAAAAAATTCCATAATTTTTGAAACCGAATAAAGCCACAGGATACTCTAGTGAACAAAGATAAGTTTCTAGAGGAATCTATTTTGTTTTTTCTAAAGTAGTTTTAGTTGTTTGACTTGTTCTCTTTTTTGCTTTTTCTAAAGTAGCTTTAATTGTTTGGCTCATTCTCTTTTTCTTTTTTCTAAATAGCTTTAATTGTTTGGCATGTTCTGTTATCTTCATGCTAGTTTTTAATTGATTTCTTTTTGTTTAAATACTAAACAACCAAGATTGTGATTGAAAAGATCCCACATATTTGCATGAATTTTATTCATGTAACTTAGGGGTACACATTAGTTGTTAAGTGTTCAAATTTTGCGTAGGAGGTGAATTCGAGGGGCACCTGTCTGAGGAATTTCTTCAAGGCTTCCATTCACCACCACTAATTGTGGTAGCTTGGTTACACATAAAATTTTAAATTTGCTTAGATTTTGAATATTTCTGATACGTTTGGATATAAAATTTTCTAATCCGTAAGATTTTGAACTACAAAATTCAGTTAGATTTATTATACAGATGAAAAAACCAAGGGCAAAGTGGTTATTTTATAGGCAAAAATGATTTGACCGATGGAATCTGGCCAATAATAACACAGAGCACAATAAATAGCGATTGAAATGGTATATAAGAAACAAACAACTTTACAATAGCACATTAGGTTGATTGCATTTGGTATTGCAGTCAGAAGGTGCTGCAAACAACAATTACTTGGTGCAATATGCTCTGGCTTTGGTAAGCTCTGGTTTGCTTTTGGCACTGGGATTTGTTTGTGCCCTAGACTCTACGACACCTCTTTTTTGGGGCTTACAAGCTAGTATATTTAACTTTCCTTGGGTTTTATTCTGCTATGAACTCATTTGCCTTTTGCAGCTCTACAATTCTATGAATAATATTGGTCAAAATAGATCAACTTTTGTTTTTTGTTGTCCTATATATTTTTT
>SPJY01001389.1:3575194-3624360 GCA_005191435.1 Raddia distichophylla
AAGAAGAGGCGGCGCCGGCCGCTGCTGAGGAAGAGAGAGGAGGAGGCGCCGCCAGTTGCTGGAGAGGAGGCGGGCGCCGGCCGCTGCTGGAGAGGAGGCGGGAGGCGTGGAGGAGCCGCCCCGCGCCCCCGGCCGCCTGCTGGAGAGGAGAAGCGGCGGGAGGAGGCAATTCAGCTAGGGATTTGGTTTGATGGGGAAGTTAGCTTTGAGATTGGTGAGACAGGTGGCTTCTATCGGAGATGGGTGCCACGATGCTTATATGGCACCGGGTGCCAGCAAATTTCTTTCCCTCGCCGCCGCATCGGGCCCCCTCCCTCCGCCCTCGGCGCCGCCGGCCGCCGTAGCCGTCTTTCTCCGGCCGGTAGCAACCCGCTCCCTCCCCCTCGCTCACCGACCCTGCTGGCCACCGCGCTGCGCCGCTGCCCCGTGACCTCTTCGCCCTGCTCCATCGCGCTGTCCGCCACCGCCCCAGCTTCCTCCCTTCCCATTGCCGGCCACCGCCACCGCCACCTCCCCTCCCTTGCTGTCAGCTGCCCCCAACGCGTGTGACCTTACTTTCCTCGACTGTAGTCCTCCTCTGCCAAGAGATCTTCTCCCAGCAGCTATCTCCCGGCCGCCTGAGGTTTTACAACCTGAGCTCCCCACCAAATTGGTTTGGTATGCATGTCTTTCTCGGGTCCCTGCTCTTGAATTGAAGCATGTCTGGGTTCTTTGATAGAAGTGCTTACCTCAATTTGTTATGTTCAGTTAAATTAATTGTTTCTGCGCAAGCATTTTCAGGTTTAGTTCAACTCAGAACATGCAAACCGACCTTTTAGATTACTGAGAGATAGAGAAACGATTGTCCTGTTAGTGCCTTAATGGCTATAATTAGCTTAGCTCTTTTATTTCTGTGGTTATTAAATTAATTACTTCTTTCACAAGCATTTTCAGGTTTGCTAAACTCAAACATACAATCCAATCTTCTAGATTTTTAAGAGATGGAGAAATGATTGTAGATGGATGATGATGTCATTTTGAACTTTTTTGTTGCAGTGCCCCCTACCCAATTATGTAGTTCATTGTCCTATTAGTTTCTTAATGGCTATAATGATGCAATTTTAAAATGTTAGCTTAACTCTTTTATTTGTGTAGTTATTACAATATTGTAGCATGCTTTCAGTGTACTTAACATTCCGGTTCTCTGACCTTTATGCTCATTACCATGCTATAATATTTGTTCTACCACTGAAGCAAAAGTGTTTACGATAAGTTTGATGGGGTCCAAATTTGACGTGGTTTTCACTTTAAGGGGCTACTTTAAATACAAGGCTGTTACATTGGATTGTCTCTGTACATATGCAATGTGGGAAAAAAAGATTGTAAAAGAAATTTCTCATAAATGGAAAATAAAGGTTCCTCAAATTGAAACAGTGTGTATTTATTTGACCTTAAATTAAAGATATTTTTTTGCCAGAAAGTTAATTGGATGAGCAAAACTTGACGACTTTGTGCACATATCGTTAGATTTCAGAGGGGTTATTCTTCATGTCACAAATGGATCATTGTTCTAGCCTTTCTTATTCAGCATCTTCGTTTCTGTCTCTGTTCATCTGTAAAGTTTTCAACTGGGATTTGCCTTTTATTACAGCTTCCCCATATCGGCCCGTTGCTTTCCTGGCTCCACGCCCCTTGAGTACCTGCTGTATCTTGGCCACTTGATGCTAGCAATCTGAGCCTCATATTAATTTGGTATGCACATCATTCTCGAATCCCTGTTCTTCAGATACATGGATTCTTCAGTAAAAAAAGCGTGTTTCTGAATTGGTTATCTTTAATTAAAAATTAGTTGCTGCCTGCACAAGCATTTTCAATTTTTTTTCAACTCAGAGCATATGAATGGGCATTTTAGAAATGTAAGAGATGGACAAATGAATTATAGATGAGTGATAGGAAATTTTATGTTGTTCCTTGCACTGCCCACTACCCCACTACCCAATTATGTATTTTTGTTGTCCTGTTAATTATATGGTCACACAATTTTGACATGTTAGCTTAGCTCTTTTATCTTTGTGATTATTACCTACTTATTATAGCATGCTTTCGGTGAAGTAATTAGCGTGCTTAATTCAATTATTCTACCAACAAAGCAGAAGTAGTCACTTTGACTTATATGTTTCCAGCTTTAAGGCAACATGCAAGAAACAACAATAAAGTCAAAACAGCTGTCTTCGATATGGAAAAGGCCTCCTTGGTACTGAATTACTGATAAAGTGTATATTTATAAACATAAACTGAAGGGATTTTCTTGCCAGACAACCGTAGCTAGGAAATTATCAGCTGGCAATATGCTGCTCTTGACGACTTTGTGCATCTTTTGATTTCATAGCAGAGGGCATTCTTTAGGTTTGAAATGGATCATTGTTCCACCCTTTCTATTCTCCATATTTTTGTCACTGTTCATCCATAATCATGAGTTCTTAATCGGGTGCTTGCTCTTTACCACAATGACATCAATTCCTACCAGTTTAATGAATAATCGTTGTGGATGAGAAGACTATGTAAGATGAATGCAACCACCACATACATGCCATGGTTTTTTTGTTTACCTTCCATGTAGTATTGTTGCTGGATGCTTTACTTGATGACAATTTTATTGGATATTTTAGGTTTTGGTGTATCAACTCACTGTTCATCTAATCCTTGCGAAGTATATTTGACTAATTAAGCCATTTTATTCTCTGGGATATATGGGGAAAAAATTCTGCATTGTTTTATCTTTTGAATGTAATAACCAATTTATAGCTACGTAAGTGCTTTCTTGATGTTTAGGCATTATCTATGCTTTTCTTTGCAAGTAATCATATTTTTGTTTTACGAAGCAAAGTATCCATTCATCCAACTTATATGGTCTGGCATCTAGAGTGAAAAATACTGATCAACATAGCATCACTTTTGAAGGACATGTTTATTGTGGATTATGTAGCTTTATTGTCTTCTATTAGAATTTTTTGCACCTTTACAGCATTATGTATAGATACGATGTTTGGTTCTGTGATTGACATTGGAGATTAATGTACAAGCTTGAATAAAGAATTAAACTATTTATATTGGTAATTTTATAGATATTCATGACAAAATAATGTGCTCTTTTTTTAACAAAATATAACTACCATAAGAAGCTACTGACAATCAGCTACCTTACGTAATATGGCATATTCATAGTATAGGCCACAATTTGAGGATCTTACGGAAGATCTAAAACGTTGTTTTTTTTCGATCACAATGCAGCAAAAGCATATTTTACATAAATTTGATGTGTCCTGATAATATTTTGAGTAAGAGTAAATTACACTGTTGCCCCTTAAAGTTGGACGAAAATCTCACTTAGCCCTCTAAACTTTGTTTTGTTCGCTGCGGCCCCTTAAAGTTGTTTCCGGGTGTCACAAAGCCCCAGAAAGTTGGATTTTGTTGCACCACAACCCCCAGAAGTTGGCTTTAGGTGCTGAAAAAATTAGCCTGAGTGACACCCGGGAACAACTTTAAGGGGCCGCAGCGAACAAAACAAAGTTTAGGGCGCTAAGTGAGATTTTCGACCAACTTTAAGGGGCAACAGTGTAATTTACTCTAATATTTTCATAATAAAATAGGATTGTACAAACTACAAAGTTGGAGAGGCATGCTCATATAGCCTGAGCATGTGTTTTGTTCCTCCATTTTTTTTCGCAATTGTCCTTCTCAAATTGGATTTAACTTGGCCCGCACAATGCGCGGGGTTCTCTGCTAGTACGCGGTAAAGGCTCTGGCGCCGCCTTGTTCTTGGTGGATTCAACCCAAATGCTACTACCTTAACTTTATCTAATGCTTGTTTTGTTGATAGTTATCTCGGATCCAGGATAAAGAACGACCATGGCTTGTGCCCCTTGTAGTGTCCGGGGCCCTCTCAAGCCTGCTGCGAGGCATGGCAGATACGCGGCTGCTAAGAATCACCTGTGCGGTGGTTGGAGTTCTTCGGCGTCTTACCCTGTTTCTCAGGCATGGAGTGTAAATTTCTCCTGTAATGCAGTACTGTACATTGTCCCACACTCTCATTTCTTTTCCTGGGGTTCAAGAAGATGGCGCTCATGCTCAAAAGCTTCATTGACCGGTGGAAGCATTGTTGCCGGTAAATTATTCTTGGATCACTCCTGTTTCATATATTCATGAATGTTCTAATGTTAGCGAATGATGGTTTATGTTAAAAATCTCCAATCTTGATGCGCTATGTGATTGAATGAGATCTTGTAGTACCAAAAAAATGTATTCTATTTAATCATCAGTCAATTAAGTGCAAGATGCAGGAGCAAGGTGGTCTGAATTTTTTTTTTTCTTCTAGAAGAGAAGATAACTGTGCTAGTCATTGGTGGCGGAGGAAGAGAGCATGCCCTTTGTTATGCTTTGAATCGTTCCCCTTCTTGCGAGGCAGTTTTATGCGCCCCTGGTAATGCTGGTATTGCTCAATCTGGAGATGCAACCTGTATATTGGACTTAGACATATCCAATAGTGATGCTGTTATATCTTTCTGTCGCAAGAAGGGAGTGGGAATGGTTGTAGTGGGTCCTGAAGCTCCTCTGGTGGCTGGTCTTGCAAATGATCTTGTTAAAGCAGAAATACCAACTTTTGGGCCTTCTTCTGAGGCTGCAGCATTGGAAGGTTCAAAGGATTTTATGAAGAGGTTGTGTGATAAGTACAATATCCCGACAGCTAAGGTACTTTTTTTTTTAACATGTGTAAACCCCTATTACATTGCTATAAATGTAAACATGGAGATTTGTTTGTCAATATGATGCCTCCATATGGTTGGTCTTATCCACATTTAATATAATTTTTTTAGGCATAATCATACTTATATTTCTTTCGTTCTGTTGAGACAAGGTTGCTAAGTTTTAGCCATACTTATCTTTAGTCGAGACAAAGTTGCTAACTATACCTATCTTTATCTAAATGGATGATATGATAGATTAGCTACAAACACAATAAATAATTATGTTTATGCATCAATTTCTCTGTATATCTCCGAATATTTGGCTGAACTATATTTAAATATTTTTAATAATGCTTAAAGTTTTCTTTGAGATAATTATTTTCTGAAATGAAATCATAATGTTACTGCACAAAAGGTGTACTGTAAATGTTAAATATGTGAAAAATATAGTCCTTTCATATAAAACAAGCTGTAATTCCAGATACTATTGGTTTACCACGAGGCTAATATGAGCACCTTTTTTAGTATCAAACTTTCACAGATCCTGTGAAAGCTAAACAATACGTCAAGAATCAAGGAGCCCCTATTGTTATTAAAGCAGATGGATTGGCTGCTGGAAAGGGTGTCGTTGTTGCTATGACTTTGGATGAGGCATTTGAAGCCATAGATTTTATGTTAGTCCAAGGCTCATTTGGTTCAGCTGGTTCACGAGTCGTCATTGAAGAATATCTAGAGGGTGAAGAAGCCTCTTTCTTTGCATTAGTGGATGGTGAAAACGCTTTGCCACTTGATACAGCGCAGGATCACAAAAGAGTTGGCGATGGTGATGTTGGCCCAAATACTGGTGGTATGGGCGCATACTCCCCAGCACCAATTGTAACAGAAGAGCTTAAGCACATAGTCATGGAAAGTATAATTATTCCCACTGTTAAAGGTATGGCAGCTGAAGGGTGCAGGTTTGTTGGTGTATTATATGCTGGGCTTATGATTGAGAAGAAATCTGGGCTGCCTAAACTTATTGAATACAATGTACGATTTGGTGATCCAGAATGCCAGGTTAGTAGTTGTTGACAAAGCTATGCATTCTAACCTTCTGTGATTTATCATCTATTAGAAGAATTTATGATATTTGCAAACTTGCATGATTACAATTTACATATTGGTTTGTATAGTCAGAATAGAGTCAACGTGTTGTCCTTGGACTAGAATGGGATGAATATGTATGTTTGCTTTTTCCAACAGAGTTTGTGGTTGTCCTCATACTGCACTAATGCAGTATTGCCCCAAATGGAATGCTCACCTGAAATCCTGAATTTGCCTCTAACTTGTCACTTAACCTACTATGTGTCTAGTATTTTCCTTTTCTTCCAGTGGAGAAGCTGAGTAGATTCTATTCAGTGGAATGGTGCATTTGTGTTGAATGCAATTTCACAGCAATTACAGATATGGTGTACATAGAGAACAGCAAAAGTAAGGTCAACAGAGGAATAGCAGTGCTTTCCCATGAAGACCAATTCATTTTAGCCATTATACATTTATACTGCACCAGTATGCTGTTATATTTATTATCAATTTGTACCAGCATACTGTTACTGTGTGTTCTTCCATGTAGGCAGGAATTTTTGCTTACCACCGTGCAGTCCTAAATTTTTTTTTCCTGTCTGCTCAGAGAACCATGCCACTTTTACATCAGTGCTTGTAAATAATTTCTAACTTTGAACAAACTTCATAAATGCCTAGACTAGCTGCAAAAAAATTATTCAGGCATATTTATTATACAATTACTTTCACAGCATCTAGTTTTTTATAAACTTTAGGAACATATTATTAATGGCAATTAATGTGAAGGTTAAATATCAAAGTATCAATGGGAAAAATATATCAAGTCCTATTTTTGTTCGCAGATAGTGTAGTTATTCACCTAAGGTCAAATGTACTCTGAATTTGTCAATCCAGGGTCCATAACACCCTTTCCTATCTCAAAATCTAAGTGCACTACTGCATTTTCATAAATATTTGATAGACAGTTGTGAAAAACATAATTTGTCACATCTTCATTTTGCTTGCTAGTATATCGCAGAATTATACTGGACAAATTTCTGGATTAGATAGTATATTTTTTACTTTTAGCTGCTTAACTTGTCTAGTTGACCTGCGAACAATGTTGCTACAAATTATGATTGTCCATTTATGTTTTAATACGTTTTACCTTTTCTTCAGGTTCTGATGGTGCGATTAGAATCCGATCTCGCACAGGTTCTGCTGTCTGCATGCAGAGGAGAATTGGACAAGGTTTCACTAACCTGGTCGCCTGAAATGGCGATGGTGGTTGTGATGGCAAGCCAAGGATATCCTGGTTCTTATAAGAAGGGTACTGTAATAAAAGACATCGACAAGGCTGAGCAGGTTTCTCCAGCTGTTAAGATATTCCATGCCGGAACAGCTTTGGATGGAGATGGCAACCTTGTAGCTGTGGGAGGCCGAGTACTTGGTGTCACTGCAAAGGGCAAGGACATTGAAGAAGCAAGGGCAAGAGCGTACGAGGCAGTAGATATTGTTGACTGGCCTGAAGGATTCTTCAGGCGTGATATTGGTTGGAGGGCACTGAAACACAAGCAGTTGGCTAACCACTGATGAGTTATTTCCTAATGCACCAGACTTACGGTGAGCTTGTAATGCTAAGTGGAATAGAGCGAATAGTGTAACCATTACTTTTGCGGCTCTGGAACGGTTGAAGCACATCTGGTGAAATTGTAGCATGTTCATTTTTGAAAAATATTTTGAAGAATGGTTTGGTTCTTAAATCCTTATGAGTTGTGATCCTTATACTTTTCGCAAGTCAACATGGTATCTCATCTATCGGAATGAACACCTTCATCTCAGGTCTCAGCTCTTAGCAGCGTTGCATTGCGGTTCTCAATTCTGGAACAGTTTGGCCTGGTCCCTAATAAGCAGAAAAACGGAATGTTGTGCTGGGTAATTTCTTTCAAGGCTAATTACCTGTATGATTTGCCCCTAGGTAATTCCATTTCACCGGATCAATGATATCATCTGAAAGTATAACACAGGTGCACACTAAGCTATCAAGGGCCATCTTTGTGGTGGATCTGTGTTGAGCTGCATTAAGCTATCTCAGCCATCCAATCAGAATCTAACGGTTCAGATCGAGTCCTATGACGGAAATGCTTAAAGTGAAATTGTGGCACAGAAAAAAATCGGCACTGTTGCTAGGAAGTGCTGAGGTGCTACTGCAGATTGCAATAGCACCAGATGCCTCATGAGTCATGAGTCATGATAAGATCCACACAGTGAGCTTGGAGTAGCTTCTGTTCACGTCCATTTATACAGTGGCTCTGCCGGTTTACTGCATGCTCTGCATAAGATGTGTCCCAGTGTCCAGTGCGATCATCGACAGTTCGCTGCCTTTTAGGTGAAACCCCAGGCATCCGATCAAAATCCAACGGTTCACATTAAGGCTGACAAACAACAATGCTGCTGTGAAATGTTCACATATTTTTCTTGGCAAATGAGAGGGGTTTTTGCTTCAGCAAGTGCCACTGTACTATTGCAGAGAATGCTCGTCTCAGAGGGGAACAGAATATTCTCTTCCGCTTTCCACAGATTGCCTAATTTCTTTTAGCAAAAAACAAATGGATTGCCAGATTACAAAAATATACATGTATCCTTATTTACAAAAAGAGGCCTGAATGCGTTATTATTTATTTTCGAAAATTTCTCTTTTGTTTTGCATTTGATAAAAAAATCGCTCAGATTGCCAGATTAGTGCTGGTGACAATTTCCTAACCAATCCAATCCTGCATGGTGGAATCACACAATAATTACCCAAAGGCCAGCACAGAGTATGCATCTTTCTTTGCTTTGATCAGTCGTCCGAAACTTGCAGTTTCTATATCCTTTCATGATTAAAGCAATGTGTGATCTGTGAGATTGTCGCCTACATGAATTCAGATTTCTGAAATCACTGACACTGCAAGCCCTGAAACCATGTATCATCGTTTCATGACGGGAGTTCTTCAAAATCTTCCTACTCGATGTTTCACCCTAACAGTTCCAATTTTCATAAAGTTGTGCAAATTCACTCCCACTCTGGGTGCTTTAAGCTTTGGGAATAGGAACGTTTTCAAAGACTGCCAAGTACTTTCTTTGTCTTCTCTTTTTTTTCTTTACTTTTGCTGAAATCAAAGTTCCAGTCAAGAATCTTCCAAGAGATGGATACCGCACCTCAATGACAAAAATTGTTTCAAATAATACAAAAAGCTATGTACTAGTACTAATACTGATACAGAGTGAGCATAAACAAGGATTAGATGGTGTAAAGTAGATGACAATGGATGGTGGCTGAAGATTACAAGGAGATTACAAAGGGCCAAAGCTATGATGGAATTGGACTATCACATTGGACAGCACAAGCCCCTAGATGACAGCATATGATCACCAAACCCTATACACCTTTGATGACACAAAAAAGAATTACAATAGAACAGGAAAGAACAGAAAAATAAAGTTATAAAAAGTTACATATGTTATTGATCAATCTCCCCGAGTTCTTGCCACCCACCACCACTGTCCATCGGTCTACCAACAAACTGTAGAACCCTAGCTCCAAATCCAATTAGCACTCAGTACTATAGTTTAATTAATTAACTCAGTAGTCCTTGCTGGTCGAGCTGTAACAATATGAAACTTTCAGTTTAATTTCAGGTGAGCAGGTCCGGGAAGAGCTTGTAGCAGCTGGGCTCCTTCTCCGGGCCGCTCCTCTGATGATCCCCGGCCGCCTCCGGCGCCGACGAGGAGGAGGACGACGGCGACGACGTCGACGGCGAGGGCTGGCTGGACGCGTGGCGCGCGAGCTCGGACAGCATCTGCACCACCTCCCTCATGGTGGGCCGCTCCACGCTGTTGTCCTGGACGCACAGCATGGAGACGAAGAAGAGGTGCGCCACCTCGTCCATGGGCACCGTGCCCAGCCGCCGGTCGGCGACCCTCGCCACCGCCTCCCGCCGGCCGCCGGTGACCCGCCGCGTCCACTGCACGATGTCCACCCCTTCGCCGAAATCCCCCACCGGGCGCCGCCCCGTGATGAGCTCCAGCAGCACCACCCCGTAGCTGTACACGTCGCTCTTCTCGTCCACTCTCAGAGTGTACGCATACTCTATACAATAATGACAACAAAATAAAAATTAATTTGTGCAGCCAGGCTACTGGGTAGTTCGAAAGCATATGATACTGGTGGTCTAAGGCTGAAGCTAATCTAAGTGTATCTTAGCTATTGAGTTATGAGCTTAATTTAAGCTTAAAGTCTAGCATGCTGGGGGAGTGAAGCTTGAGCTAATGATTTGAATAGTGGAGAGACTGGCTAGTGCTCCTATGCAACCAGGGCAGGACCAAGTGTCTACAGTGCTCAGCAGCAAATCCCAAGAAAAATGCCTAGTTGCCTACACAACCGTAGAATCCAGAGAGAATTCTTCAGCAGTATCAAGAGATCACACTCCTCCCATCTTCCCATGCCTAAGATATATAATACTATAATCGTCTGTGTTTTAATGAGCCCATGCCTGCCTAAATTCTTGGGAGCTGTGATTAGGCCCAAACCACCAAACATCAAAGTTACTTAGTTAAAAATTAATAGGAGGGGTGACTAACAAGAACTGCCGTGGTAAAAGAATTAACAGTGCCGTTCAAAAGTAACAGCGACGAGGGAGCCGCTTTGGCGAAGCCCCAGGAGAGGGGGAGAAGGGATGAGGAGGCTTTTTACTGGATTAAGCCCCATGCCGGTCAAAGATACAGCACCGGAACCGAACCCTAAAGGACTCGCCGGCCTCGGCTCACCCGTCACCCCCAGGCAGGGACCAACCAGCCGCCTCCATCCCCAAACCAAACAAGATCATCATGCATGCATATCATATGCCACATGGTTTTGTCCATGTTTTAAAATACGTATCGCATGTTCAAGCTGGTTTGACCTTATTAGTTTAGCTAGTTTATCCGTTTAGTTCTATATATACACAAGTAAATTCAGCTCAGCCAACTTTCATTCTGTTTGGCCACACTATAAACACGCTTGTAGGGTCATCAAGATTTCGTTCGAGACATCCAAACTCTAAAAACATTATCAATGATACGCAGCGGGTTAACTATAAATTAATATACTTTCTCCAGTTCCATAATACTTATCGTTTCACACATTAACACGGTTTTCAAAATTTAATTCTGACCATCAATTATTGATAAAATATATCTACAGAATTCACAAAAATATGATACTGTGAAAGTGTTTTTCAAGACGAATTTATACGTACGGTTTTTACGTTCACATTCCAAATAGTAAAAAAGATTTATATAGATAAGGTTTTAAAACTTCGATTTAGAACAAATCTAAGACAAGTATCATATACCAAAGGGAGTATCAACTATATATATAGCTGACTAACAGAATACCAGAATGTGAAGATATTAACTCAAAACGCCGATGCTGACTAACAAATCGGAGGCCAGCTTTTGGCAACCCCGATGCTGCTACTCTGCGTGGGCTGGGCCTCTGGCATTCTGGTTTGACGTGTCAGGCCTGGCCCACGGCCCGGTAGGCAGGAGAGTACGTACCTACGTTTCGTACGTACACAGACGCGGCGCGGTACATGGGAGGGAGGCCGCGGCATATGCATGCATGCATGCATCGCACGCGCGCAAGCAACGCACACGCGGGCGGCTTCCGAGGCGGCGTTCGTGGGCCATGGCTGTCAGGCGGGCCGTGTGGGTGCGACCTTTCGGCCGGGCCCACGGGCGGCGCCGTCCGGTCGCTATCGCGCGGGGCCCAGGCCCGCGGGAATTATTGGGCTCTCAAGTGCACGCCTGACCAGATGGCCGCTTTCGGCGGGGCCCACCGAGCAGCCGGGTGCTGAGTCGGCCTCTGCTCCTGCTGCGCCTGCGCCAGCTTGGGTTAGTGGTCTAAAAGTGGCCCTGACCCTGACCCGTGGCCCCCACTCCTTGCCATTTCAAAGCTAGATAGGACCTGTGCAGTGTGCACAACCAGCCACCTTGCTTTCCCTTTCTTTTCTTTTCTTTTCTTTTTTTTTCCCCTCTTCTCAAAAGCTCAATGCCATTTGTGTGCTATATGCCTATATGGTTTTTGCTTGGTGGGTGGCTCATGCTGCTAAACTTCATCAAGGCTTGTTTAAAACGAGGGTTAATGATATATGATATATGAGCATGTTTGGGGTGGCTAAACTAAATGAATTGAGGTGAAGTTGGTTGTGTATGAAACTAAATGGGTAAACTGACTAAATAAATAAGTTTAAACCATTATAAACATGCATATATGCGAGTGTAAAGTCGTGAGATTTGCCATTGGTAATGACCAGTGGTGTGTCAAATCTCTAAACTTTTAACTTTATAATATATTTGTAAATTACGCAAAAAAAAATCTATGATGCATTGACCAGAGGTATAGAAAAAATGTAACAGGGGCACAGTACGCTCTACATCAAATATAGGCCAGAACTCTGCAATGCAAGTAAATGTGTAGTGTTTCCTGTGCAGGCTTGTGATGTGTGAGGACCATTCGTTTCTGTGCACTTGATCTAGAGCAGGGCACTCGGTCAGTGTCTACTACGGGCCTAGATGGGCCGGGCCGGGCCGGGCTGGGCTGGGCTCTGCCGGCCTGACAGCAAACCTGACCGACCCTTACGTGCGTCGGTGCGTGCATGGTGTGGTGTCGAGATCTCTTTGACCGGACGCAAAAATCCAACCGCTGCACTGCGCTGTTTGACCTCGGATCGGCGGGCCCCACGCCGCAGCGAGAGACCGCGACAAGCAGATGTGGCTAAACTCCGGTGGATCCTAACCGTCCGATTGGACACCCAAGTAGGCAGGCAAAGCAGAAGCTAGAGACAGAGATGGCGGTGCACGAGGTGGCAGCACAGCGCGGTACGTGTTTACCTGGCGCGATGTAGCCGTAGGAGCCGGCCACGGCGGACATGCACTCGGAGGCGGCGGCGGCGCCGCCGGTGCCGGAGCCGGAGCGGAGGAACTTGGCGAGGCCGAAGTCGGCGACGTGGGCCTCGTGGTTGTCGCCGAGGAGGATGTTGTTGGACTTGACGTCGCGGTGGACGATGATCGGAGTGCAGTCGTGGTGGAGGTAGCAGAGCCCCCTCGCCGCCTCGAGGGCGATGCGGTAGCGGCGGTCCCAGGAGAGGAAGCCGCCGCCCTTGCCGTGGAGCACCTCGCCGAGGCTGCCGTTGGGCATGTACTCGTACACCAGCACGTTGCCCTCCCGCTCCCCGCCGGTGCAGAAGGCGAGGAGCCGGACGATGTTGCGGTGGCGGATGCTCCCCAGGGTCCGGATCTCCGCGCGGAACCCGTGGTCGTGCCGCGCTCCGGCCGCGGCGCCGCCGTTGAGCCGCTTCACGGCGATCGCGCCGCCGGAACGGGTGCGGCCGACGTAGACCACGCCGGCGCCTCCGCGGCCGACCACGTTGCCGTCCTTCATGCATTCGATCACCTCCGCCACGCCGAAGTCCACTTTGTGGAACGCCGTGAACCGCCACGCGCCGCCGCCGCCGGAGTGGCCGGAGCCGCCGCGGTAGGACCTCGCGCGCAGCACGGCCGCCGCGGCGAACACGACGGAGCACGCGAGGAGCCCCAGAGCGAACACCAGCTTGAGGTCCCCCGCCGTCGCCCGCCGCGGCCTCGCAGCGGCCGTCCCGGCGGCGGCGGCGCCACCGCCGCCGTACCTACACGGCCGGCCCAGCGCCGCCCCGCACAGTCTCGGGTTTCCAGCGAACGCCGTCGCGTTCAGGTAACCGAGCTGGCCGGTGTCCGGAAGCTCGCCGGACAGGTCGTTGTACGAGAAGTCCGCCGCCGTGAGGCTGCTCATCGCAGAAATCGCCGGCGGGATCGCCTCCTCGAGCTGGTTCCTCGACAGGTTGAGGTAATTCAGCACCCTTATCTCGGCGATCGCCTCGGGTATCGCGCCGGTTAGGTTGTTCTTGCTGAGGTCGAGGTACGTCAGCTCGCCGCACCGGCCGATCGCCGCCGGTATGGGACCCGACAGCGAGTTGCCACTGAGGTCGAGCTTCACGAGTTGCCGGAGCTCCCCGACCTCCGCCGGCACGGCGCCGGCGAGCCGGTTGCCGCCGGCGAGCAGCGTCTGCAGCGCGGTGAGGTTAGCGATGGTCGCCGGCAGTGGGCCGGAGAGCAAGTTGTTGGAGAGGTTGAGCTGAGCAAGCTGCAAGCCGGCCGGGCTCGTTTTCCCTCTCTGGCTCGGGTTCGCCGGAACCTCGCCGGAGAGAAGGTTGTTCTGGAGCTCGAGCAGGTTGAGCCGCGGCAGGTAGAGCAAGCCGGCGGGGATGCTGCCGTTTAGGAAGTTGTGGCCAAGCCGGACGCGGGTGAGGCTCGCGCACGAGCCGAGCGAGCCGGGGATGGGGCCGAAGAGGAAGTTGTTCATGAGGATGGCGGTGCGGAGCTCGCCGGAGGCGCACAGCATCTCTGGGATCATGCCGGTGAGCCGGTTCGACGACAGATCGATGAGCCGGAGCGCCGCGCTGGAGCCGAGCCCTGCCGGCACGCGGCCGGTGAGGTTGTTCATGAAGAGCTGCACCGTCTCCAGCCGCGGCAGCGCCGCGACGAAGTCGGGGACGGGGCCGTGGAGCCGATTGAGGAAGAGGTTGAGCAGCCGGAGCGAGCCGAGAGACGCCAGCGAGCCGGGCACCTCGCCGGAGAGCGCGTTGTTGGAGAGGTCCAGCGCGGTGAGCGCCGTGAGGTTGCCGAGCTCCGGCGGTATCTCACCGGAGAGCTGGTTCGTGTGGAGGAACAGCGTTTCGAGGGAGGAGAGCGCGCCGAGCTCCGCCGGGACGCGGCCGGTGAGGCCGCAGTTGGAGATGTCGAGGACGGTAAGGCGGCGGAGGCGGCCGAGCTCCGGCGGGACGCCGCCGTCGAACGCGTTGTAGTACCCGAGATAGAGCTCCCGAAGGCTCGTCAGGTTTCCGATCTCCGGCGGGATGGCGCCTCGCAGGTTGTTGCCGTTGAGGGAGAGATACTCCAACGCCGCCATCCCGCCGTACGCCGCCGGGATTTCGCCGGAGAAGTAGTTCCCGCCGAGGTCGAGGTACCGGAGCCGCGGCAGCGCTGCGACGCCGACGGGGAGGGGCGAGGTAAAGTTGTTGTCGTAGGCGTCGAGCACCTCGAGGCCGGGGAGCGACGCGAAGTCCCAGCCATCGAGCCCACCGCCGAGCTGGTTGCCGGAGACGTTGACGAAGCGAAGCGCCGGCATGGCCGCCGCGGCCACCGCGCCCACGATGCCATTCCCGGCGAGCGAGAGGTTCTCCAGCTTGCCGAGGTCGGCCACCACGGCCGAGACGGGCTCGCCGGTGGAGACGTTCATGCCGGTGATGTCGACGGCGACAACCCGGCCGCCAGCGCAGCGCACGCCGGCCCACGCGCACACCGACGCGGCGTTGCCCGCCGCCCAGGAGCGCAGCGCCGTGGGGCGGCAGCTCAGGGAGGCCTTGAGGGAGAGCAATGCCATCGCGTCGCCACGCAACGCGCCGTCGCCATCACCGCCGGCGACGCCATTGCTGAACAAGACAGCAAGATGCAAGAAGAGGAGCAAGACAAGAGACGACGGAGACGAAGAAGGAGGCGGCCTCATTTCTCCGCGGCTTTCTCAATTCCGGCGAGAGACTAGCTAGAACGACGGTGCCGCCGCCATTGCCATTGGTGCCGGGATGTATAGATCATGGAAGGGTAAAGGCATGCAAGAATCTTGAGAAGCTTCACAAGAAGATGGAGGTGGAGGGGCTTCACACTGAAGCTGAATAGAGATGATGAGGGAGGAGGAGGAGGAGGGGAATATGTTCTCTCTGTGACAAGAATTGCTTTGTCTTTTGAGCTATATATGACTTGTGGTTGAAGGGTGTCTTGTATTCTGCTGCATTGGGCTCTGTTTCAATCTCCTCTCTCCTCTGTCTCTCTGGTCTCTTTTGCTTCTTCTCTCTCATCATCCCTCACCTCTCTTCTCCTTTTGCTTTTCTTTGAGGGCAGAGGAGCTAACTGTTTAATGGCTTTAGTGGGCAAGGAAGCAACAATGGAAAGAGAGTGAGAGAGATTGGAGGGAGCCTCAAGCTTTGATTTTGTTTTTTAAAAAAAAAAATCGTACTTCAATAATTTCTTTTTGGGAGTGACTCCATCCCAGTCGACTGGGCACGCACGCGCCTCGCTCGGGCCCAGCCGTCGGCGAGAGCGCAGCGCAACCCAGTCGACTGGGTTTAAGCAAATCCGTATCTTTTTGAAATGTTCCATTTGTTTATGGTGGAATTTGGAAAGGTTTCTTCTCCAATTATCACATGGCGCCCGACAGAGAAAGAGGAATGCACTCTGGTCTCGCTCCAAGTACGTACAGGGGCCTGCGAATTTCGGCAATGATTAAAGAGGCCAGCAAACAAATCGATCGATGCGTTTGAGCATCTGCATGTGTGCCTCAATTATACTAATAAATCATTCCGTAGCTTCTTTTCTACTGTTTCAGCATGAATTTCAGGTGAGGTTTTAATTTACGCTACAATCTTCTGTCGGCTCATCGTCATCGACGGCGGGAGAGCAGACACAATGCATGATCAAGACTAACATAGATTCATAGAGCCAACAAATTCTGCTCGAAATTACATCCTAAGCAATCAGGGGGACCAAATTACTATTTGACCAGTGTATAGCTGTAACAAAAAACAACATTTGTAAGCAAGCTCATGAGGTGATCAAGCAACGAACAGCATGACACAGAACTGGTCTCAACCCCACAAACAAAGATAGAAACGAAAACGAAAATGTAGAAACCAAAAGGGAGAAATTAGGAAGCGATGGGTTCCAATGTTCCATCCATGGCTGGAAGAGCAGCAGGCAGTGACGTGGCGCACACACACAACACACACAGAGAGAGAGAGAGAGAGTAAAGGGAGGTGAAGTGGGGGCGGCGGCGGCGAAAGGTCGGGCTTGACCGGCCCCGTCTTCCTCCGGCCGGCGAGCGCTTTGGTCCGGCGCTCCTGCTCAAATTCGGCAAAGCTACGATGCTTGGATTGGACGCCTGCGGGCTGCGGCAGCAGCTGCAGTAGTCACGGACAAGCTGTAAACTGGTCCATGGATGATGGATGGTTGGTCGATCGGTCGATGCTTGCGTGTACGTACGCGTTGCAGCGCAAAGGGAGATCTTGCGAACCGAGTGGTTGATTTGAAATTCGAGGCAGGTCTCTTTGATCTTGGGAGACGTTTGATTCTTTGATTTGGGGGTGTGGATGGCGTTGTGTAATATGCTGGGTCAAAAGGAAGGGTTGATCACAAAATCTTGGTCCTTAGATTTAATTATGGTCCTGTTAGAGCATCCCCACCATGGCCCTTAAATTACTGTAGCTACAGTAATCACGGGTTAAAAAATCAAAAAATAGCAGAGAGATTCACAGCGGGCGGGCGGGCTGGCTTGAAATTCAAAAACACATGATGCAGGGGCTTGATACAGCCCCTGCTGTTCATGCTCTTAGATTCACGGTTCTTGTGTGGTTTTCGTTTGGTTTTAAAAATTTGTAATTTTTGTACCGTGTGACATTTCGTAATAATTATTTCCAGGCTTAATTGGTGGGGGTATTTTCTCAAGTTCTAAAAATATTTTTAATATGTTTTCACCTTTGTCGTGCCTCATTTTATAGGCCACATCAACTTTATAAAATAAGCCAAACCAAATTAGAACCACAAATCAAAGAGGGCCATATCTCCGAATCAGGATTGAGTCACTACAAGAATCACACTCTGTGTCGGTAGCCAATGCCATCGACACCGCCACAAAAACCGCCGACACAGGGTTCTGTCGACGAACCTATCGGCCACCGACACAGCGTTGACGACACAGCCTAACTATGTCGTCGGCACTAAACAAACCTAACGAGAAATGAGCATTTCAGGGCTGGCAACCTATAGCCTAACCAAATTAGAACCACAAATCAAAGAGCACAATATCTCTAAATCGGGATTGAGTCAATACAGGAATTGCACTCGGTGTCGGCGGCCAAGGCCGACGACACGGCCACAAAAACCATCGACATAGGGTCCTGTCATCGGCCGGCCGTCGACACAACGTCGACAATACAGCCTAACTATATCGTCGGCCCTAAACAAACCCGACGACAAATGAGCATTTCAGGGCTGGCCACCAGCATCCTAACTATGTTGGTGGCCCAAATCAGCCGCCGACATTTATACAACCTGACGACACGCTTCCAGAGACTGCGCTCTGCCGTGTTGGTCCTGTAGTGAGACCGTTAAACGCCACGTGTCAGTTTTTTTCCGCAGCATAAAACGAACCATTGACACCGACCCTGTCAGGTGGTCGTTCTATCTCACTTGGACGCAGTCTATGTCGGCGGCTGTATAGAGGCTAGCGACACACGCCTAGTCTATGTCGACAGCTTTGTAGATTTTACGTTGTCTTCTGGTCGCAGCAGGATTTAATTTATGTCGTCGGCTGTAAATAGTACCGCCGACACTAATATTGTACCAGCAAAAAAAATTTTTACTAATTTTTATAAAAACCCAATTTGTATCTGCAAAACAACCTCATTCCCCACTGATATATATTCCCCAATCATCCCAACCATATCCACACATAATTCCACATGGGGGCGACTACGCAACGGGATCCCGTCGGGAGCCCACCCCGACGGGGTCCCTCCCCTCCTCTCACGCCCCTCCGCCTCCTTTCTCCGCTCCTCCGCCTCTTGCTCCGCGAACCTCCGCCGTCCCCGCCGCCTCCTTCCTCCGCCCTAGCTGACGGCGCCCTCGCCGCCCCAGCCTCCCGCCGCCACTCCATCGCCACCCACCCTAATCCGAAGGGGTGAGGTGCGGTCCCCCTACACTGCCGGCCGACCGCCTTCACCCCCTCCCCCGGCTCCGGCGGTGCCACCGCTGCCTCCGCCGCCGCCCCCGACGAACCCCACCCACCACCATGCCGCCGCCTTCCCTGGCCCAAATCTAAACCCAAACCCCACCCCAAATCCTAACCCAAACGGCCGGCGGCGAGGTCGATGGCGAGCTCGACGCGGCGAGGTAGGCCTTCTACTTCCTCCTTCCCCCTTCCTCCTTCCTCCTCCCTCCTCCTTCTTCCTCCTTCCTCCTCCCTTCTTCCTCCTCTACACAGCGCCCGCGGGACCGATCCCATCTGGATCCCGCCCGGACGAGGTCCCGTCCCCAAGAATTTTTCCTCCACATTCACAGGTGCTCGCCACCGCATTTTCAATCACATATACATCCAAATAAATCGAAAATCCGAAATAATCGATAAAAACGATCGAAATGACTAAAACAATCAAACATTGACACAATGGCAAAGAATAGAAGTCCAAGAGTTAATAACACTAACATAGAACGTAAAACATTCCATATAGGTCAGATGGAAACTAAAAGAGAGAAAACTGATATAAAACTAGCTAATTGTTTTGCGACATATCTAAGACTGGATCGACAAAGATATTACCGACGAATTACTCCGCGGTTGATCTTGTGCCACTAGTTACCTCCCTTGAGCATTCGCATGCGTAGTCGCAGTTGAGCCGGACACCTGCAAGATTAGAGTTAGCTGTTTCAACGGCATTAGCTTTAGTCACCGACACAACCTCCATGTTAAGGGAAGTGTTAGAAAGTATAAGCTCGTTGCCCACCTCCCTATCATGTTTGCCTTTTGGGTGAACTTAATAAAAGTGTCGCCTATTCAATAGGGGGATTCGGACAAACCCTAAAATCCAACCCTACGGTACTAGAATCAACTCCACCATTGGTTTAATAGGGGATTTCAAGAACAAACCCTAAATTACTAGAACCATCTCCATCACCGGCATCCCGAAGCCATAGCCCCCTCCTTCTGGTTGCCGGTGAGCCTGCCGACGGCGAGAGAGAAGGGAGACTCTAGCCTAGCTAGGGACGGGAGAGGGAGGGAGGAAAAAGAGTAGGGAGGCACGGGACTCCTCTCTCTCCTCGGGCGACGCCGAAGAAAGAGAGGGACGTACGGGACGGTGGTGGCACAATTAAGTTTTTTTTTTCTGGGTGGAGTTTACCCCGAGTAACGGCGACCAGGGACCGGACCTGCTTAAGCTTGCCCACTGCCGTATACATACGTGTGCCCGGCCGTCCGGTTTCTTTTAGCCGGTGCACACAACTACACAAGGCTACCGCCACCGCACTCAGACCTGCAGCTCTTGGACCAACAGCAAAGCCCATGACCATACCACCCACATCTGCATGTACAGTTAGTTGAGTGGATACTGTACAAGTGTCCATGTCCATGTCCACGTCCAGTCGTCCTTCTCCCTTTACCATTTCTCCATATAAATCCTCCGTACGTGTGCATGCATGCACGGCCCGGCGGAAGCTTTGAGGTGGTCGGCCGCGGCATGGACGTATCTAGCTGCCGCATGCATCGCCATTGCAGTCGAGGCGCGCATTCCATACTTCCATGCATGGCGGGTGGCGGCACAGGCAGACAGGCCGGCCTGTGCTGGGAGCCTGGGACAGTGCGACCGACGCAGAGACATACACGGCGGTGCGTCATATCACACCACCAGGAGAGGAAGGATGTTATATAATGTATAATATATTGTATACACCGATTTTATTTGGAATATAGCTTTTAGGGGGGGGGGAAGGAATGAGCACTGACTTATTAAAGCATTCGCTATTTCATGGGAGTTAGAAGGCAAAGCGAGAGATTTATAATGTAACTTCCAGCTTCATGTGCGGGCTAATGCAAGATTTTTATAGTGCCCAAAACTTCGGGATGCAATTCAGATTTTTGTAGTGCTAAAATTCAGATTTAGTGCAATCCAAATGAGTATATATATAGCAGAGACTTAATAGTCCAAAATGGAAATGGATACGCTCTGCTTGGTCGATCCCACGCGATTACACTAAATCTACTTGCACAAGTTAATCTTGGCTCAGGTTTCGAACTATCTTCAATGGTCGACTGTCATTGGTGTTGACTTTCAAAAGTTTAACTATTCAAAAATAGAGGTATACCGGAGGATTTCATGTTATGAATGAACGATAGAATGGATAGTCCAATTAATGTCTGCTTCAGAAGCCATAGCTCTCTGATAGACTTGGCCTGTTTTAGAAGTTGGATCAAATGTCAACGGTCAAAGGCTGGTTCGAGAGTATTGGGAATAGTCCCACATTAGTAGAAACATTTGAGCATGGTTTATAAGGATGAGGGAACACCCCCTTATTGAGCTATCTTTTTTAAGAGAGGTAACCCAAGAAATCTTGGTCCACTACTATGGTTTGACCTATGGGTGTGCTATAGCCAACAACCTAGCGTATATACGTGCTAAGACGCTAAATGTAACAGCAAAATGACAGAGAGCGATATCAATTCCATTGGGAGCAACAAAACCAAAGTTCCATGATTATCTTTAAGTGCCTCACTTTGCCACTTGATGGCACATTGACCTTGGTTGACTCGGTTTTATCTCTTCTGGAGCAACAAATTAAACCAAAGTTCCATGATTATCTTTAAGTGCCTCACGTAAATTTGCCACTTGATGGCACATTGACCTTGGTTGACTCGGTTTTATCTCTTCTGCCAACCTATTAGATGTGCTCTCGCAAATAGAAGGCATTGTTTCGGGCTCTGGAGATATGCAATCAAAGAAACCACCTTTCGTGGCTTGGGAGGTAGTCTACAGGCTTAAGTAATCTGGAGGACTAGGTGTTATCAGCTTGCGTTTGCAAAATCAAGCTCTTTTGATGACACATTGCACAAGTTCTTCAACCAATCTGATACCCATTGGGTGTCCTTTTTGTGTTCCAAACTTAGCCCAAATAATTTGTCTGATGTATCCAATAGCAATAGAATACGTTCTTTTTGGTGGAATTCTATCACTGTAAAATGTCTGATTGGGATGACAGAATTGTGTCTGCTTGCCATATGATCTTTTGTGAGGGTCTTATTCTCTCTCTTAGGAGTTGCCACATCTTTACTCCTATGCAAGAAATCAATCGGTTACTGCTTTGACTCCCCTGCAAAGTCCAGATTTTTCCACTAGTTTTCATCTACCTTTGTTAGTATAAGCTTTTGGGGGAATATAACAAAATGAGAGATTTGCTTCTTCGGGGGAATAATCTGAATAGAACTCAATATAAGTGGATATATATTTAAATCTTGTAGATATTATGGACACGACTTTCCATCTAATGTGTCTCATAAAGTCTTTCACAATATTTGGAAAGCAAAAGGTTTTGGATGGGTACTTTGCCTTAAATCGTTTAAATACTAAGCATCTTTTGCGTAAGACGAATTTTCGGCGAATCACAGGCGTGCAAGATTTAAATTTAACTTATCACTATTCATCCACTTTTCAATCATTACCCTATCTCTCCCAACATTTCTCTCTTATATTTTATCGCAATTGCTATTTTGTAGGCGCCTGCAATTAGCCAAAACGTGCCGGCGCAAAAAAATTCACTTCCTTTCTACTGTTTTTCCACATTCGCATTTATAGAAGAAACGCTTCGCGATAGTGGAATTTTTTTAGCGAGGTCGATTTTTGTATAGATATATTTTGTTTTATGTTTATTATAGATTTATTTTGTTTTCTGTTTATTATAGATTTCTTTTTTTTCTGTATATTATAAATTTTATTTTGTTTTCTGTTTTTCACGTCGAGAGATTTTTTGCTCGTATAATTTGCGAAATCGTGCAGTCGCAAAAAATTACACTAATTTTCTACTGTCTTTCCATATTTTCAATATTGGAAAAAATGTTTTGCGATAGTGAAATTTTTTTGTGCGAGGTCTGCACGCATGTATACGGCATGTGCCTGCACAAATGCTGAAATTGCAGGCGTCTGCTAAATAGTGCCTCCCATATTTTATTACCTATCTACCGCTACAGTGATTTGAGAACAAAACGAGGAAAAAATAGAGGTAGCATTAGACATTTCCTTATGCCTTACGAGAGAGCTCCTCCAGTGGCAGCCCGGCGACCACAGCCGGTCCGGCCACGCGCGTACCGCCACTGCGACGACTGTGCGCCGCCGCCGTCGTCTTCCCTGCAACATGGCTGCATGCGACGCCGGCGCCTCTGCACTCCCTGCAGCGCACAGCGCAGCTCGCAAGTTGCCTCGGCCGGCCAGGGCGCGGCAACAAGCGCGTCCCGACGCGCGCACGCAGCTCGGTGCGCGCGGTCGCATGCACGGGTTTGTGCCGGCGATTATGGGCGCATCATTGTGTCCGGCGCAGGGCGTACACGACGCCGCGGCTGACGACGACGGCTGGATCGTCGACGTACGCCGGCAGGCAGGCAGGCAGGCATGCATGCATGGTGTATTTAGCAGACTGGCCGGGGGAGCTGGGGGATTTGAGATTTGCCTGCCTGGATTGATTTAGTCCCTAGATACGGCTCCGGCACCTGCCATGATCATCACAAGGAATACCTCTGACAGGCACATTTACAGGGGGCAGGTGGAGAACCTGGAACTAACAAGGGTTCTTTTTTATAATATGCATGGTGTCCCATGTATCTATGCGACTTAAGTTGTCCCAAGTGCGCAACCAGCGACCCTTGTTTCCATACCGATAACTCGATTGTCAGGTATGGTGTGACTTACTCTCCTAGGCGTCTGCCCGCTTGTACTTCCCATTATCCTTTCCCATTTCAATTTTCTTTTGCACGCTGTGATTTTGCCATGACTCCCTCCTTTGTGGCTCTTGCCACTAGATTAGCTCTGAGCATTAATGCTTCAGTAACACCCTTGGTTCTCGTGGGGTGCACCTCATGATTCTTTATAAGAATCTCATTGTGTTTCTCTGCTTCAAGTAGAGTTAGCCAGGATCAACTTAGAGTTCTTTATAAATTTCCTTGACGACATTGCTGTTGGAGTATCATCATCGAGGGGTGGAAAGTACCCAGGGTCTTATTAATCATCTCTTCCTCTGAGATTTCTTTCTCGTAAAACATTAACTTTGAGACGACCATATGGATTGCAGAATTATATGTTGCCACAAACTTAAAATCTTGGCAGCACAACTCTATCCATTCTCTCCGAGCTTCTGGTGCCAGGAGAATGTTCACGTGTTGGTTGTAGCGCTCCTTCAGGAGAGTCCATAAAGTTAGCGCCTTAGGGGTTGTCCTCCATCATATACTCGGTCTTCAGTCCTGGGTGCAGATAATGGCGTATAAAATGCAAGGTCGCATGCATATTTTATCGGGTCAGATATCAATGGTGCACCCTCTGCAAGAGGGGTAATAGTAGCATCATCGGAGCGGGTGTTCAAATTGATCTTGAGATCCATCACCCATGTCAAGTAGTTGCTCCCGTCGATGGCGAGCAGAGGAAAATCCCACTAGTTAATGTCAAACATACCCAACTTTGTGATGCACGTATTTACTTCAAAAATATAACATGCGTATTTGCCAAAGAAGATAATTCACTAATTACAATTATAGTAAACAAGGTTGACAGGCCTTTAAGAGAATATATGAGCAATTAAAGTGAATAGCATAATGTTAACCAACAAGATTCAATTTAGAATATGACGATTATAGCAAAACTAAAATATTTATGGACAAAAACATAAATATAAAAGTATAGGTTCTATCTGGTACCTGGAACGTCTGTATGCCTCTGCCGCGCTGTCACTGCTGGGGATGAGCGTGTACGTGAACCGGTCGTCGATGCCGTCGCAGCAGTCGCCACCGCCGCTGTTGGGGCCGGGTGGACGCGTGTGGACACCACCGCTGCCGGGGTCGGTTGCGTGCATGCGTGCGGTAACGCCACCGCCACTGTGTTGTCGGGCATGCACGGTTGTGGGTGCCATCGGTGTCATCGTGCCTTTGCGGCCAACATCAACTGTGCCCTACAGGGGTCAGGTGATGCGATCTAAACAATCCCTCATAGAAATTGCATGCAATTTTTGGAGATCAAAACAATAGATCGGATAAAATGATATACCGAGGAGATGAACTTGAGAACAGATCGTGCTGATAATGTGTTATGAATCACGGTTGCCAAACACAATCACAAGGACAAAAACACACAGATGCAGAGAGAAAGCCAGACATTGTAATCTTTAATGATCAATCAATCTTTATAATGGTCTTTCTATTGTCTAGTCTATATTTGGTTTTGACAATAACACCCTTAGGAAAAAACCTAGTTAGGGTTGAACCGACCAGACCCTTTTCTCGTTGAGTTACAGCACCAAGAACCTAATTTTTTATTTAGTTTTTCAACGAGCATATCTCAATTTTTACATTTAGCCTTCCTCCACACACCGGCACCCCTAGATAATAAAGAGGAAGGGAACCCACATTGCAATGAAACAACTGAGCATATTGTTGGGCTAGAGTGTAATCACCATTGATCATATATATTTTACTTTTCAAGAAATTGATTTTTAATCCAGCAAGTGTTTCTTCATACTTAAGGGTACATCAAGGACTTGAAATTTCTAGCTTAATTTGTCTATGTTGGGTAAATTAATATTAGTGAACCATGAATTTGTCCATCTGAATCTAAAGCCCCGCTCTTTTCAGCTTAACAGTTTAACGGCTTATGAGCTTAACGATTTATCTACGTTTTGAAAAGACAAATGCTTGTGTTTTTGTAGTCCGTTTTTTATCTGTTTTGAAGTTGGGTCCTAACACTCTAAAAAACAAGTCAATTGAAATGGATCCGAATCTCGAAACAACCTCGAGAATCTCGAAGTTCAGTCATTTCAGCCGTTCAGTCGTTTAGCCGTTCAGATCAACCCAAACGTTTAAACTCACACGGTAGGTACGTTGCCTTCTATGCCTTTTGATTATCCTTCTTTTATAGGAAGTTTCCGACAGCTTCAGCATGCATGAGTACGAACTACGAAGCTCACCTCCCAAGCACGCTAAAGTGTCTAGAACTCAAAACAAAGCAAGAAGGAATCTTGGGGAGCGTTTTGTTCGCAACTTGGCATGCAAAAGCGCCATGGACAAAACAAAAGTATATATGCCGACCGATCGAGGGAGAAGCAAATTAAATTAGCAGCAAAAACCACGCCGATACGAATTTGATTTGGGCGATCTTCCATTCAACAACTAAATTTTCGAGATGTACAAGTTTGAAGAGCCCTCTTAAACGGCACACTAAAATGAGCATGTTAGATTATTTTAATTTTTATATACAAAACATATGTATGCCGTATAGCTTATTTGTTTTCTTTAAAGGATGATTGTATAAGTATGTACAAAAAAAATTGTATAAGTATGTACATAACAGGTTAACTGAATGGCCTGTTGTAGTGCACCATAAAATTGATCATGCTTAAAATCAGGAGTCGAAAATATGGGAATTTAAGATAACCACGCATTATTCCTAAATATAAACCCATTTGGTACACACTGACCAGCAAGAAGTAAGCTGGAAAATGGGACAAGAAAACCTTGGAGTGCAGTACGTATACGTGAACCCTCCATCCCTTATCCTACGTACCCACCATATTTGACACGCTTGGAGCTGATCGATCCAGTTAATTATTAACCGTGCGTCCGAGTTAATCCAAAGCGAGGATGCTAAAGAACATAAAGCGGCGAGAGATAAAAGAGACGGCTTGCAGGTTTGGATACCACTCGATGGAAAGGAAAGCATGAAATTGTAAAAGAGGCAGACATGTTCTTGCATCGGGCCCGGCAACCCCCCACAGCACATGGGAAAGCGTGCATTTGTATCATACTCATACTCTCCTCCGATCTCTCGTATCAATCCAGCCTCAGCCTCTCCCTCCTAGCTCCCTCTTTAGCTCCTCTCTCTGCTCCTGCTTTTCCAAAGCTCTCTCTCTCTCTCTCTCCTTTGCATCTCTCTCATGGAGTTTCTCTCTGAAAAACGCAGAGCTGAGGAGTGAGGAGCTGAGGTAGTGTGGAGCTGAGCTGGTGGCTCTTCTTCTGCAGCAACGCTGTTTTCTAGGGCAGTGTCACTCTCCACAGCTGGGCCGAGCTAGGGACGAAGGCGACGCTAGCTTTGCAGGAGCTGATCAGTGAATCGGATCGACGTCGTTGCAAGCTGAGGGTACGGACGTTAAACCTTTTGTATGCATGGCTCAGAGATCACATGCACTGATTTTTTACATGCATGTTCGTTTTTGCTAGTCGATCGTTCACGTGATCTTATATATGATCTTTCGTTTCAGGTTTAATTGCTTGCCATGAATCGGGCATGCAGGCTTCTCATGCATGTGAGGCTAGAAATTCTCGAACTCTAGATAGCTAGCTAGCTTAATTGCTGGGCCTTGGGCGACCACTACTGTGCGTTAAATTTCTGCCCGAGCTAGCTAGCACACGTAAAATCCACGGATGAATCTATATATGTAAATGCCACGGACAGTAAATCACACCAAAATTGTTTTATACAATTGATGTTTTCTGATCCAAATTAAGCCCTTGGTTAATTAGATCTTCTTACCCCATAGGGGGTAATTAAGAGATCTCCCTATGAAAAATCATCAATTTTATTCAATCTTTATTAATGCATGTATATAAAAAATAATTAATTTATTGAATCTCTGTCCATACATCATGAAAAATAAAGTCAACACACCAATCCATTCTATGCATGACTGTCAATGTATGATGCACATGTTCGCATGCAATTATATATAGATGCATGTTGGTTTTCAGCCCCCTCAAGATCAAATCTTCAAAACAATAGCACATGAAACCATCTTGCCGGCGTCGTTGCCGCCCTCAAGACCAACTATAGGAATCAACGTTGGCTGCTACCACTTTGTTTTTTTTATTTGACGCCTTTGATTTTTGAACACGCTTTTGACCATTCATTTTATTCAAAAAAGTGTGTGAATATCATTTATTTTGTTATAATTTTTTTGTATGTATTTAAGCATGACTTATTTTTTACATGTTAATTTGCATTAAATTTTTGAATAAGATGAATTGTGAAACAAGTGTCCAAAAATTAAAGGCGTAAAAAAAGGGGAAGGAGTAATTAGCATGCATGTATGGCGATGATATATCGATGGCTGATTAGCTAGAAACAGACATCGCATGCTCTCGACAAAACAACCGTGAACACGAAGGAAAACGATATAGTGGTGTCTTAACCGGTGCATCTTCTTCTGATCTCGGACTCTTTATTTATATATACTAGTAAAACTACGAGGCTTCTTCTTAAAGTTACGATTTCTTAATATTATGAAACTTATCTTTAGAACTCATACTCCAATATACTAACAAACTATGAAATCTAATCCTACTAAAACTAGATATAATAGCTATTATTACCGTATCAAAATTAGACCTAATAACTTAATCCATCGGATCTCTGTGCATCCAAAACAAACGATTTAAATCATCATATTTGTATTTTTGTTCATACCGTATAAAAATTCAAAAAAATCCCAAAAGATCATGAAATTTAAAATTTATTACTTTTAATATATTTCCTAAAAAATTTATACAATTAGCATTAAAATTTGGCGAGCGCCAGGCGTCGGACTCTGGGCGCTCGGTCCGGACACGCCCCAGCCGTAGGATCAGCGGCCACCGCGCCAATCCGAGCGAGCACGGGCAGCGCGCGTCCCGGCCGTAGGATCAGCGGCCACCAAGCCAATCCAAGCGCGCATGTGCAGCGTGCGTTCTAGGAAGCTAGCTAGTCAACGTTTGATTAAAAATCCGATTAAACTTCTGATTTTTGTATAAAATTCAAACATTGTTCAAAATGCGTGGAATAAATTTCATAATTCTTCTAAAATCGAGAGCAACCCATTTTAAATACTTTTCAAATTTTTTGATTTTTTCACTTTTTCAATTTTTTTGATGTGAACTAGGAGAAGTCACTTATGAAACTTACATCTATACTAACAAAACTTGGCCGTGTGCTGATGAAACCTGATGAAACTTGGATGAAAATTCACTGTAACCTGATGAAACTTGGATGAAAATTCACTGTAACCTGATGAAACTTGGATGAAACCTATTGAAACTTGATGAAACTTGGATTGACCTGATGAAACTTGAAGAAACTTGGATGAAACCTGTTGAAACTTGATGAAACTTGCTAAGTTACTATTAAAACTTAAAGAAAAGCCAGTGGAAACTGGCTAGTACCGATGTAACTTGAAGAAAGTACTGTTGGAACTTGCTAAATATTGATGAAACTCGGCTGAAATCTAAGTTTTTCTAGAAAAAAAAAATCAAGTTTCATCAGACGGATTTTGAAGTTTCAGTAGTGCAGATACAAAAAAAAAAAAAACTCCCATGCTGCGTGCGTCGGGTAACAGAAAAAAAATCACGTAGCAAAGGAGGAAGAAGCACTGCGTAGCGTTGCTCTCGGTCTCCTTGTTTGTAGTGATAAAAAAAGCTCGGTGGAGCTGAGAGTCACGGCGGGGTCAAGGCAGCAGCATTGATTCCAGCACACAGCGCGCGCGCGAGACGTCCGTATACAAGTGTTTCCGTTAAAATTTATATGAGAAATTTAATCATCAATTAATATAAAAACTATAAAGAACATACTTAAAACTTATATGAAAATATATTTTGATTTTTCGAGTGACTATTTGGAAATTTTTATATAGGCAAGCAAATTAAAAAAAATGGACGTAGTGATTGTCTGATGGCGAGTATACATAAACACTGATGGAGTTTTCCATAGGTCTTCATTACAATATACGAACTCAAGTGGTCACAACTACGATCTTAAATTGCAAGGCATGCAGATGGATGCAATGATGCACCCTGGTGCATGCATACGTGGTACGTACAATGTGCACATATATATGTACAAGGGTAGTACGTACGTGTTAACTAATGGACAACCGTGCACACTTAACAGGTCATGCTCATGCATCGATCTATCGATCGATCGACTGCTTTGCTAGCTAAGTATTGGATTAATGTATGTACTAATGCATGCTAGCTAATTAATTAAGTAGCTAAGCTTTGTTAAAGGCAACGCATGTTTGCACGTTACGATGGGTGGGTACGTCCTAGCTACACACGTAATACGGCTTATATATATAGGATTAATCGGCCTTATAATCTCGTGTCATTGTGTGTCTGCCATGCATATATAGTCACGGTCCCTACCATCTTTTGGTTTTTTACCTTTGGAGCCAAGGGCTTTTTCTCTGTGGGTCTAGTGGGCATGTGACCGATGCCAACTTGCAAAGATAGATACCTAGGCTCTCCCGGCCCGGCTCAGCAGAATTTATCTTAGAGATGTCGGTGTGATATTGTTTTTATCCTAGGCGCCCTAGCTAGATCCTGGGCATCCCTCGCCATAGGCGTCATCGTCCTTATTAGGGAAAAGAGGAGGTGTGTATTGCTTCTTTTTATTTTTTAGGTTTTGCTATAAATCAGGCATCCAATTTATTCAGAAAAATCGGACGCTGTTGCAGTTAGGTGAAATGAATGTTGCAGTAAGGTAAACGAAAATGTTACAATACGTATAAACCAAAATGGTGCATATTTAAATACAAGAGTTGCACCAAAATAGATAAGTGTTGCAGTATCTAAACTGTAGCATCAAATCAGACAATGTTGTGGAATAGTAAACTAAAATGTTGCAGTATTTCAAATGTGAAACAAGAATAATTTGCAACCGGAAGATTTTAGGACAACATCTGAACCAAAATATTGCACCAAATCGAACAATTATTGCGATGTATTAAATGAAATGTTGCGGTGCGTTAAACTAAAATGTTGTAGCATGTTAAATAAGATGTTGTAGTACGTGTGACAAACAGAAATGTTGCAGCATTGAAAAGTAAACACTTTAACATTAAAAAGTAAGCACACACAACATTGAAAGCAACAACTGATCTATATTGAATGGGTTGAACTTCCCTATCAACATTTGTGGTACATCATTATAAAACGACATAGCTAGGTGGAAGCTCATGCACTTGGATGTCAGTTCTATTTGAGGGTGCAGTGTCATAAACAAAATACTCGCTTGACTAATTGATAGAAAAAGGCATGATTCATGATGAACATGTATGATTCATGATGAACATGTCATACCGTGAAGGAATGTTACTGCGATGGCCATGTATTTTTGAGAAAGGGTTATCATGAGGTGTTTATTTAAAGAGTTTTAGTTGTGAAATGTTTGAATTTTGTGAATATATGGAAACCCCTTTGTGAATACATGCATATTATTATCATACTATGTCTTTGTTTTGTTTAAATATCTAAGTCATATGATTTTTTACTTATATGATATTGCAATTTTGGTTTTATGCAAATAAAATAGCCAAATTTCACTAAATGGATGGTATCATTAAACTGCATTAAGTGGGGTGATGTTTAATTGTATACTTACCCTCGTACACATATTCACTCATTTAGGCTACGATGGAGAAGAGCAAGACCCTTATGAGTGCTACGAGGATTACAAGACCCCTAAGGCCGACGAGTAGGACAGGTGTGTTAGACGGGAGTCCAATTGCTTGTCTATCTTGGGTGGATGGCATATCCCTGGAACCTAGATCTTTATTTTACTTTTCTTTTCGCATATCTATTATATATATAAAGGAGGGGAAAAAGAAGCCACCATGTTAGTCCACATCATTTAGATTATTTCAGCCGTTCGATCAACGGTGGGACAAAATTATAAAGGCCTAAATCAATTAAAGAAATTCTCACATAAATCAAGAAAAAAATAAAAGATCTATGCCGTTGATTTTGTGGGGCCGGATTATAACGGTTTAGATTAAAAGAAGAACAATAGAAATTTGGCATAGATTAATCAGGAAATTATCACAAAAATCAAGAAAAAAATAAAAGATCTATGCGGCTTAGATTAAAAGAAAATATTAGAAATTCATATGAAATACTAAAGTTGATATAATATATTAGAGATAAATTCTAAATCCGATCTGATATGTTAGAGATAGATTACGAGTTAGAGATAAACACTATATACCAAAACAAATCTAGCCGCGCAAACGCGCGGGCCACCTCGCTCGTTTAAATTGATAAGATGTCATTTTGGTATCATAATATTTGGCTTGATGACCCTTCGAACTTTTGAACTCCTACGATCGAATGAACGTACGATTTGTGTCACATCTTGAGTTAGCACCGATGGCACAGTGGTCCAAAGGGGGTCTAACAGGCAACAGCTTAATTAAAACCTCAACGCCACTTTCATTGCAAAGTACACTTTCAAACATCGAGTCATGACCCTAGGACTTAAATAATGTCTCATTTCATGCCTTCGCTTAACATATAACAGCATCGCGCGGTAAGTGCCTCTGTTCATGGAACATCTTGCCATCACCTCATGTTCCAAAATACCGTGTGCCTGCTAGTGTGACTACGTAGTGCCCTTTACTTTGATAACCCTAGCCGTACTCAATGGTTCCCTGATTTTGAGGATCAAATAAAATTCCTCGACTTTCCAGCAATTTTCCTTCTATATATAGTTATATACGAAGACATGATCTCCCTTGATGCATAGACCAGAAGTAATATCCAAAAAAATAATGAAGACATGGTCATTGTTGCTGCTCTATCTACCTCCTACTGTGAAATAATATAGTTTTTTTTTCCCACGAATGAAAGAAACCAATGTGAATCTTCTTTGCTATATATGAAAAAAAGATGCCAAACAACGAAAGATGGAGAGGCAGCGTTCAGTCTGCCATGCACGCTACACATCTTTTCCTCTTGCAAGCACAGCAGCACATTCACATGCATGCATGAAAAACTTTGAGGCGAAGCAACGCACGTACGTACTGCACCGAATCAATATGCAGCATATATGGACGAAACCGAATCAAATTAATAGTTTGTTTTTGGGGAAATGATTGATCAGGGCGTACGTGCCTGCTTTACTTCCCTGCTCGGTCGAATCGATCACACTTTCTAGGGTTTATGCATGATCTTTGCTCAGTGTACTTCGTGGGCGCATTACATCGAAATTATCAGCTGCAATCAGCTGAGAAAGACTGGGGCTTCGGGAGTGAGTGATGGAAAGGAAAAGACAAAAGAGGAAAGGAGAAACCCTAAAGAGCAGCAACCTAAAGCAAAACAGTGGCATAGATTTTCACACACAAACCGGTCTCTTTAGCCCCTTTAAGACCAAGTGAGAGCCGCTTTAGGAGATGTTTCTAGCTGGCTTCTACGACAGGATGAAGCATCCGTCTTTAACTGGAAGGTGCATGCAATGCCACATCTCTCTCGTCATCATCGCAGGGCGGATAAAACAACGATATCTTTGAGCTGGATAACTGTTAATTGTCAGTGGAACACGGTTCCATGGTGATCTTTCATCTGCAAGCTAGATGCCTGCTCCTCATTGTTCCCATGGATAATGGCAATCAATCAGCCATCTGATGATATATAAACCATCAAAAGGCCAAGCAAATAGCAACAGTACTTAACATGGAAATTTGGGCAAGTATTTCCAACGATGTCGAGTGAAATTAAGGAGGAGCGCAGTTCTTTGGAAGGTGGAAGGGGCGAGCTGCTTCAAGAAATCTGTGTGTTCGTCGTAGTAACAGTTCTTCTATAGTAGTTATATATATGTTCAAATGTGGTACTTTGTTTGGGATAAAAAACATGTGCTACTGCGCTTGAACCAAATCTTATTCTAGCCACCACTTAGTGATTTTTTTTTATGCCATCACATTTACTCGATTATTTTCTGGTGTGCTATTGATGAAAACTTTTCTTTTGTTAAGGCTGTTTTAACATTTCAGAATTCCTAAAAAACCATAGTTTTATCACGTATGCAACAGTTTCACTGTACATATTTTTTTATTAATATTTTTTTGTTAAAACCATTTTAAATGAAGACTGAATATGAACATGCATAAAAATATAAAAAAATACACTAAAAGTTTTGCATCAATGATTTTTTAGGATTATATTTTTTAGATAAAGGAAGAAATTTCCCGCCTCTGCATCAATTACGAATGCATATGACCATTAAAAATGCTTACGAAAAAGCTTAAAACCAAAGTTATATGGCACTTAATTTATCATGCAAAGGCAAGCAACAAAAGAAAAAAGCTTCTACCTTATAACAATATGACAATCCAAACATCTTTTAACGATTGTAATTCTGAGCTTATTCCTCACATAGAACATGATCATTAACCTTTATGAGATTCTTCTACGATTACATAAGAGTAGCCAAATTCCAAATATTCCAACAACACTCAAGATGATTTAGTTAGAAATCGAAAAACAGTCGAAATAGCCACTGCAGAAAAATGATTGTAGTTTCGACATGCAATACGCCTCTCGACGGCCAAACCAAGGCCGTCGATATAACACAACCGGTCTTGATGGCCTACAAAGAGTCATCAACAAGGAAGACCTCTGTCGACGACCATATCTGGTCGTCAACAGAGATGTCGTACTCCTCTACCCTAAATAGTGCCGATTCGACGTCATCTCTCGCTCTCTCTCTCTCTCTCTCTCTAGCGAGTAGCCATCGAGAGATGTGGTCAACCATGTGCGCGTCCTGATGGGCCGGCCGTGGCGCATGCATGGTCAAGCACCTCTCTCAATGACCCCATCCAGAGGCCACAAAGAGTGACTAAAAATTCAAGGCGAGGCTTGTGCGCGGGCTTGAACCCAGGACTTCACGGGCGAGCACTGGTGCTGCTAGCCATCACGACGTTCAATTCAAGTCATTTAGTGTGGGGCACTAAAATTCTTCGTAGCATTAATCTTTTCGGCGATGGACAGAGATAAGCTCTTGAGAAGTTGAACCCCCCCCCCCCCCCCACACACACACACACACAATGGCATCATTTTGGTCAGGCCTGTAGAGGGCGCCCTAGGGGTGAACTCTCGACGACCGCATGTGTGGCCATCAAGAGAGGGTAATTTATATAATTTTGCAGCGCAATCAAAATTTCTGAATTGTTCCTTTTTTTTTTCAAAAAATCTACAATTATTTTAAAAAATATGTATTAAATTAATATATGCAATGAATTTGGTAAAGTACTCAGAGAAAATTCATTATATGATATAAATTTATTTTTTTGTTTTATGCATATGTTATATATGGTGGGGAAATTTCATTTTTAGGTACTAAAAATCATGGACAAATATATAACATGGAAAAATGTTCAATGTTAGCATGGAAAGGTGTATATTACGGTTTTCATGTCGTGGAGTTGAAATTTCTAGTCATAGCCTACTTGGCTTAGTAAATCTCACTACATTTAGGGGAGTTTAATAGATATGATCATTTTCAAGTAATTCGATAACTCCGGACATTATGAAGTCATAAAAAAATTAATGAGAGTGTCGCATTATGTATGCATGGAGGAAGACGAGCTATTGTGCATCATAAATAGTGCCAACAATGTTTTTTAAAGAAATAAAACAAGCCTGTCGACCATTGAAGATGATCGTGTTGGGTAAATTGTGACCTCGTACGATCGTATCGGGTGAGCAACAACCGCTTCGTCATAGTACTGACTTATGGGCTAATAGGTCGCACTTTGGCCAAGTATCCTACAAAGAGATTCCCGAGAGCCAAAAGTATTAAAGGAATGGCCATAGGAATGAGCGCATCATGACATCGTAATCTGTCTCGCCCGAATGAATTAGTTGGTACTAGAAATGTTAGAAATAGTAAACGAAAGGAGTGATAAGAAGTGAAAAGGATAGAGACACTTCCCAACAAGAAAACAAAGTTCCTGCTGATGGTATACTTTGTGTAAGAAAGCTCTAAGGTCACATCTTTAGAATAAAATCTAGTTAGAAAAGGAAATCCAATAAGAGATGGAGAAAGAAAAGGCCCTCGAGATAGTATTCTCTCTCGACGGCCTTGTAATAAACCTCTCGATGGTCGTGGTAGTGACGTACATGCATGTATCGATCAGCCCTACCTCTCACAGGAGGAGGCTATTTATACTAATCCTTGGAATACAAATCCGGAAAGATGAACATATACATGGTAACTGATCCCTAAGAATACAACATGTGCCGACACCATCTTGGAACCCTAGCGCGCTCAACCATCACATGCCAGGCCATAATATGAGAAAGCCTTAGTTGCCAAGTTTTCCAACGCCTTGATCAACAGGGCATGGGGCGACGCCTACCCGTCACGTCACCTGTCATTCGGGTAACCGTATATGTATGAGCAATGGGTAGAAAGATACCTGGGAAACACCATGAGGTGTTTCAATCCCTCAACAATACATGTGTGAGAATTTCAATGTGATGATTATATGTGTGTGCATGTGAATTGTGCGTTGATATGATGATATTTGTCATGATTGTGATATACATGCAAAAACATTGGATTTGCAGGTTGTTGTAGCTGTTGTTGCAAGGTGCAGCAAAAACTGCTGCAAATTTGTGATTTTATTTGCTTTTTAAAAGCTCTATTTTTGCTGGTACTTGTTTATTCTCAACAACGAAGTCAACATAGATAGCCCTGGCCTGTCGACCAGGCTGCGCCAAGAAGCTGCCTCTCTCATTAGTCTCTCTTGACGACCACATGTAGCAACCATGTGGTCGTCATAAGAACGAGCAATGGGCCCACCTGCTAGGCCAATCCAGGGACCTAACATCCCATGCTCTCTCTCGACGGTCCTTAGTACACCTTCAAAAAATCATGTCCTAGGCCAACCTAGTGGGACGGGGCTATTTGCTAGTGGATCGGCCCAATTATAGTCTTTCTCAACGGCCTGAACCCATCGAGACTGACCCATCATCCCGCTAGATGGAGGCTCCACAAGCACTCTCGAGTCTCGACCATATCCGGCTAGCCGTCAAGAAATATCTTTATCGATGGCCGGACCATCGAGAGAGCTGATTTTTCACAACCTGTTTGTAACAACACGTTTCTTGACGGCTGGCTGTCAATAAAGACCTTTCTCGACAATTTTGGCACCTTTCTCAACGGTTGTGGCCCTCAATTTATGGTGTGTTTCCCTTAGTGAACTAGTCTTGAGCAGCATTGCAAAGTAGTCGAAACCAAGTGTAATAAATCAAACTTCATCGCAAAGCCACCCATTAAATCAAAAAACCAAGAGGCAATTTAGCACAAAGACCCATGCTCCCTCAACAACGATGGTAGCAAGCTAATGATGTTCATTGGCATCACTGTTATTGAATCCTGTTAAAAAAGCCAGAAATTGAGATTGGTCTCGTGATTGGCACGTCAACATCCTTTTGTTACCCATTGTCGTTGCAGAACTTGCCACCATAGGTCACTGCCCAACCTCTATTGAAGTCAACATTTAGGCTTGGTTGCCTCCGTTCACTAGCAATTGCACTTATAATAGATTTGGCAATAAAATAAATGGCAGACCACAAAGGACATTGGCCATGACAACATCATGCCCACATAGGACGCCCACCAAAGTTTCATGGTTCGCATATGCAAAGATGCAATAAACCCTTATGGATGAAACACGTCTAGAGGAAGAACCAATCAAGCGTAAACTCCCATCTTTTGAAGGTTTCTGCCAATGGTTGACCGACTATTCTCCTTCTCTCGGTGCCGGGAAGGACACCGAAGTCGCGAGGATCAGTTCGATCTAACTTTTCTTTATATGATTGTATCATGCGAACAAAAATATTATAAGTTTTAACAATGACATATAGGTAAGATTATGACGTAGGTGGTGCCAGTAGGGAGCAGCCTGGCAGGCGGCTTTGGGTGAGGTGTTGCCACCAGAGCTGATCGGGTCAACACACCACGAGAAGGGACACTCGAAGGAGCTGTCCAAGCAAGGAGCACTCGGAGGGGCGTCGAGCAAGGCTTGGTCATAGCATTGCTCGGTGGAAGCTATGCTTGAATCATTCCAACAAGATAGACACATGTCGAAGATGAAGACTTTGGGGTAAGGCTTCCCCATGAAGCCATGGGCCTGACAAGACCCTTTTGACATATAGACTGACCCGCCATCTTTGGAAAGCCTACAATGCATGCACAACAATGACAAAGTGGCGATGGAGCAGTGACTGGTGCAGCAAAGCAATGATAAGGGTTGGCCTGGGTTGGCAGTGGCACGTCTCGATCAAACCCGTGCAATCCGCCGCCTCATTAAATGAACAAGGCCAGCAAGAACCAGTAGCATGACGCCTATAAAAAGCAATGCTCAGATTCGAAGATAGCTAAATTGGGAGTCGTTTGCAACCAATAGCATTGGCTCTAGAGGTATGAAGTAGCACACGTCGGAAGTCTCAGATCTCATTTCCGCGATGGCGCTCGTTCCCTTGTACACCCCTCTGATTCCTTTAGGCAAGAAGCCACTGGAGTAGGTTGTTACCTCCCCGGAAGGGCCCGAACCAGTCTAAAGTCCTCGGAGTCTCATCACCAATCCCTTTTTGTGTTTGTCACTAGCCGCGCCTCCCTCCCGTCGTCATGCAGCAGGTCCGAACCTGTAGGGTCCAAATGGTCCGCTCACCCCTCTTTACAAATCTCTACGGTCTGACCCTCAGGACCATGAGGTCCCTAGAGTCGACAGGGGCGAATGCAGATAAAAATAATAGGAGGGGTTGACAATAAAGAATTTTTTTTTGCGTACTGAAGCCCCCTCCTTTCATCCTATTTTACACTAAAAATTATATGTAGGCGTAAGGTGGGGCTCCACTCCCACGGTCCCACCGCCACCGAGTGTCGAGATCAAGTAAGTGCAATGTTAAATATTATAGAGGTCACTAAGGCGATGTAAAATATCAGAGAATTGGAGCAGTGCCATATAGATGAAGATTACCGACCTGTTTTGTTCTTGCCCTTTTCTAATCCATCTACTAACACAAAGACACATGCATACAGCAATCTCCCGAGTTGTTAAAATCATGTAAATATAAATATGGCAAGCTGTCCGTGAAGATCCAACACGGCAGGCATGCAATCCATGGGAATGGATAAAGCTGGAGTATATAGGCTCCCATTCATGCTTGGAACTGTTCACGTTCTGTAAAGGATGCACATGCCCCGAGCATGATGGCTCCTGGTCTTGAGTTGCAGATTGCAGGAGCAGAAGACGCCTTTGCATATGGCCACTTGATCCCCTCACCTCACCAGGTTTTCTTTCTGGTTTTATATGGGAGCTAAGCTACGTGTACTGCTTTTGCCTTTGGTTTTTGTTTGGTCTCCTCTTTTTCGTATCGTTTTCAGACCAGGGCTGACGATAAGAGCATGATAAATTTACACTAAGTTAGGTTAGTCGGGATAGTTTGGTTAGTCATGCTCTATGCTTTGACGTGCCGATCATACCGAAATCAACACCTTAATTAACATGGCTAGCTAGCAATTAATGACTGACTCGTAGACACTTGGAAATGTCCCTTAATTAGAGCATGTACAACAGTATACCTCAGCAGTCTCTAAGCCATCTCTAAGCAATTCCATGTAAGCAAATTGATAAGTTGGATGAGAGAGAAAGGAGAGAACAGACGGAGCCGTCACTTCCTGGAGACGACGATTATATCGAAACCAAGGACTAGTGCCACCCCAAAAAAGGTCTTGATCCACTGCGCCCAACCCCAATCTCTCCCGCCGTCTCTCAGATTTCCCCCAAAAAAATCTCAACTCCCGCCTCTGCATCTTCGCTTGGGCCGCCACCGGTCACCTCTCCACCGAGGAGCACACCTCCGCCACGGATCCCGCGCCGTTGGGCCCCTATACAGTGCCTCCGCCGTGGAACACGCCTCCACCGAAAGCCTCTACGCCAGTTCGCGTTGTCGCGTCCTCTCCACTAGGTTACGCCTCCGCCACCATCTCCATCAGACCGCACCACTATCAGGTCCCTCTCAAGCTTTGAAGAATTGTTCGTCGGATTTCGCCGCCGCATCAAGCTGCCAAATCGCCATGGACTCCTCGACGATGAAGTGTCACATGGTCTTGTACATTCTTGACGGATTATGTTGTGTTTAGAGTCTGGGCTGTCAGACTTGTGCTGGCAAATTCTCTTCTTTTTTTTCTTCTGGCATTTCGTTGTTATTTTTCAATGCCATGACAAATTAAGTACACTAGAATTTAGCTATATTATTTTTCAATGCCATGACAAATTAAGTACGAATATGTAGGCTACAGAGTTATGATGCACATTTGATCAGCACATTGTTTTAATCTCCATGCAAGCACTAAATAACCTTATAGACAGCTTAGAGACAATCCATTGTATGGGTAGTCTATAATATTGTCTATGGGTGACACTGTCTCTAAAGCATTGCCATGTCATCTAAAGACGGCTATATAGACAGTGCATACAATGGGCTGTCTCTAGAGTTGTCTGCACAATCATTTAATAGTTGTATGAAATTTAAAGACTGTGGTTATCAAGAAGATATAAATTTAAAACAAAATTTAAAAATAAAACAAAACTTAAAACAAATTAAAGATAATCAAAAATTTAAAAATAAAAATTTTAAATTTTTGAAATTTATATGTTAAGTGTGGTCTAGTTTTGTTCGAAAAAATGTGAGAAATCCATTTTTGAAATCGGTTCGGTAATCAGGTATATTAATCAGAAGATATAGCAAATAAAAGGTTAGTGAAAGAAGGTTGCATGGCTGTGCTGCATGCATGCGGTAGGAAAATTAATAAAATCGCGAGGCTGCTAGCTTCGTCTGGCGCTGTCGCTTGGTAGAGCGTCGGCTCTCCTCTCTCTCCTGTTTCTCTCTCATTCACATCACCAAAAATATGACATGGCAGGTTTTAGAGACAGCCTATAGATAGCTGAGTTGGAGCATTATACATGCTCTTAGAGACGACAGCTGTCTCAACCATTGTACATGCTCTTATATAATGTATCGTCACAAAATTATATAAGCCAGTTAATGAAACAAGATTATTATGGACAATGGATTTCGGGAAAACAATTTGAACGAGATTTTAGCAGTGTTATCAATGGGATTTAGGTCATGTTATTTTGATCTGATCTGAATGGCTGAACAACTGAACGACTGAAATGACTGAACTTTGAGAGATTCTTGAGATAGTCTCGAGATTCAAATCTATTTCGTTTGACTTGTTTTTTAAAGGATTAGGACCCACCTTCAAAATAGCGAAAAAACGGACTCAAAGAACTCAAATCATATGTCTTTTCAAAACGTAGATAAGTCGTTAAGCTGAAAAGAACATGGCTTTAATAAAACAAATGTTCAATAAATCTATGTTTTAACACAACGAAGGTAAAAATATCAAAGTTAATTGCCACACATATATGAAGTTACTCCACATTTTCGATTATGTCAAAAAGCTACAAACCAAATATTTAGGCCATATTTTTATCACTAGCGATTCAAAAGGGTGAAGTACAAAAATATAATTTTTAATGTAAACTTATCAGCACACAAGTTGTAATGGTGAAAAACCTGTTTTTGACAATGATGCACTTATTATAAACTTCGTGTACCTAACTATGCGTATTTGCATAATTACTGGGCAATAAATATAATTTGAACAGTGCACAATCATCAGAATTTTGGACCGTCGTCAATATCGTATTCTGTAGTCTCATCCACACACACTACAACACATTCTACTTGTTGTGGCACCTATAAGTGCCCTGGGAGCATCATAAATACCCTTAAAATATTTTCTATGGCGTCAAGAAAAAAATCACCAAGACCCTTAAAAATCATAAAATTGAAACGCATTATTGATGAGTAATTGCCCTAGAATTGTTTTTTAAAAAAAACAATAATTAATTACTGCAAAGCCCAAATGGGACAACTATCACGCTTGGCCCGTCAATGCTCGGGTGGACAAGCTGTGCGGCCTAGTCACGTGCCCGGCTCGGCCTTATGCGGCACAGTGGGTGCGAATGTGCGTTGCGGCCGAGCTAACCGGCCCAAAAAGAAACTTTTTTTTTTTTGATAAAGGCCCAAAAAGAAACTTCACGGCTCAGTAAAATTCAGTAGAGCTGCGGGGCAAAAGGCGCAGTCGGATCAAAATCAAACAGCTCGCGTCAGCGCTGCAGCGAACAAAACCCGCGAGCCAGAAAACCCTAGCCCACTGTACCACTTCAAAAATTTCGCGCGTGCTGGTCAGATAGGTAGAGGCGAAGGCGGAGCGGCGAAAACATCCCAGCAGTCAATATGTATTGCTGTAGTAGATACATCAGGATTGTTGGAGAAAAAAAAATCTTTTAGTGTATATTGTGAAGAAATTTTAGAGAGTTGGGTAGAGGGGACGTCAATAGTATATTAGAGGGGAGATATGGAAAGGCTGTTAGGCATGCTCTAATTCTTGGCGCGGTGGAACGGAGCGAACACGACAGCGCCAGCTCTACAACTTTGATTCGTGTCAGCTCTGACGACTTTGATTCGTGTCAGAGACACCAAGGAGGGAGAGTTTTTAGTGGGACCATCTGAGCCACCAACAATAGGCTTGCAAAAACTGAAACACAGATTTTATAGTGGTAAAAACTAGAAATTCCCTGGGGAGGACTCGTCGGCAATGACTTAACTAAAAGGTATGCCAGAAACACCACCCATTTGGTTTGTGTTTGACTTGTCGGGTTTTATATTTGATAAATTTGGGGCTTTTGAAATTTTCATCTGATTGAACCTCTTTCAGCATTCTTCTCCTAAATCCTACTTCATCTCAGTTAGGGATGACAATTTTACCCATGTGTTCAGGTATGGGTTTATAACTATGAAATATTTTAGGTTCGTGTTCAGGTATAGTTTTTGGGTTTCGGGTTCGGGTTTATTTCTACACCTAAGGATACCCATGGGTAACGAGAAGAATAATAAAAATTAAATAGAATATAAAATGTAATCATGTGTTAATCAATAAATATGTATTGATGAAAGACTAAAGTATAATATAAGTATATATGTTTAAAGTTGATGAAAGGTTATAGTTGAAATTGATTAATGTCATATATATTGTATTCAATATTGAGATATACGCTTATTATATATTTCGGGTTCGGATATCCGTTTGTGTTCGGGTACCCATTGGGTTCGGGTATAGGCGTGGGTTTATATCCATAAAAAATTTTGGGTTCAGGTTCGGGTATAGTTCTTGTGTTACGGGTTCGGGTATGAACGGGTGTACCCGGAGGTACCCGACCCTATTGCCATCCCTAATCTTCTAATTGCATGAACTTGAGGCTAATTCGAGCCAAAGCTTAATTTGAGGCTGCGCGGGTTTGAGAGGAGGCGCCGATCCGGCTTTGCCACACCTCAAGTAAAGCAGCCAATTATAGTGACCCATGACAGCAACAGCTTCTCCTAAAGCAGCAACGTTCATATGAACCAATGGCGCCTCATAAAGGAATCAAGGATACACCTGTTTGGTGATTCTTCGATGCTAGAAGATGTACAACCAGCCAGGTGGCAGCAAGTTCAGCCACCATACATGCATGGTCGGCCGGCCTAGCTAGGCTGGATTTTTGTCACGAATTTGCATGCAGGTATAGTTTTTTCGGATATATTTCTTTTCAGAAAAAAGTCATGACCTCTTCACACAAAATACAGCGGATTTAATTAATTCCTGAAATGTGCAAGTGCAACGGTTCAAGGAAATGTTTTTATATTTTCCGAAGAAACAAGCAAAGACTCCGACAACATTGGATATTAGTGCTCTCCATGACTCCATGCATGCTTGTGCGAAGATTCGTCCGGTTCCATGGGGCAGATCTTTATTTCTTAAGACTCATCTGATCTTACTTGTTCGTAACTAAACTGAACATTGAGAGTTTTCTTTAGCGGTTTGGAGACTCCTAACACATTTTTTTTACTTGCATTTTTCAAACCGAAGGCGTGCAAATAAATATATAGGAATAAACAAGACATAGAGGACAGGGCCTGTACACAACGACGATATTGAGTTATTCACCATATAATAAAAGACTAGCACTCTAGCTAGCCCCTCTATAATTAATCGTCAGTTTTTCTTTTTCCTAAAAGGAGAAGTCATGGTGTATGTGTACCACTGCCAATATATAGTCTGCATGATAAGGCTTGATCAACCATATATATACGTAGTTGCTACTCGAGGCTCCAAATTTAACCAGTGGTCGAAGGATCACCGGCCGGTTCATCTCTTGGAAAGCATGGTAGAAATGATATATATTTTTTAACCATGTATCATTAGTGATCTCCATGACTCCATCACTACAAAAAATGAACTTTGTTTCCTCGGCCATTTTAATTTGTGTCGTTGGCAAAATGAACTGACAACAATACATGGCCTTGTGTCGTCAGTCTTACTCTCTGCTGACCACGCAAATATATGCATGCAGTTCATCCGCTGGCATGTAGGGCTTGTGTAGTCGGCCCAACAGTGCCGAGGAGACAAAGTTGCATTTTTCTAGTCGGCCCAACAGTGCCGAGGAGACAAAGTTGCACACAAGTTGGCCTACCAGATGGGGCGTTAACGGTTCAAATAAGGTGGGCTCCACAAGTCGGAAGTATTTTGGCGTCTTGTCGTCGGCTAGATGTTGACTGATGACAGAAGCCTCATCGGGGCCACACTTCAGAAAAATCATCATTGCTAGCAGCTGGGCTCAGTGCAGTTTGTGTCATCGGTATCATTCTGGCCGAGGACATTGTATTTTCAAGGCCTTTTATCCATCGCCATGAAAGTGTTTTAAAATAGTTTTGAACATGTTTTCGTATTTTATCAGCTTAAATATAGCATCGATACATGCCAGTACAAATTTGTTTAGGAGGGTTGTGTCATCGGCCGCAGTGTGAGCCAACCACATAGGTTACTTGTGTAGTCCGTTGCTGGAAGGCCGACTACACAAGTACTTTTCTATTCTTTTCTTTTTATTTGGAAAACGTGTACAAATAATTTTTTAGCAGTAAAAAATCTAGAAATTAACGGATTAATCTATGGTTGCTATAATTTTGACGTTAGTGTAATTGCACGATTGTCACGAAGTTAACATGCCAAATAGCTCTGGCAGGGATCTCTATAATCAACTGTACCACTTAGCGATGTAGTTAGACGTGCCATGTACAGGTGTTAAATAACCTCTATGTGTATGCGCGTTGAAACTTTAAGTTTGGTATATATTAGTAAACATCATTTATGAAGTTAACGTGCAAAGATGCGATGTAATATATTGATCGATATAGGTTGGAACGGTGGGAGGAGTACTTGTGTCGTCGGCCGTGCACTATGCTGACTACACAAACTGGAAGGTGGGCCCAAGGTTGTTTTGTGTCGTCAACTTTAGCGCGGCCAACGACACAAAGTTGGCTGTGGGGCCATCTGGTCAGAACGGATTTCCATTAGGCGGCCGTTAGGGGTTCGGTGGAAAGCACTTTGTGTCGTTGGTATCGTGCGTGCCGACAACATGGGTTAGTGCCAAGGGCGCAGCGGTGGATGGTTCTGCCTTCGGCTTTGGCTGTTGGCCGACGACACAACCGCTTTGTGTCGTCCGAGCCGTGTCGTCGGCAAGCCGACGACAAACTCTTAGGTCGTCGGTATTTGAACTTTTGTCGTTGGTTTTGGCCGAGGACACTGATAAAGATTCTTGTAGTGCATGCATGCTTGTGTGAAGATTCGTTCCGTTCCATGCATGGGGCAAATCTTTATTTCTTCTCGTAAAGGCTCATCTGATCTTACTTGTTCGTAACTAAACTAAATGTTGAGAGCTTTCTTTAGCGGTTTGGATAGTCTAACACATTTTGTTTGACTTGCATTTTTCAAACTGTAGACGTGCAAATAAATATATAGGAATAAACAAGACAGAGGACAGGGCCTGTACACAACGACGATATTGACCATATAAAAGACTAGCACTCTAGCTAGCCCCTCTATAACGCAATTAATCATCAGTTTTTTTTTTCTAAAAGGAGAAGTCATGTGTACCACTGCCAATATATAGTCTGCATGATAAGGCTTGATCAACCATATATATACGTAGTTGCTACTCGAGGCTCCAAATCTAACCGGTGGTCGAAGGATCACCGGCCGGTTCATCTCTTGGAAAGCATGGTAGAAATGATATATATTTTTTAACCATGTATCTTAACTGCAGCGTACTAATTTATTTTGTGGTATATGCGTCTCTGAAAACATGACCCAAGTTCTAAAATCCACTGACTTGATGAAATATAGGCCACACCTAAATGTTTCCAGCTCTATAAGCATTTGTATGCCTTGTCTATCGGGCAACTACAAATAGCTCCTTTACGATAATAAATTACGTCATCTGGAGGGGGCACTCCTATAAAGTCCAAGGTGTCTACAAGCTTAATTTAATGATGATTTTTTTAGTGAAGGGCATGAGAACTGCCGTCTAATTAAAATGTAGAAGAAAGTTCAAAAAGGGACCCGTGAGGGCAAAAGGTAGAGCATAATTTACAAGTTTAGCTCCTGCTGCTACCCACAGGACGACAACCAAAGGGCACTCCAAACCGCGAAAAATCCTAAAGTTATGGTTGAGCCAAATGTGTCGGAGGACAACCATGATGACGGAGTGGACACATTTGTGCTCAAGCGCGTCTTGGGTAATCCCACACCACCAATGCAGGAGACTATTCATGCTAGCCCATCAAATGGGAATAAGCGGAAGAATGCTAAATTCTTTGGCGACCTTGCTAGATGCGAGAACTGAAATCACAATCAAGGAATAGGTGGGTCGGGGTTTCCAAGTTTCTGCCGCAAACAGTGCAGGAATAGCACATAGGCAATTGTCCTTGTAGCAATGCATCAATAGCAAGGACACAGTAAGAGCCAGACAAAAAAAATATCTATATTTGGAGACGGTTTCCAAATGAAGTTACAATCAAGGAAGAGGTGGGTCGGGGTTTCCAGGTTTCTGCCGCAAACAGTGCATGAATAGCACATAGGCAATTGTCATTGTAGCAATACATCAACAGCAAGGACACAGTAAGAGCCAAACAAAAAAAAAATCTACATTTGGAGACGGTTTCCAAATGAAGTTACTCAAGGGAAAGAGCAATCTTCGAAACTGTCGAAGTGCCAAGTTGTCTGGTTCGGAGTTTTTGGGGGCAAGTTCCAATGGGAGATCAAATGAATTCTAGAAGCATGGATGAGATAATTGAGGACTGGGGTCTGCAACCTAGTTGTTGGTGAGCAAAGCATTGGCAATTGATATGTTTTTCCTTATTGAGATTAAGATGCAAGGGGTGGCAAAAGCCAAACTAGGTTCTAAAGCCAGCTATTTTACTAATCCAAAGCCAACAAAGTTGGAGCGGACACATAAAGCAATTCAAGTTAAGAACGCCCAATACTCCTTGTGAGCAAACCAGATTACATCTTAACCTGTAGTGACCATTGGACGCCAAACCGGTCCCTCTCCAAAGCCAAGCTCTCCTTAACTTATCAATATGCTTTATGGCAAAGGAAAGTGTGATGACAGTCGAAAGGGTGTAAGTGGGTATGACTGATGGAATGGCTTTAAGCATAGCGAGACGGTCGTCAGGAAGTTCAGAAGCACATTGTCCAAGTCAATCCCAACACATCTGGTCGAGATGATCCGACTCTTATCAAAATTTGTGTGGAGGCCTGAGACATTATCGAAGAGAAGGATAGGCACAAGGGCATCAATCTCACTTTTAATGGGGGATATGAAAATTGCAGCATCATTGGCGTAGAGTGAGATGCACATGTTGTGGCTTGTATCTCGGATATGGTAGAGAATGCTGGCATTCATGGAAAGCTTCAACATCTTCTGGAATGGCTCAATTGCGAGATTGAAGAGGAAGAGGGAAAAGGAGAGAAGGCCCCCCTATCGAAGGCCTCCATGATGCTGGATAGAGGCACTAAGTGACTCGCTAAGGACCACCGTAGAGGAGGAAGATAGGATTAAAGAGATCCAATCCCTCCACTTAGAGACAAAGCCACACGCTCATAGGTTGTCCGGCAGGTATGGCCATGAATCCAAGTTGTAGGCTTTAGGAAGATCGAGCTTGAGCATCAACATGGGCATGTTGGAGCGGTGTAAAGCTTTGGCCCTATTTTGGACAAAAAGGAAATTGTCTTGAATGTGCCATTTCTTGATGAAGGCGCTCTGACACGGATATATATCAGGTCATCTGTGACGATGGCAAGGCGGTATAATAGCAGTTTGGTGAAGAGCTGTGCAATACTTTTTTGCCTGTGGATGAGCATAATAGACCTGTAATCCGAAGCCGAGAGGGGATTTGGTTTATTGGGTAGTAAGACCACATGAGCGTTGTTGAGTTCTGAAAGGCCAGGACCATTAAGTTCATGCACGTGATGCATAGTCGCAAGAAGGTCAGGCTTGAGAATGTCCCAGCAACATTTGAAGAAGGCCCAAGTGAAACCATCATACACTTTACACCTTGACGTGCCAAGCAACACTTCCTTGAGCTCTTGCAAAGTGAATGGTGACTCCAGCAGTGAGAGGTCCAAAGAAGGGAAATTCAAATGAACATAGTTGAAATGCAACCGAGCTATAGCGCGTTGAGGGGTTCCCAAGAATATTAGAGAAGTGCTAGAGGAAAATGTTTGCTTTGTCGTCATGCTTGACATGAGGGCCATGGTACGTAGTCGATGGCCTAGATGAAGTTCTTCTTTTGTTGGGAGTGGCTCTGAGGTGAAAAAACTTTGTGTCAGAGTCACCAAGCTTTAGCTAGGTGAGTTTGAAGTGTTGCCTCCACTTGATCTTTCAATAGCCGCTAGATTAAGGATACAAAGCTTGGTACTACAACAAAGAGAAAGCTCTGCCAAAGAGAGCTCGAGCAGCTCCATTGCATGGTCTAGGAGGCGAATAACTTTTGTTGCAAGGGTGAGCTGGAACTTGGTATCATCGATTAGCATGCGACTCCAAGTTCAAATGGCCTTAGCGGACTCAAGGAGCTAGAACTAGAGGCGCCATAGCGGGTTGGTGGGTTGGCTAGGCAGGAGTCCGAGGAATCATTCTAGGCTTGCTCGACCACATTGAGGAAGCCAGGAAGTTTAGTACGGAAGTTCTCGAAGCGGAAACTCCTGAGCAACTCCTGGAGTTATGTTAAAGTTCTTCAAAACACACAAGTATATGAATAATTTTATGGTATACAAAATAATATTTACATGTCATCTATTCCTCTTGATATAATGCATAGATTGGTTTCAATTTTTTATATGTACTATTAGGGCAGTATTTACAATGATGATTTTTTTAGCAAAGGATGCCCTCAAAAGCTCTAAATATATAGCAAGTGTGGCAGTTATAGTCTGTCGTATAACTTCGTATAATGTATGCTATACGAAGTTATTACGGTTTGGTGATTCTTCGATGCTAGAGAAGATGTACAACCAGCCAGGTGGCAGCAAGTGCAAGCCACCATACATGCATGGTCGGCCGTCCTAGCTAGGCTGGATTTTTGCCACGAATTTGCATGCAGGTATAGTTTTTTCGGATATATTTCTTTTCAGAAAAAAGTCCTGACCTCGTCACACAAAATACAGCGGATTTAATTAATTCCTGAAATGTGCAAGTGCAACGGTTCAAGGAAATGTTTTTATATTTTCCGAA
>SPJY01001389.1:3628513-3678215 GCA_005191435.1 Raddia distichophylla
CGTGAACGACTTCTACAACAACGGCCTGCCGTCCAACCTGTCCGGCGGGCGCAACCCGAGCTTGGACTACGGCTTCAAGGGCGCCGAGATCGCCATGGCGTCGTACTGCTCCGAGCTGCAGTTCTTGGGCAACCCGGTGACCAACCACGTCCAGAGCGCGGAGCAGCACAACCAGGACGTCAATTCCCTCGGTCTCATCTCCTCCCGGAAGACCGCTGAGGCCATCGACATCCTCAAGATCATGTCCTCGACGTTCCTCGTCGCCCTGTGCCAGGCCATCGACCTGCGCCACATCGAGGAGAACGTGAAGAGCGCCGTCAAGAGTTGCGTTATGACCGTGGCCAAGAAGACGCTGAGCACCGACTCCGCCGGCGGCCTTCACGTCGCTCGCTTCTGCGAGAAGGACCTGCTCACGGTGGTCGACCGGGAGGCGGTGTTCGCGTACGCCGACGACCCGTGCAGCGCCAACTACCCGCTGATGAAGAAGCTGCGCAGTGTGCTCGTGGAGCGCGCGCTCGCCAACGGCATGGCCGAGTTCAATGCAGATACATCTGTGTTCGCCAAGGTCGCCCAGTTCGAGGAGGAGCTACGGGCAACACTTCCCGGAGCGGTCGAGGAGGCACGGGCTGCCGTGGAGAACGGCGCGCTGCTCTTCCCGAACCGGATCAGGGAGTGCCGCTCGTACCCGTTGTACCGGTTCGTGCGCGAGGAGCTCGGCACCGCGTACCTGACAGGCGAGAAGACGCGCTCGCCCGGCGAGGAGCTGAACAAGGTGCTCATCGCCATCAGCCAGGGCAAGCACGTCGACCCGCTGCTCGAGTGCCTCAAGGAGTGGAACGGCGAGCCATTGCCGATCGCTTGAACTGACAGAATAGGGTAAGAATAATTGGGTACTAATTACGGCAAATTATTGGTATGTTTATGATTATAAATTTTTTGTTAAACCTGTATTATGTTAAAGGTTATCGATGTATAAACGGCAATGCTAATTTGCCATGAGCATGGTCTTTCAGGCAGCTAAAGGCCTAAAGCAGTGTCAAGTTTCAACATATTTGTATGTTTCTTGGCAGAACTTCTGATTCAACTTTACTTTTCCAAAAAAATAATCTAGAATCTGCCACCGCAACGATATGCATTTTAGAATTTGTTACTTTCTATGTCACTGATGTGCAGATTTGATACGCTAGATGACGCATGTGCACCCTTTTCCTACGTTGTTTTGACGGTCGATATCAAGAGTTATCATCCTCCTATTTTCTTTTTTGTCAGATAATGCATTTCCCAATTTTTCCTAGCTTACATCTACATGGATGTTCGCACTGAAAATTGGTACCGGTACAAAGCCACGTGGGCTTAGAGTTTAGTATCCTCGTTAGGACGAGAAGCAGGGCTTAAAGTGTGCTCGTTGATTTGATCTTACAATCAGCAAGTAAATGTACAATCAACTTTAATCAATTGAAGTTGAAACATAAGAAAACAAATCTAAACAGGGTTAAAAGTTAACGAAACTATCAGCAATAGGTTCAAAATACTATAAAGCCGATGAAATCAACCTAATAGTAAAGTAAAGGTAAACAATGTACTACTGAATCTAATAGTAAAGTAAAGGTAAACAATGTACTACCGAATCAATAAATCAAATAAGCATCAAAGCGAGAGTAATCAAAACAACAAGTTGATCCTACTAATAGAATGGAAGGATAAACAAATTATTGTCTACTAGTAAGTTACAAGTCAATACAAATGAAGAGTAAATACACTATCGCTAGCATGTAAAGCCAAGCAAACTAATAGAACGGGGTGAAATCTAACACTTAGTTGAAACTGCGATGCCCACAATATCATCTAAGATAGTATTTTAATCAACAGCCGATGCAAACTAATAGATTGAACCTAATTGAGACAATACTTACTCCCAACTCCTAAGTTGTATCTTGAAGCCCATCAAAAGGCGATGCACAACAAGATTATCATAACCAAAAATATGGTACGTACTCTAGTACTCTACCCTAAACCAAGCGTAAGGTAAACTGGGAGAAAATATATTTGATTAATTTGATGTGTGTTCATTTACACGATCACTGGACCAAGTATTTATACAAACAGGCAACTCATAAACACATTTCACATTCGACCCGGATACTACCATAATCTATCCCTATTTTATCCGTAATTCCTTTTAATCTAAAGTGAGCTCTTCTTTCCATATCTTCCCAAGCCAATAAAGAGCCCGTCATCTTTTCATTAACCAACTTGGACACTCCCTTTTATATTTTGCTACCGTCCATACTTCCATAAAGCCCGTGCTGATTCTAGATACTTCCAGCACGATTGGCTAATTTTTAAATTTTGGTGTCAAACAATGGATACTAGACATCATTGCCGATCGATGTGCGTGAAGATAGTGATGTACTTCCCCCTTTCTCACCTAATTTTGCAAAAAAAATATATATATATATCCGCGGAGTTTTGTCAGATTTTCCAATAAGGTTAATCCTCCTTTCTTTTATTCTCCTCCCTCCACTCTGGTGCTCGGCCACCGTCCCGCTTGAGTGCAAGCCTAACATCGTAGCCATTGGGTCAGAGTCGTTGCACCCATGGTCAAGCCCCTGACCCTAGCATTCTGGTAATATTCGACACGTGATGTTCAGTTCCATTTTGGATTGTGATAGTGAAAATAGAAACAATGCTAACTTAGGCCCAGTTCTTTTCAGTTTAATGCTTAATGATTTATCTACATTTTGAAAACACATGTGCTTTGAGTTTTTGAGTCCGTTTTTTCGTTGTTTTGAAGGTGGGTCCTAACACTTTAAAAACCAAGTCAAACGAAATGTATCCGAATCTCAAGACTACCTTGAGAAACTCTCAAAATTTAGTCATTTCAGCCGTTCAGCTGTTCAGATCAGCTCAAAAGAACAGGCCTTAGATAGAGTTGTACAATATAACAATAGATAGACCTAATTAAACATAGTATCTCGAGTAAATCTTTTGGGTGAAGTGAGGCCAAGTTTCCAACCGTTGTGCTATGCATGAGTAGGATAACCTCTTAAGTGGAGTAAGTTCTAAAAGAATTTGGGCTACACTGTCACAACGATCCTCAAGACTGGTGACGTTGTGCTCGGCGTGGAGTGGTGTCCAAGCATGTGGTGGCTTGGTGTGGTGGCCAATATTATTGGATGGAAGAGGAGAAAGAAAAGGGCCATAATAGAAGAAATTGAAAAGTCAGGAATCTTTTTAAAAAATACATGCATATGTGCTCTAACAAGGTTTTTTTCTATTTTCTCCAACCGTGACTTCAAAGGCAGAATTTAAACACTATTCATGGCACACTCTATTCATTCCTCTAAAATTTCTTCACACTCTAAAAGATTCCTTTTCTCCCGCAAATATTCTATTTATGCGTAATTTATTTTACAGCTTTTTCTACGGATGCTCTTAGGAGTGGATCCAGGCCCGCCCCCATAAAATTGAGGAAGCAGCCCTTATGTACTACACTACTCCTGGACCTCCTGGACCTAATGTCGAAGAATATACCATTTTCGTAGTGAATAAATGGCCAAAGTCAAGAAAGACATGTCAATGGGCTGGCCCATGTAGACAAACCGATAGACTCCCATCTCCTGGGCCGTGTGGCCTTCGCCCGGCGCCCGCATCGCACGTGCCCGATTCATTCACTCTGGCCGCAGGCCTCCCCCTCAAATCCCCAATTCAATGCCTGCTACACTGTCGGCGGAGGCTCTCGGCCGGCGATGAGTTAGCGCTGGACGGCGACGGCGCGGCACTGCGGCAGGGTTAGTGGGCTCCCGGCGCTGCGCCGTCGCGCAGTCGGTGGTCCTACGCGAGCGTCGGGGGCCGCGCCGCCGCTGGCGAGGGCCGAGGGGCGACATCGCGTCGTGCCGTCGTTGCGATTTTTAGGCAGCCATCGATTGCTACAACCCCGGTATGTCTAATTATCTTTGCTGCTAATTTGCCGAGCGGCCGGGGCGTGCATTGCTTGATACTATTTTTTTTTTCGCTGTCTTGCTGCCGTTCCAGGCTTCAGATTCGTTTTGAGTGTTTGTGTGCGCGGTCCTGTGGGCTGTGGCTGTCCTCACGACGACGACCGTCAGCCGGACAATGGCGGGGCAGCAGTGAATAGGTGAAGACACTTGACACTTGACACTTAAAGTTCAATGCCGACCATGAGATGAGAAAGTAGTTTGTGCGTGTGTTTGTGCTTGTGCCGTTGTGCATTTGTTCAACTAAATAAGTAATCAAGTTCAATGCCGACCATGAGTATATGTATTTTGACCTTCTGTTGTTTCAGATGGAGCCTTTTCAAGGGAGGGATTCATTGCATATTCTCTCATGTTATATTTGTTCGATGTCATTGGTATTTACTGTTGCAGTAATATGCATCATGCATGTAAGGTATCATAATGCATATAATAGAACGTTTTCAAGGGATGAAGACCCGTAAAATAACACTTGTAAGGTACCATTTCAATGGTCATTGCTCTTTCTTTTATGTTAAATTTGTCTGATGTCATTGCTTTTTTACTACTATTGTAGATACATGGATGTTTTTGGGCCAAATGTAAGATGTTGTGATGCTACTATATGGACTAGCTAGGCTATTGCCTCCAAAATTTTTCATATAGCCATGCACCCCCATTTTGCAAATTCTAGATCCGCCTTAGGTGCATAAGGACTTGCATTTCCGTGTTCCTAAATACAGTCCATCAAATTTCTCTTTTCCACGTTGAAGTAACCAACGGGTATCTTTGTTCTGATGCGAGGGACGAATTTTGGAGCTTTGCGGAAGAGATTTGTACATGTCTTATTACATGACATCGTTTTTCGAAAGAAATACGTGACATGGTCTCACGCTGACTCCCCCTTCCAGACCGCAAAAACACTTCTACCCTATTTGGTGCGAGTTTAGTGGCCAAGCACAATGACTTATCTCGCCGACGGGTTGAGTTGGTCGCCATGAAATTGTTGTTAACCAACGATAGGCAAAAGGATTGGGTAGTAATTAAAATATAGTACCGTTGTGCATTATAAATGGATGATGCATTGATGGACCTGCCTCCTTTGGAACCAGCTATTAATATTTTTTTCGTTGCCGAAAGGGTGGAAAGAACATGGAATCTTCATGATTCAACTGGGCCTGGGCGTGGCGATGCTCTTCTAATTAAAGAATGCAAAGGTTTGTACCAAAACACCAGTGGTTTTTCAACTAGTAATATTGGCTCGCTCAAAAGAAAAAATAATAGAAAAGTTAACAGCTTAGAGCCTTGCTTTCCTTGGAAGCTTTCGTGTTGGTGCATAGCCAAATGCGGCAACCCGACCTTCACGACAGGCCAAACTTTTTTTTAAAAACAAAAATTGTTGAGCTTTGAGGGGGCGGGTCTATATATAGAGCTAGGGCTGGGCCAAATGACTTTGATGCCTTTTCGACAATAGAAGCTTTGCTTTGAGCCAAGTGGTCTAGCGTGTGAGTGTGTCGGCCAGGACAGAGTCACAGAGGTGCAGGGCTGGTTGCCGTGCTCCTCGAGCTTGGCAAGACCGAAGTCATGGAGCTTGGCGTTACCTGATCTAACAATGGTCGTCGTCGGCCGCACCAAATCTGTAAACCACTGCATCTTCGGCCGCTACAGCCGCCAAATCAGGAGCTCGCCGCACCATCACCATCCACCGCAGCTCTTGATCAGGAGCACGATTTCATCCCTAGCGCCAGCATCCTCCCGAACCCGACGACCCTCTCATTCTCGGCAACGGATTCATCCCCAACGGCATAGATGGCGTCGTCTCTATATCCGGCTCTCTTCCATGGCCCCCTCGCCGGCGCCACATCGTCCTGCCTGCTTCCTCGCCCGCACCTCGTCCTACTCCTCCCCATCGGGTCCTTACCGATTTGGCCAACAGGAGCATATCAAGGGCTGGCTATTGACAACTGGTGGGAAACGAACAAGGGGTTGTGGGCACTGGGCATTGGCTAGTGGGCAGAGTCACAGGGAGCAGGGCATTCCATCGGGTGACGATGCGGTACGTTTACTGCAACATTTTCAACCGCTAGATCTGGTTGAACGGTCAAGATTGATTATATGAGCCATCACTCATCACCGCTACATGCTTTTTAGGAGTGCAAGAGATTTATTTGATGTCATTGCTATTTACTATTGTAGAAACATGGATGTTTTTGTGCCAAATGTAAGATGTTGTGATGCTACTATATGGACTAGCTAGGCTATTGCCTCCAAAAATTTTCATATAGCCATGCACCCCAATTTTGCAAATTCTAGATCCGCCACTGTAGGTGCATAAGGACTTGCATTTCCGTGTTCCCAAATACAGTCCATCAAATCTCTCTTTTCCACGTTGAAGTAACCAACGGGTATCTTTGTTCTGATGCGAGGGACGAATTTTGGAGCTTTGCGGAAGAGATTTGTACATGTCTTATTACATGACATCGTTTTTCGAAAGAAATACGTGACATGGTCTCACGCTGACTCCCCCTTCCAGACCGCAAAAACACTTCTACCCTATTTGGTGCGAGTTTAGTGGCCAAGCACAATGACTTATCTCGCCGACGGGTTGAGTTGGTCGCCATGAAATTGTTGTTAACCAACGATAGGCAAAAGGATTGGGTAGTAATTAAAATATAGTACCGTTGTGCATTATAAATGGATGATGCATTGATGGACCTGCCTCCTTTGGAACCAGCTATTAATATTTTTTTCGTTGCCGAAAGGGTGGAAAGAACATGGAATCTTCATGATTCAACTGGGCCTGGGCGTGGCGATGCTCTTCTAATTAAAGAATGCAAAGGTTTGTACCAAAACACCAGTGGTTTTTCAACTAGTAATATTGGCTCGCTCAAAAGAAAAAATAATAGAAAAGTTAACAGCTTAGAGCCTTGCTTTCCTTGGAAGCTTTCGTGTTGGTGCATAGCCAAATGCGGCAACCCGACCTTCACGACAGGCCAAACTTTTTTTTAAAAACAAAAATTGTTGAGCTTTGAGGGGGCGGATCTATAGAGCTAGGGCTAGGCCAAACGACTTTGATGCCTTTTCGACGGCCTCCCCTCCACACCTCCTTCTCCAACCTCCACCCACCAGCACCCCTATTCCTGACCGCCACCGCATCTTCTTCGGTCGCCAGCGCTGGCATCTCCTTCTGGTGTCGTCGCCTGCATCCTTTTCGACAAAAAATTTCATTGTCTACTGCTAACTTATTAGTATAAAAATAAATAAAAATCTAGAGTTTTAATCTAAAAACTAGTAATTTAGCATTACAATGACACCCATGATCCTAGAGACTTGCTTTCCAAGATCTGCTCTTGGTTTTCATACCATTTTCTTTGTGTTAGAGCTCGCTGTGATCCTGCCATCCCATGGCCCAACAGCAATCTGGCTTCTCCGAGACCAACATCTGGTCTTGAGGGTTACATCAGGGGTTCCCACTATTTATAGTGGAGTCAGGATGTGAGTCCCCCTCTAACACGACCATGTCCTTTCTATTACAACTAGGGGTGGAACTTGAGCTCGAGGCTCGCGAGGAGCTCGTGATTGGCTTGGGCTTGGCTCATGTGCAAACGAGCCTAAGTCGAGCTCGGTTTCTAGTTCGTTCTTTTTCACAAGCCCGAGCAGAGCTAAGGCCAGCTGGCTCACCAGGTCCACTATCAGGTGCCACTGTGCCAACCCATTAACTGTTGGCCCACCAGGTCCACTATCAGGTGCCACTGTGCCAGCCCATTAACTATTGGCCCACTAAACCAACCCACCTCGTCACTCCATCTCCTCCCTTATCTTGCCCTACTCCTCAATTTCCCATTCGAATGCTCAGTTCCCCTACCACCACTCTTCACCTCCTCCAAGGCTCTGACCTCACGCTCCTTCCATCTAGTTGCCGCCACCGAGTTATTCCCAATCGCCAAGACGACCTCCCCTCCACACCTCCTTCTCCAACCTCCACCCACCAGCACCCCTGTTCATGACCGCCACCGCATCTCCTTCGGTCACCAATGCTGACATCTCCTTCTGGTGTCGTCGCCTGCATCTTCGGGCGCCGCCGCCGGCGTCTCCTCCGACAACCACCTGCATCTCCTCCATGTATCACCCCTACATCTCCTTCAACCTCCGTCCCCGCATCTCCTCCGGCATCGCTCATGCATCGTCCTTGCATATCCTATAGCTTCCACCTCTCTAGTCGCCTCTGGTCATCGTCCCCTCCCCAATTGTCGCCTCCTCAAGACTTTGCCCTTCCTCACCACCTCCTCATGTCACGACCCTTCCAAACCCCACGTTGCCTTGCTCCCTAGACGGCTGACGCTATGCATCTTGACGAAGCTCGAGAGCACTCATGAGTTAGCTCGAGCTTTTCACGAGTCCAAGCTAAGCCTTTCCACCAGCTCGTAATGTTTCACAAGCTCGAGCCGAGCTAGATCTGGCTCACTTGAGCTTGGCTCGTTTCCACCCCTAATTACAACTCAGAGTGCACGTAACCTACTTATTTACATAATCGACACCAACCCTAGGCCTAGCCTGGCATCTGAGTCGTGCCAGTTCGGCCTGTTTTTCTTCGTATTGTGTCGTGTTTTGGACCTTCGAATTCGTGTTATGCTTGGGTCGGCCCAACTCTTAGCTTTAGTTGCGGGTGATTACTTTTTAAATTTTTGGTAGTCGCGGTCACCTATCCAATATTGGTTAACACTTACTAAAAGATTATAAAAACTTACATTCCATGTTCTATTGGAAGAAACAAAATATATCCATGTAACAGCTAGCCCGCTAAAAAAACTTTAAACTAAATTTCTGGCTAAATCAACAACAAACCAGTTAGTCAATGAAAATTTTAAAAAATTGATAACTTATATTTTTTCAACACTATGTTTCCACTATCATATTAGATGGAAAAACAGTGTAGATAAAATAGAAGTAGTTGGCTGTTAAAAACAAAAGAATAAAAAAACAAAATGGCATGCGACTGTTATTCAGTAAACCCGGGATAGTACTGATACTAGGCACGCGCAGTTGCACATAGATCTCTTGCTCATTTCTTTGCGTTTCCGCGAACTTCTTTCCGAGTTCCCGGGTCACAAATTAAGGGGATATCCAAGTGGTTGCATACTTGCGTGTGTAAACTAGGAAGAACTAACCGGACCACCGACTGACCACCCGACTGACGGTCAGCGTTGTTCAGCAAAAGCTCCCGTCCACACACGGCCTCCCTCACCAACCCACCCCCACCCCCCGCCGGTTCACCAAATGCCTCGCCCGCCTCGGCGTCGTGTTCGTCGGCGACCACCCACCGCGCCCTGCACACCGCAGCGAACCAGCCAAGCTGGTGCCCCGGCTCCCAGCCGCGCCGCGCCGCTCGCGCTCGCGCTCGCGCTCGGCTCGGCCGCGTGGGCGGCAGGCAGGCGGCCACGCGGACCAGGGCCGTCCGCGCTCGCTGGGTTGGCCGGTCCATCCAACTATCCAAGCCCTTGCGCGCAGCGTCAGCTTTCCAACAACCAACCCAAGCCCTGGCCCCAACCACCCCCAACCTCGTGCTATTTAAGCGCCCCCTTCCCCCTCCGTTCCTCTCAAGAAGAGCCTCAGCTTTAAGCTCTTCTTCTTACAATACCAATCACGCAACTGATTAGCTGCTTAAGTTGCTGTACTGCTAGGAGCTAGTGATTAGCGATACTCTTCTTCCTTTTTTGTTCTTTGTTCTTGGCCTGTGTGTGTGGTTCCATTCTGCAATGGAGTGCGAGACCGGCCTCGTCCGCTCCCTCAACGGCGACGGGCTGTGCATGCCGGCGCCTCGCGCCGACCCGCTCAACTGGGGGAAGGCGGCGGAGGAGCTGTCCGGGAGCCACCTCGATGAGGTGAAGCGGATGGTGGCGGAGTACCGGCTGCCGGCGGTGAAGATCGAGGGCGCCAGCCTGAGCATCGCGCAGGTGGCCGCCGTGGCCGCCGGCGCCGGCGAGGCCAGGGTCGAGCTGGACGAGTCGGCCCGCGGCCGCGTCAAGGCCAGCAGCGACTGGGTCATGAACAGCATGATGAACGGCACCGACAGCTACGGCGTCACCACCGGCTTTGGCGCCACCTCCCACCGCCGCACCAAGGAGGGCGGTGCGCTCCAGAGAGAGCTCATCAGGTCTCAACACTTAACATACTTGCAACCAAAAGTTCTTTCGATTCCTCCATTAATTTCTACATACACAAGTTTAATTCAGATGCTTGTATGAGATGACCCATTTAGTAGATTGGATAGAATAGATTAGAGATAAACATGAGAGTGGTAATCTTTTCACCGTTCACGAGATTATTGGGTCGGCGCTGGCTGCGCTTGCTGCCGCGCCCGCGTGCATGTGCTGTGCTTAGTTGTGTGCATGGGATTCCATTATTTTGCAAGCCCAAAAAAAGATTCTTTTCTTTTGGGGATCAGTAGGTAGGTCGTTGGTGGTGCTGGCCATCAGCTAACCGAAAACCTTTTTTCTAATCAATATGACAGGCCAAAACTGCTGATCCATGAAATCCTCTTTTCTAAGAACATATCTAATAAATTCTAAGTTAAAACGCTTCAAATGGTAGCGAATAAAATATAAAAGAATGAAATATAGATGAAAGGAAAAAAAATTTGAACAGCTTAAGCTTATTTCAAAACAGAGCCTAGCCTAGAGGCTAGCAGTCTATCTCACACCTGACCGAATCGGTTTAACGGGCTCCCCTGGCAAAAGTACTGAAAAAAGATGTATAGCGTGCATAGTTTTGGCACCTGTTGATTAGGCCACCAGATGGAGAATTGGAGGCGACAAATAGTAGACGCAGCTCTCCAGCATTTCGCGCACACATCACACACACACACGCGGCTCTCCAGCGTTTCGCACGGGAATCACGCGGCAGAGCGACATACGTGGACAGCTCGGTATGCACGGACGGAGAAAGGCCGCGTTCCCACCCCATTCCCATGCCGAGACGGGGATCGGGATGTTCGTGCTGGCTGGCGCGCCGCTGGAGCTCAGCTCACCGCTTACCCACGCTCGCCGCTTCCTACCGCGGAAGAAGGAAATGCGCCTATTTTCTCTTGTTTTTTTTTGCCGAGAATTCGGGATCTGGCAAGGGAGCCTGCACTTCCACGTCACATTAGATTGGTGGGTTCGGGGTTGGGGTTGGGTTTGGCGCCGTGGATGGTGCGGCCGGACGGGGCAGGGCGTCGTGCACCGCGTGGTGCGTCACATGGGGGAAGGATAAGCAGGATAGGAACGAGACGTCGCGGGAAGTAGGCCTGCCTCGTTGTGCTGTGCGAGTGTGCGCTGGATGGAGCTCCCAGTGGGAGAGTCAGCCTTGGCCCATGGCTCGCATGATGAGGACAATGATCAAAACGTATTCTTCTTTTTTTGTAAAAAAAAAAAAAAAATTGGAACTACCAACTGAAAACACGCTGCAACTTTCGTGGATGGGGCATCAATTTCTTTCTTTTTTTTTACTCGGGGATACAGTATCGTTTCCGCGTGCTCCGTGCGGCGCATATATATATAGTGGCCGTGCTGCTCGGTCTCTGCACAGAAATGTGCATTTGATTTGGCCGATTCTCGGTGGTCGTCATGGGGGAGCATAATAAATTAGTTAAGCAACGAGAGTATTGTTAAGAAATTCGACAAAAATGGAAGATCTAAATAACATAGAAGATATGATGTTTGGTAACACATTTCAGTTTAATGCCAATTTCTACGGGACATGTCTATGGACACTTCTCTCCATCAATAACTCTGAAACATATTGGCCAACAAAATTCCGACCACATGTGAGACCTCTTACAAATCTATGCTATAACTGTCTTAGTCGTTCCTTGTTACACCAGGATTGTCCTCATTTATATAGTGGAGACAAGACTACTAGCTCAACTTTAATTCTAATCTATCCTATCTATCACAACTCATGATCCTATCTATATACATATGTTATACTCCATATACATAACTAACACAGATTCTAACAAACATGCTCGAGGGTTGGCACAGCATGATGGCTAATCAAATTGCAATTTTGTCACTTATAGTCTTTGTCACGATGCAAGTACGCACCGAACAACAACAAAGCGTATCCAAACAACTACTCATATACAGATATTGTGAGCATTATCTTGGGAAAAATATCCAATCATATCTGAGCTGTGAATTTCGGTAGAGTAGTAGTAATGCCAGATTACGTGATTACCAATGCGTTATTGCAGCACGACTGACCGTTGTACATGTGCTCTGTTTGGCAGGTTCCTCAACGCCGGCGCCTTCGGTACTGGCACCGACGGCCACGTTCTGCCGGCGGAGGCGACGCGCGCGGCTATGCTGGTGCGCATCAACACCCTCCTCCAGGGCTACTCCGGCATCCGCTTCGAGATCCTTGAGGCCATCACCAAGCTGCTCAATGCCAACGTCACGCCGTGCCTGCCGCTCCGGGGCACGATCACCGCGTCCGGTGACCTCGTTCCGCTGTCCTACATCGCCGGCCTCATTACCGGCCGCGAGAACTCCGTCGCGGTGGCCCCCGATGGCACCAAGGTGAACGCCGCGGAGGCATTCAAGATCGCCGGCATCGAGCACGGGTTCTTTGAGCTGCAGCCCAAGGAAGGCCTTGCCATGGTGAACGGCACGGCCGTGGGCTCTGGCCTTGCATCGACGGTGCTCTTTGAGGCCAACGTCCTCGCCATCCTGGCCGAGGTGCTGTCCGCCGTGTTCTGCGAGGTCATGACCGGCAAGCCGGAGTACACCGACCACCTGACACACAAGCTGAAGCACCATCCTGGGCAGATAGAGGCGGCTGCCATCATGGAGCACATCTTGGAGGGAAGCTCCTACATGAAGCTTGCTAAGAAGCTTGGCGAGCTTGACCCATTGATGAAGCCGAAGCAGGACAGATACGCGCTCCGCACGTCGCCGCAATGGCTCGGTCCCCAGATCGAAGTTATCCGTGCCGCTACTAAGTCCATCGAGCGTGAGATCAACTCCGTCAACGACAACCCGCTCATCGATGTCTCCCGCGGCAAGGCGCTCCACGGTGGCAACTTCCAGGGCACCCCCATCGGTGTGTCCATGGACAACACCCGCCTCGCCATTGCTGCCATCGGCAAGCTCATGTTCGCGCAGTTCTCAGAGCTCGTGAACGACTTCTACAACAACGGCCTGCCCTCCAACCTGTCCGGCGGGCGCAACCCCAGCTTGGACTACGGTTTCAAGGGCGCTGAGATCGCCATGGCGTCGTACTGCTCCGAGCTGCAGTTCTTGGGAAACCCGGTGACCAACCATGTCCAGAGCGCGGAGCAGCACAACCAGGATGTCAATTCCCTCGGGCTCATCTCCTCCAGGAAGACTGCCGAGGCCATCGAAATCCTGAAGCTCATGTCCTCCACTTTCTTGATCGCGCTGTGCCAGGCCATCGACCTGCGCCACATCGAGGAGAACATGAAGACCGCCGTCAAGAACTGCGTGATGCAGGTCGCCAGGAAGTCCCTTAGCATGAACGCCATGGGCGGCCTCCACATTGCTCGCTTCTGCGAGAAGGACCTGCTCACGGCGATCGACCGGGAGGCGGTGTTCGCCTACGCCGACGACCCCTGCAGCCCCAACTACCCGCTGATGCAGAAGCTCCGCGCGGTGCTCATCGAGCACGCGCTGGCCAACGGCGACGCCGAGCGCGTCCTGGAGACCTCCATCTTCGCCAAGGTCGCGGAGTTCGAGAACCACCTCCGCGCGGCGCTGCCCAAGGAGGTCGAGGCCGCGCGCGTGGCCGTGGAGAACGGCGCGCCGTTCGTCCCGAACCGGATCAGGGAGTGCCGCTCGTACCCGCTCTACAGGTTCGTGCGCGAGGAGCTCGGCACCGCGTACCTCACCGGCGAGAAGACGCGCTCCCCCGGCGAGGAGCTGAACAAGGTGCTCGTGGCCATCAACCAGCGCAAGCACATCGACCCACTGCTCGAGTGCCTCAAGGAGTGGAACGGCGAGCCCCTGCCGCTCTGCTGATCACGGAAGCCAGCACAAGATACACAGGAAAGAATCAACAGGACGGTATAGCAGCCGTGAGCTGAGTGTTTCTGATATGTTTGTTTTAGCCTATCCGATGTTACTACCTCTGTTTCCGTGCTCCTGCAAATGCCATAGCCTGCAATCTGCACGGCCTGGCACGCAGACAGCAGCTCAAACTTTCGTGTTGTATGTAAACTGGGGGGGTCTCTTTAAGTAAATTATTTTGTTTTCATAATGCTCTCAGCCACTATTAACATCACTGGGCTCGTTTCTTGGTTTGTCACGCACTGCTCCCCAACTGTCGATGTCAACCTGTTCCTTGATGCAAGAAAAATGCCGTGGAAGACAAGAGATGTGTCAACGTTTCAGTGGAGCCGGGTGGCAGTTTCTCCTAGTGCTTTTTTTATTTTTTAACAATGAAAGCTTTATTGATCTTAGACAATTACATCGAGAAGATACAATCACACTAAGACCACTTCCGGCCTCTGCATAGCCAATTCGCCAATTCGCCATAAAAGTCTGCATTGAATCGATCAGCTTTCGCCGACGATTGGATCGTTCCAGCTTTGCTGTTCTTTACCTGACACGTTGGTCACTAATCAGCAGTATCTTGGAAGCCTGGATTTCCTAGTTCTTTACCTACCGCGTTGGAAATATGGTCACTAATCAGCGGTATCTTGGAAGCCTGAAATTTTTAAAAAGAACATGATGTCCCGTGTTTTTGCACGAATTAATTTGCTTTTGAAAAATTAAAAGAGCTTTTTGTAGACATAAGGTCTAATATAGATAAATTGCTCTAAGAAGTAATCCTTGGTTTATCTCTATTATAGCCTACTCTAGAAGATATATTAATAACGTTGATCTTCTTAGACGTATAATATTTAAATATTATATCCAACACTATCGCTATATTATATATTTTGATATTTGTCTTCTTATTTGTCTGCATACGTTCTAGTGCGACTTATTAAGCCAATTGTGAATATAGCGCCAAGTTTTTCTCTTTCACCTTGTATGCCGGGAGATTTCTTTCATGCCGCTCTTTAAAATTCACATTTCGATTTATGCCACCCTGGTCCACTGTAAATGATTGAAATGGTCCCATATATCGTACACAAAGCCAAAAAAACATACAAATTGAGTGGCATAAAAAGCAATTTCACATGTATATTATGCGGTGACTCCGTTAGGTGACAATGGAAAAGAAAGCGGGCGGACGAATGGTGGAAATAACATAATATCTATTTTACCAAAATTTGGTTGCCATCAATTGGTTTTGAACCAAACGACACAAAAATTACTATCGAAAGGTCATGCCCTCAATTGGCCATGACCATTTATTGGCATGGATAACGAAGGCTACGAACCAAACATGCCCTAAACCTTCTCCAATGAGGGAATTGGATGGTTGGACCACAGAGGGAGAGCAAAAGAAGCCAGCCAGAGACCCTAGCACCCTTGGTAAAGAGAACGACCAACGACACAAAAATTTGGCTGCCATCAATAGGTTTTGAACCAAATGACACAAAAATTACTATCGAAAGGTCATGCCCTCAATTGGCCATGACCATTTATTGGCATGGATAACGAAGGCTACGAACCAAACATGCCCTAAACCTTCTCCAATGAGGGAATTGGATGGTTGGACCATAGAGGGAGAGAAGCCAGCCAGAGACCCTAGCACCCTCGGTAAAGAGAACGACCAACGGAATGCTAGCTCTCAAAAAAGGCTCTAACCAATATAGGCTGCCAACATCTTTGCTTGCCGACCCACCAGGCAGCGAGGTGAAGGTGTATTGCCGCTGCCCGCTGGAGCCAGAGGATTGCAAAGAGTTGGCTAACCAATATACCGGCAATGTAGAGGGCTCAATTGCGAAAAAAAACTCAATGTCATCTTCTTGAGCTATAATTCCATTGGCTTGGAGACTCTTCAGAAGTATATTGACATCTTCAAGACCCCCCTGCAAGAGAGATAATCATCCAGACTTTGGCAAACCTGGACGGAGTGCAGAAAACTAATAAGCTAATGCTTGGCAGATCATAGAGGTCTAGGCCCTTCACTCCGGCTAGACGGTGGAGAATAGTTTCTTCCATCAATATACAAGTATTTTGTAAACCTTGTGAGGGTCTGCCAATGGAGGGAGCCTTTGTTGATGTCCCGCAATGTTTCTTCTTAGTTTTCCAAGCCCCTGTATGTCTTGTGACTCTTGTCATTGTAGGGGGGCTTCAATGCCAATGGTTGTAGTCTCTATCCAAGTAAGAGTCGATCTTTCTTTTTTTCTGATTAACATGAAAATTTTGTAGTATTTTTTTAATAATGTGAGAATTTCTAGGATTTTAGTATTATTGTGGTGCATCCGTTTAACTCTACTTTATATATAAGTAGATAGATAGATTCAGCGGTACATCTGGAATCACAGCTGGGATCAATTGGAGTATACTAAAAGCATCCCAAGAGCCCCTCTATCCCACCATGAATAGTATTTTAGGGGGTGTGATAGAGAGACTGGTAGGGATGCCTTAATGGCTTTTCCTTGTTGATCAGTACTGGTGTCCTACTGTCCACCAACATCAGAGGTTCGAAAGGGAAAAAGGACGTTAACCTTCCATCGTAGGTGGATCATAGATGATCTGGTAGACGATCTAAGTCAAAACCAAAAATAGGACAGCTTAGAAGTAGAAAACCAAAAATTAGGGCAGCTAAGAAGTAGCAAATCCTATAATTAAAGCTTGGAATTGATTGCAAGTGCCAATTTGGCCGTGTGGTGCGGTGGTTCTTTCGATTAAGGGTACAAAACTTTTCCGTGGGTTACAGATAACTGATTCTAGTTCAGACGTCAACATGCCTTGTTCGTTTGCACCACCTCCTTCGCTGTACATCAATCCATGAGCAAATGAGCAATCCTTCTCAGTGACTGGAAGTTTAGAACCCCTGTATGGCTATATGACAGCTAATATATATCTCGTAGATCTGCAGGCCTGCAACCGAGCCAAGTGGGCACCCATGCAATGCAGTTCCGAAGGTTCCTGGAAAGGCCAAGACAATCACACTCATCTGAAGACTTGTACGTACTGCTAATTTTCTTGTCGATATATGATGATGAGTTGATGACACGGTCGTCATGGATGAACAGTAGAGTTGTTTATTGCCCATCTGCCCATGACACACGTAGTCGCGTACATAATTTAAATTTCTAGATGATTTTCTGCACATGACGTGATCTCCACGAGCTTAAAATTGAATTCCTAACTGCACGTAGAACGACAAGGACCGGATCCAGATATTGCTTCAGCTCTCAGTTCATAATTTCTTGGACTTCTTCCCTGGGGGCATAGCTTTGATGGATACCAACATCAGCAACAAAAAAACTACATGGCAATGCCTACCATAAACGTTTTTTGAAAGGCTTAAACATACAGCCTTAAACAAAGTGTGATTCCAGCAGAGATTACATGGCAATGCCTACCAAAAACGTTTTGTCGGGTCGTAGTTCGGCGAGGAGGCGCTATCAGAAAGACAAGTATCGATCCCTGAATTTCCACAGTGTTAGATACAGATGATTTGTCAGTCCGGTGAAACTTCACTGAAGAAAAAGAGATGCAAGATCGAGCGGGAACTACCACTCGTCGCGAGTAATTCGTTGTCACTGCTATCTAGAGATGCTTGAACCGAACCACAGAGGCATGCCGAGTGCACTACGTGCACAGCAGAGAATTGTAGGCCGTCCAATTAGATATTTCTGCTAAGAGTAGCATCCATCCGGCCATCTACGCGCGTATTGGTTGACCTAAACTTTGGAGTGGCATGGTTTCTTTCACCAGAAACTGTTCGTTCCAACCACTCTTTGAGTGTCCAACCAAACTTCTACCAGGAAAGAATGCAACCAAAGTCGTTCGTCACAAGTTCCTCTTTTGGCTTGCAAGCAGGTACATTGGACTTGCAGATCAGTTTCATCACTTCCTCCAGAAGTCGATAGTAAAAAAAATGAAAGAAATGTCTGAACTGTACACTCAATAGTCCAAGATATATTGTATACGCATCCACTTTTATCTTCCTTTCCTTGTGACATAGCCACCTTTCTTTTTTAGAACTTTTTTTTTTAAAAAAAAAGTAGAAATGTCTCCCCTCCGCAAGTCCTCGAAGGTAAACCCTAACCCGATGATGGCAGCCCGCCCTCTGTCATCCCCTCCCACCATCGGAGCCAGTGTTGCTCCCACAACACTCTCCCCACCCACCCCCAACCTAGTATCCTCCTCCCCCCAGCCCTTTCCATCACCTTCCTTGACCGTCCGCCTCCCTTCCAAACCACCTCACCGTCTAGCTTGAAAAAGGTTTTGGGAAGCGTTGAACCCTTGTGTAGGGCTGCATCTTTGTTTATATGGCTGCCAACAGCCAGCAACATGGCATGTACAAAAAACACTGTGATTGGTTGCTTGCCAAAAGTGCTAAGGAAGCTACGGTATACAATTAGGAATATTCTATCTCCTAAACAAGACAGCAAACCAAATCATGTGATTATGGAAATTACAAAGATATTTCCTAACAGCGCCCTCAATCATAACTTACATAAGTTAAAATTGTGTCTGAATTCTTCAAGTTTGGACATTGTCAATGTTTTGGTGAATCCATCTGCGACTTGATCATGTGTTGATATGATCCGGACATCAAGAAGCTTCTGAGCTACCCTTTCTCTCACAAAATGATAGTCAACTTCAATATGTTTAGTTCTAGCATGAAAGACTGGGTTGGATGGGAGACACGTGGCACCAATATTATCACACCATAACCTTGTTGTTGGAGGACTTTCATCACCAATTTAATTCTTTTAACAAGGTTTGCACCCAAATTACTTATGTTGTTGCATTTGCCAATGCTTTGTATTCAGCTTCGGTGCTTGACCTAGACACTATGGCTTGTTTCCTAGCACTCCAAGAGAAGATTTGAACCAAAAAATACAGCAAATCCACTTGTGGAACGTCTATCATCTAATGAACCAGCCCAGTCCGCATCTGAGAATGCACTAACAAGCATAGATTGACTCTTTTGTATTTTTAATCCATGAGTCATTGTATGTTTAACAAGTAACATTATGAATTCAATACATTGCAAGATATTAAGCTGGAATTGAGGGGACTAAACTCCTTGGCATAAAAGCCATCGACGAAGTGTAGTGATGGACAATAAAGCGATTTTTGGTGTGCTCGCAAGCAACAAAGCTGGGAGTGATTGATTTAGAGCGAGATGGCCCATAAGCTGCTAGGAATCTCTTGTTGGAGGTGTTTCAACAATTGAGGACCTTGACGGGGGTCGCCGCTGGCCTTCGGCCCAACGCGTGCCTAGGGTGGGACCCACTTGGACCAGCCAAAATCCTAGACAGCAATAATAAATAGGAGAGAAATCCATCTATTATGCACAAATGAGAAAAAAATAAAGAATTTCCGTCCTACACACTGTGTTCATTGTGTGATTGTTTTTCGCCGTCTACAATCTGCGCTCGTATAAACAATCTCGGACTACACCCAGTAGTGTGGTTGTTTAACATCGACAAGCTTATTATCTATGCTTGTTGGAACATATGGAAAGAAAGAAACATAAGAATTTTCTAATATAAGGAAAGCTCTATGAGCCAGGTATTCCAGCAGTTTAAAGAAGATGTGCCAAACTGATGTTTGGTCTTGGAAAAAGTCCAATTTACCTCCCTTAACTATTGCATAAGTTCATTTTTCCTCCCTCAACTCATTTGTGGCCATTCGATGCAAGATTGGACGGCTAGATCTCACCCATTTAACACAGAGGGGGGGAAAAGTGAACTTTTTCAATAGTTGAGGGAGGCAATGTGGACTTCTTCCTTTGGTCTTTGGGGGACAATGATCATAGCTGACTTCTTGTGCCCGCCTTTCCCCTTTCATTCTAGTGTTTTGTTTTTAATCTTTCCTCCGGTTCTTCCTTGCTCTTTGGGACAAGTGGCCGGTTTTTAGTTTTTGATCCCTGTTTGTATCTCTAGCAAAGCTCTTGCCGCTATTTTTAAAAACAGAAAAATATTTTAGACTTTGTGCTATGCTGCATATGGTATGGCATGGAAGTCGAAACAAATTTCCATTATGTTTAAAAAAAATTGTATATGCATGATGTTAGAGCCCACTTTGACCCAGCCCATCTCATGTCCCACGGCGATCCGGTTCAACTCAGCCCAAAAGACTAACCTGGTGGAAGAGAGATGCCTCTATCATTTAGATTGTGCTTCCTCATCATCAATATCCGATGTGTGACTAAACTCAATACATGATGTGTGCTCATTAGGATCTAGATTCACCGGTATCATCGAATCTGTCCAGATCACATCTGGATATGGCTGTATTCATCAAACTTAAACCATTGAACCACTTCACATTGCACATTTGCACAAGCTATTATTCATCGCAGGCTACCAACGCCGATCGATACCTGCGCATGCCGACATCTACCGGCGAAAATGGCATGAGATGTTCGCGAGTGATGTGTTGTATGTTGGCCGCAAACCTGGCTTGGTGAGTGCAGGCGGTCTGACCAGAGACTGATGTGTGAGAGAGGGGGAAAATAAAGATTTTCCATTTGTGGTATGCAAGGCCTATGAAGATGGGCAGATCGGCATAGAATCATGGGCTGGGACAAATTTAATTGGGCCGGAGTATTGATTCCTTTCGAGAGAATTTGTAACAGGATTAGTCGAGGGGCAAGTTAAGGGCTGAAACTTTTGTTCTTTTTTCCCCCATATGTCGCATGCTCTACGAAACTTTTTTCGGAAGCGTATCTCTTATGAAACTTGAAACTTCAAAGTTCAAACCGATGAGAATTCATGACTGAGATATGCTCGCATTTATCTTGGTTAGCTGATGTACCATATATATCTTGACTCAAAGGGCAAACATGATACGTTGTAACGTATCTTCATAAAAAAAAGCTGAAACATGTGAATGAGATAGTCCGGTTTATCAAAAAAAAATTCTTGTGATGACTGATATACCGTATAAACCTTTAACTCAAAAGGCACATGTTACGTGACTAACATATCTTTGCCAAAAAAAAAGCTGAAATATGTCAACAAGATGATCCAGTTTCTCGTGGATTGATATCACTAGTAAGCGTGTACGTGCAATGCACGTCATAGATAATATAACTAAGGCCCTGTTTGTTTCAGCTTCTAGCCAGCTTTTAGCCCCAGAAGCCAGAAGCTCAAACAAACAGCCAGCTTTTGGAACCCCCTTCAAAGAAGCCAAAAGCCACCAAAAGCCCAATTTGTACTGTAATATGAGCTTTTTCCAGAAGCTAGTTTTTTGTGGCTTCTCCCAGAAGCAGCTTTTAGAGAAGCTGCAACTCAAACAAGCTCAAACAAACAGGGCCTAAGATTTATAAATTCATCTCTACTGAGGCCCTGTTTGTTTAAGCTTCTAGTCAGCTTTTAGACAGGGGCGGAGCTAGGTTGAGGGTGGGGGTTGCACAGGCACCAGGGTAGAAGAAAAAATTTAGCAAGGATTAGGTCATTTGCTCTAATAAGTGCACCCCGTAACCTTAATAATTGTGCATCCGGTAGGACAATCCAACATGTCAGTGTGTGAGTGAACCATGGTTATTTTTGCTCTAGCTCCACCCCTGCTTTTAGACTCAGAATTCAGAAGTTCAAACAAACAGCCAGCTTTTGGAACCCTCTTCAAAGAAGCCAAAAGCCACCAAACGCCCAGCTTGTACTATGATCTAAACTTTTCCGAGAAGCTAGTTTTTTGTGGCTTTTCCCATAAGCAGCTTTTAGAGAAGCCGCAGCTCAAACAAACAGGGCCTAAGTAGCAGCAACAAACAGAGAGAACAGACTAAAAATTTCAAATAAACCAAGGCCTTGTTCTTTTCAGCTTTAATAAGTAAAAACTATCGTTGTAAATTTTTTATTTTAGACAAACCAAACAATGTAGTATTTTGTAGTTATTTTCGACCACCAATATATTCAAGAATATATGTTGTACAGATATGTGGAAAAGATGACTAATCTAATATTATATGATCTTTGGCAGATGAAAATAAGAAAGAACATTACATCCAGTACCTTCCTACAATATACAAATCTGAAAAAATTTGAAAAAAAGGCTCCATCTTGGCATACACCGGTAGGAGCTACACACATATTCCTTCCATTTGAGATAAAAATAGTCAGCACTGATTTCCAGTCTATTTCCTTCACCTCTTTCTGACCAAAGAACCAGTCTTCCACTGCTTCGGCAAACGTCTGATCAACAGTGATCACAAGAATGAGCCATCAAGATTACCCAAGGATGTTATTGTTTCTTCTTCCGAACCAAGATATACATAAACTTAGCTGTAAAACTAAACATTTAAATATATCGGTAGGCACACAATACTTTTCAAATGCCACATTTAAATGTATCGTCTTGATATTGATGTTGTAACAGAACATTGAAAAGTTTCTACAGATAAAAACAAGGGTAAATGGTACCTGCCAAGAATCATATGCTGGATTCAGAATAAACATTGGGGTAGTGATGCCTTTTGCAAATTCCCGTGGAAAAAAACACTGGCAAGAACAATTAAAGAACAGTACTTAGAATGCAGTGTCTTGAATAGTCATGACTAAAGACACTGATGATGCTAATATGATTAGTTGTAACATGAAAACAAACTAAAGGATAAACTGTCTTGGCTCCATATCTAAACTGCAATAAGGAAACCTTTTCAACAGATCCTAGAACAAATCAATCAGAGTACACATGAATCTTGCAAATACAAACAATGCAAATAGAGGGGGCCAATAGGGGAAAATTTGTGCACCTACAGGCCACCCAATTCAAGGCTCGTAGCACAAGGGTTTACGCAGACCCGGCATCGATTACGATGAAACATACTCTCCTGTAGCACAAGGCACCCCTTCTTGACAGTTTTTTTCCTAGATGCTGTGAGTAATTAAGTTGCATTATGTTCAAGACAATAACTTTTGCTGCCTAGTTCATACAAGGCAGCAACAGCCAGCAGTTGATTCTTCAATTTCAAAGCTGAACTGTCAGTTCATACTTGTAGCGTCCTGGACCATGATTAAAGAGTTCAATACAATACTGTCCCAAGATGCCTCCAGGTGACTCAAGGGCATCCAAGAGAAGTAAAATTTTTTCTTTTGGTTGTGTGCGATTTATAGTCTAAACTATGTCTACTTGTGACTGGTTGGTGTAGTTCCAATGGATGGTTTTGTCTTGTGTGGTCCAGTTGTAAACTTATAACTATGTGAACTTGTGATCAATCTCTAAAAGTGTTTGAGCTTGTGTGTTAACTTGTGCTCATTCTTTGAAAGTGTATGAACTTCTGTGCTTAGTTTTCTGAATTTCATTACTCCATTTGAAGATTCGTCATCATGCATGTGTGATGAAAAAAGATTCGTTACAAAAATAAATCGTGTCGTCGACGATGATTAGGAGCCATGTCATCACATTTTAGTGACGAATGAATATCAGATTAGTGATGACATGACGCCACGTCACACGTTGCCACGTTCACAATGACCTGGATGACACGTCAGATATAGACGATGGTTAGGCTCCATGTCATTGCACTTCTATGACCAATTGTTTTCGTCACAGAATAATTCCACGTCGGATGATGATGACATGGCGCTGGATGACACGTCGGATAGGGATGTGCACTAAAAATCGTTCCATGACGATGTGTATTTTGTCATGGATGTATTGAGTTTTGTGACGAATGAGACAAATTTTTCATCGCGTTTCATATGTGACGCGGATAATATGACGATCTTCTTTTCGTCATAAATTCGTCATAGAAATGTATTAATGACAAATATACTGTTTTTGGTGACACATCTGTTTCATCATAGATCAGAATTTTTCTAGTAGTCAAAGGCTGGATGGGTGGAAAGGAAATTCATTATCACAGGGAGGGAGACTAGTGTTGATTAATTCCTGTTTATCCAATATCCCTATGTACAGCATGTCCATATTTCTTTTGCCTCAAACTGTTCTTAAAAATCTGGATAAAACCAGGAGGGTTTTTTTTTCTAGAAAGGTAATAGTATCAAAAGTATCACCTAATCAAATGGGGGAAGATTACTAGATCAAAGGAATGTGGAGGTTTGGGAATTAAAAATCTTAGAATTATGAACATTAGCCTGCTTTGTAAATGGTGGTGGAGGCTAGATAGGAAAGAGGGCATTTGGCAGGAGTTAGTGAGAGCAAAATATTTGAAAAAGAAGACTATCACACAAGTAAAGATGAATATATCTGATTCACCTGGTTGGAAGGATTTAATCAAGTGTAAAGAGGTTTACACTAGAAATAGGAAGTATATGGTGGGTAATGGAGAAAGTATAGATTTCTGGAATGATGTGTGGTTGGGAGAAGTTTCTTTGAGGAATCAGATTCCTAGCATCTATAATATTTGCAATGAACAGAGAATGTCTGTACAGAGTGCAAGAAAAAAATTTGGAGTTTTTCCTTTAGAAGATGGATGGTTCCAGAAGAGAAAAAAAATTTGGGGGGATATTGTAGATCAGCTAAATAAGTTGTTAATGAAAGGAGGACCAGATATTCCTGTGTGGAGATTAGAAAGTAAAAAGAACTTTACAGTAAAATCAATGTATAAAAAGTTGGAAGGGCTTGATAGTGACATATCTTTAAAATTTATCTAGAAAACCAAAGTGCCTTTGAAAATAAAGATTTTTTTGTGGTTACTCTTACAGAATGTGATCTTGACTAAAGAAAACTTGAGAAAAAGAAATTGGGATGGAGATCCTAGATGTAGTTTTTGTGAGAATATTGAGACCTCAAACCATCTTTTCTTCACTTGTTCTACAGCCAAGGCAATCTAGAGCGTGATTAGTGGTTGTTGTCAGGTGATCTCTGGACCAGTAGATTTTGTGTCCTTTTTCTCCCGGATAGAAAGGATTTGGCCAGTGCACAAAATCCTACATACAACGTGCTTGGCGGCCTTGTGCTGGGCCATATGGGTGTGTAGGAATAGAATGATTTTTGATGGAAAAATGATAAAAATCCCCTTTGAATATTGTACATGTCTGTTGTGCCTTGTTAGATTACTGGGCGGGGGCTCATAAGTCAGAGGAAACAAAAATTTTGTAAACTTGTGCACACAAACTTAACATGTATATTGCAGGTTTTGATGCTATGCAAAAAGATGAAGGGCAAGTCTGTCACGCAGCAAATCAGGGAGGGGGTGGCCTGCTGGGCATCTGATTCAATGCTACCGAAGAAGAAAATGGTGACAGCAATGAGAAACGGGGGAGCTGAAGAACGTTTAACCCGCTCTCTGGATGGAAAAATGAATCTAGTGGCAAAGAAGGTCAAAAAATGGTTTGTTTAGTCTGGTAGATTTGATAAAAAGTTTGTGTGGACTTCCGTCTAAATACTGTATTAGTAGTTTAGCTGCAGTGAACTTCTTTACCTCAGTCTTTCTTTGTCGTTCGTCTGTGAGTTTCATATCTCTGGGATGTATTTTCAGTGATGAAGGTCACATACTTTTGTTTCCGTTGTCCATGATAATGGAAATGGGGTATACCCCTTATTGAAAAAAAAAAATCGTGTGATGACTGATATACCGAATAAACCTTTAACTCAAAAGGCACATGTTACGTGACTAACATATCTTTGCCAAAAAAAAAGCTGAAATATGTCAACAAGATGATCCAGTTTCTCGTGGATTGATATCATGATATGATGCACCATAGCCTGACACCAAAAAAAAAACAAATATTATGTATTGTTACAGCAATGAGCGCGCCCGCGCGTCGTGATCATTGGCAATGGTTGTTGTGCAGTCGCAGTGGCGTATTTGTCATAATATACCAAGATAGTAAACTATTAAAGTCACTCTTAAATAAAGGTGGCATATGTGTAGGCAAGGATAATATGATGATAATAACCAATACAAAATCACCCTGATAATGAACCAAATCTGATCAATTGATAATATTTTTTTGTTGAGGCTAACAGAGTAAATTAAGTATTCGACTCACGCAATATTTCAACATCTTTGAAAACATTGTAATCCTCATGTAACGCGATTGTTGCGGCGAAACACTATATTTATTATATCTTCAGTAACAAATAATCGACGTAAATGTTGAATGGTGAGATATTATGACAGACCTCAAATCACATTGAGATGTGCTAATGGACACCTGATTAATTGCATTTGTGAGCTAACTCACGTTCGATTAAGATGTTGAGTCGCCTTCTACTTCTCATCGCTTTATGGTTCATCGTGAATGTTGGTGAATGATGGATTGGTTTGGCAACTACAGAATACATGGGGTAGCCAATGTCATACAATGCCTAGCACAGCCATTCAGTATTTAGTTGTGCCCGTCCATGTCGCTTGAACTTGTGTCATCATACTCCATGTTGAAAAACTGAACTTAGGGATCTCTCTTGAAGTTGAAGTTGACGATATGTCCGCGTCATCGAGGATGTTCCTACTTGTTAGCTTTGGACCTGTCGTTGAAGTATTTTTGATTCATCGGAGCTGATGTCGTTAGAATTCTCCTTAACAAGATGTTCGCCTTTAGGAGAGTTGGTCAGCATCATGAAATTAGGATCTCCATGACATTGCGGGTCTTTAGGAACTTGATTCACCTTTGGGACTTGGTTTGCCTGAGCGGAGCGGTATCCCGCTAGGGATATTGATCACGAACGCTACCCCATCAACACTCGTGGTCGACCTCGATAAAGTCGTTGATGCTTGGTTTTTAATTCTCCCAAGCAGAACTGTGTTCCGCTAAGGGAATTTGACAGATGCCAGGTGGCGCGGCTCGTGGAGCCGTCAACCAGACGTCTTCTCTTTTTGAGGACAATTCATCAAGCAAAACGGGATTAAGCTAGGAGAACTTGACGAATGATGTTTGTTCGCGTGACAGGGCAGTTTAGAAATGGTTCTCCCTAACGGAATGCTATCTCGCTAAGGAGAAAGCATTGCTTTATGTGATGTTGTTCCTAGCTTTTCGTTCTCAGCCTCGAATGGTTTGTCCAAATGATCCAAGGATCCACTCAGGATGAATCATCATTTTATGTGACTTCAGTTCGGTTTTAAGCTTGATGAAGATGATGATACACATCGTTGCGTAGAGCGCCGACTGTCATATACAACTTTCGGCTTTGAGCTTGATGAAGATGACGGTGCATAGCGCCGCATAGTGCGCAGGCCGTCATGTATTTTTTTTGCTTCAAGCTTGATGAAGATGAGGAATTGGACAGCCGGAGCCGACGAAAGGGCCAATCTGATGGCTAGAAAAATTGTGATGGCGTGGATAGCTTCTTTGAGCGCAGTTGAAACTTGCGCATACTCAAACTCTAATTTATACACACACAAACACAACAACAGACAACATTTTAGCTAACAGCTGGCGAAATATTGAAATAGCATGCTACATATAGTTTGATATTAAAAAAGCAATCCTAATGTAAATTACCTTGAAAATAGCATGTCCTCATAGTCAATAACAGTTAATAGCATGCCCAACGTCAATGTGCCCCAAGCCTGCATGGTACTCCCTCCGTTTTTTACGCCTTTGACTTTTTGACATATTTTTGACCATTCGTCTTATTCAAGAATTTAATGCCAAGATGCAAAAAAAATAAGTCATGTTTAAAGTACCTCTATTGATAAAATAAATTACAACAAAATAAATGATATTTACAAAAAAAAAATTGAATAAGACGAATGGTCAAAGACACATCCAAAAGTCAAAAACGTCAAATAAAAAAAACGGAGGGGTACCTAGGTACGTGGCAAAATGAGTGCTTGTTAGTCGTCGGACACTGAAGACCCAAATTTGGTGTGGCACGTGTCGTCTACCGTTACATGTCTCCTACGAAAAAAACTAAAACATTAATAAGGCATATGTTATTTATCATTACACATCTTTTGAAGGAAATTGAAACATGTCATCGACGGTTATATGTCATCTACGAAAAAGACATAGATTGTAATATTACACATCTCATATAAAAAAAAATATGTAGTTGATCGTTATATGCTAAGGAAAAAAAAGGCATATGTCGCATATTGTCGCATCTCTTTTCAAAAAGAAAATCGTGCCTATGACATATCACTACAGGAATCTCCATTTATCCCGAGAGCTTAAAACTCTCGGAACAAAGAGAGAAACCCTCGGGATTAAATGTTCATGAGGGCTAGCCCTTGCAAAAGTTGCTCGCATTTGTTCCCCCACAAATAACAAAGAAACACGAGGGCTGGGCCCTCGTTAATAAGTAAAAGCGAGGGTTAAAGTAAAGCCCTCGCGTATAACTGCAGGCGCGGCTTTATGACGAGGGCCAAGCTGCCCTCGTGAATAACAGGTGGGCCCTGCATGGCGCAGGCGTGGGGCGACAGCTTAATCGCGAGGGCTACAAAGCCCTCGTGAATAATTGGCCCAACGAATTATTGCGATGGCTATATAGCCCTCGGGAATAGTTGGACCTGATTCATTTTTTTGCGAGGGCCTCTGCAGCACTCGGGATATATTTAATTCAGAAAAAAAAAATTAAAATTCCAATTTTCACAATTTCTCAAAACAGAAAACACACACACACACACACACACATATATATATATATATCCAGATTCAGTTCCACATCCCACATTCATATAACACATCGCACATACATATCGCATATCACATAGCACATACATATCGCACAAGTACTGAACATATACATCCACATCGACATACGCAGACATTCATCCATCCGTCCGTCACGGAGCTCTATCTGGGTCATGAAAGATCGAAGGAGTACCATCAGTTGGAGGGAAGGTCGAAGGAACGCTGTCCGGTGCAGGGAAGAGCGAAGGGGTGGTAGTGAGTAGGTTTAGAAACCTGTCGGTCCCTGCATCCGCCCACTCGCGCTGAGCGTCCTGGTCGACTCCATGAGCTTGACTTGAAGGAGTAGAGCCCTGCAATCACTTAGAATATAACTTTTGATCCAAAATGCGCTTTATCTAAGTTAATGATAAAACACCAACTCTTACCGCATCTTGAGGTTGAACATTAGGCTGTGGTACCACATAAGGTGTGTAACCAACGCCACCTTCAACAACATGCCTGCTCGACCCACCCTGCATATTCGCGAGCAATGTAGTGTTAATGCAAATAAACGAGGATATGAAGAAAAACTAAGACGGTATAATTTCCCTAACCAACTCCTTCTCTACTCTTGACAATGTAGTTATAATGGACAAAGCAAAAAAAATGGGGTTGAAAATTAATGAAGGAGACATGGAGTGTATTAATATTATTAAAGAATTGGAAGTGACTAAACAAAAACTTAACAACAAGGTAGTAGTTGTGTGTGATGGGGTTGACAAAGGGGGAAGTAAAAAAAATGGGGCTCAAGAGGGAGAACATGCTATAGTCCTGGATTGGAAGGATAATAATGAATCTGATGAGGATGAGTTTATTCCTGTTATTAAGAAAAGAACTTATAATAGATATATAAGGGGTATTATTGATGATGGGAAACCAGGGGTGCTGGTGGGCAGTTCTGGAACCAAAGATAGGAGTGCTACCAGAGGTCCAAGAAAACGTTTGGGAGTGTGCATTAAATAATACTCCCTCCTTTCCAGTATGTAAGGCATAATTTGTTTTCACTTTTTTTCCAATTTATAAGGCGCAGCTGCATTGACTGTTCAAAAGTTTCAGAAATACCCCTGTATGGACGCTCGCTGTGAAGGAAACTAATTAATTCTAGGATCGCACGTATGGACGCTCGCTAATTAATTAGGGGCAAATCATCTCATTAATTAGGGGTAAATCAGGAATCACAAGTGTTACACATGGTCTCCTTGGCATTCACGAAAAACAAATTATGCCTTACATACTGGAAAGGAGGGAGTATTCTTTTTTATTTTGATAGAAGACAACCATCTAAATGGGGTATTTTGGAATTGTAGAGGCATGGTAAAAAAAGGAGTGAACATATATATAAATGATTTGTGTGTGAGTAACAACCTAGATTTTGTTGGTCTGATAGAGACCCAAAAGAGAGTGATTGATGAAATTTTTTTAAGAAATTTGGATAAGAGATGTTGTTTTGACTGGCATTGGGTGCCATCCAGAGGTAAATCGGGTGGTATCTTAATGGCTGTTCGAATAGGTAGATTTGATATTTGCAGTGTCAAAAAATATAATTATGTGTTGTTGATGAATCTTTGGGATAAAAAATCAAGAAAATGTGGTTTTTGATTTGTGTTTATGGTCCTCCCAAATTGAGTTTAAAAGTGACTTTATTGCTGAGATAATAGATAGCTTACAAAACATGGATGGTCCCGTTTTGATGGGTGGGGATTTCAATATTTTGAGCGTTGTAGGTGATAAAAACAAACCGTTCAAAATGTCCAATGATTCCCATTCCTTCAATGATTTTATAGATATAGCTAATCTAAAAGAAATCTCAAATATTGGAAGTGTGTTCATATGGTCTAACAATCATCAAAACCCTACTTTGGAGAAGTTGGACAGAGTTTTTGTTTCTAATGATTGGGAGGTCTTATTTCCTTCCTTGGTGGTCATCAAAAAGCCGAGAGTGTTATCTAATCATAATCCTTTAATAATCAGTGTGGGGACAATTAATGGTTACAGGACAGGCTTTAAATTTCATAATTCTTGGTTGGAAAGAGTTGAATTCATGAATATTGTGAGCAATACCTGGAGCAAGGGTATCAGGGGCCAGGATGCCTTGGGTGTTTTTTTTATTAAAATAAAGAGGTTAAAAAAAAAACCTAAAAGGATGGGGTGGTAATGCCTAGGGAGAGGATAAGAATAAAAAATTAAGGTTGACTGAAAATTTAAAAGCCTTTGATGATATTGAGGGGGTGAGGTCCCTGACTCATGATGAGGAGATGAAAAGGATTTCTTATAGTAACCAACTTATAGAAATGTACTCAAAAGAAGAAGTCGAGTGGTACCAAAAATCTCAGAGTAAGTGGTTGCTTTGTGGGATAATAATACCAAATATTTTCATATAATGGCTAATGCTAAAAGAAGAAGAGAGGTGATAGAATATCTAAAAAATGGCAATGAGGCTATTGAGGGTGATGATGCTCTTTGTAAGCATATTACTGACTATTATATGGAGCTATTTGGAGGAAATCATCAAAGTGTCATAGAAATGAACCCTAATGTTTGGGATGATTCTGAGAAAGTCTCAATAGTTGAAAATACCTTGTTAATGGAAGAATTTAAAGAGGATGAGATAAAAAATGCTCTTGATAGTATGAGTAAAAATAAAGCTCCTCGCCCAGATGGGTTGCCAATTGAATTCTTCCAAAAAACTTGCCCGATAATCAAGGGGATATTAAAAGAATTTTTGACCAATTCCATAGGGGGGAGCTGGATATCGGGAGAATTAACTATGGGGAGATTATTTTGCTACCCAAAAAAGCAGGAGGCTGATAGTGTGAAAATGTTCAGACCTATCTGCCTTCGGAATAACATATTTAAACTAATATCCAAAGTGCTTACTATGAGATTGGATTCTATCATTAATAAGTTGATAAGTGGGACCCAAAATGCTTTCATTCAAGGCAGAAATATTATGGATGGGACCCTTGTTCCACATGAAATCCTGCATCATACCAAAAAGAGTGGCAAGATGGGTGTTTTTCTGAAAAATGACTTTGAAAAAGCTTATGATAAAGTTAATTGGGATTTCATGTTCAAATGCTTTTAGTAGAGAGGTTTTAATCCATTGTGGATTGAATGGATGAGACCAAGGGTACTTTGAATATCAATGTGAATGGAAAAAAAGGAAATTATTTTCAAAGTAAAAGGGGTGTGAGGCAAGGAGATCCTATATCCCCTCTCCTTTTCAATTTGGCTGCTGATTGCTTAAGTAAGATGTTTAGTGTGGCTATGCAGAATGGTTTCATTAGGGGTTTGATCTCTGATATCATTGAAGGAGGTTGTAGTATAATGCAATACGCTGATGATACCATTGTGTGCCTGGATGGCACAGAAGACAGTTTAGTTCATGCTAAATTGTTGCTTTATAGTTTTGAACAAATGTCAGGCTTGAAAATCAACTTTGATAAAAGTGAGCTGGTTGTTATTAATGACGGAAAAAGGAATTTCAGAGTATTTCAATTGCAAAATAGGAAAGCTTCCAATGGATTATTTGGGTGTTCCTGTCAATTATAAAAAGAATAACATTTATAACTGGGAATTTCTGGTTGATAAGATTAGGAAAAGATTTGATGGCTGGAAGGGAAGAGTGTTATCTCTAGGTGGCAGATTGATATTGATCAATGTTTGTTTGTCTAGCATCCCTATATATACCATGTCTATGTTCCTCCTCCCTTCTGGGGTGATTAAAAACATTGACATGATCAGGAGGAAATTTTTATGGGGGGCATTCATGAAAAGAGAAAATACTATATGATAAAATGGGAAAAGGTCATTTGCCCTAAGAACAAGAATGGCATGGGGGTTCAGGATCTTAGGAAATTGAATATCAGCCTTATGTGTAAATTGCTATGGAAATTAGAGAAAGAGGATGGATTCTGGCAACAAATTGTCAGAAGGAAATACCTAAATAAAAATCAGATTGCCACATATAAAATCAAACAATCTGATCCTGCTGTTTGGAAATAACTGATGAAGATGAGGGAATTTTATCTTCCTAGAAGGAGATGGTTGGTAGGCTCTGGTAAAGAAATTAGTCTGTGGCATGATGCCTGGATCTTCCCTCAAACTCTAAAAAGCTTGATACCAGAGATTTTCAATATTTGTACTAATCAAGATATGAGTGTGGCTGAAGGGAAAGAAATAAGCTGGGATATTCCCTTCAAAAGATGGATGGATGAAAAAATTTTAGAAAAATGGAATATGGTAAATGAAAACTTGATGAATGTGAGCCTTAATGTGGAGAGATATGTACATTTGGATAGGGAAAGATAAAACCTCCTTCTCTGTTAAAAACACTTATAATGGTCTCTTTAATGAAGAGAGACGTGTTAATACTAAGATTTGGAAATCGAAGTTGCCCTTGAAGATCAAAGGGTTTCTTTGGTTAGTTTCTAACAATGTTGTTTTGACTAGAGATAATCTAAGGAAAAAAGTGGGAGGGGGACCCAGATGTAGTTTCTATGATGACATAGAAACTACAAACCATTATTCTTCAATTGTTCTATTACAAAGTTTCTCTAGGGGATCATTTCTAAAAGTGTTGGAATGTGGAGACCATCCAATTGGGAGCAGGCCTTGGTGTGGGAAAAGGCTATTCTGTCTGATAGCAAAGACTTGAAGTACTTGTGCATAGCTGCTGTGTGTTGGGGGATCTGGAGAAAGCGTAATGAGACTTGTTTTGAAAACAAGAAATTTAAGAATCCCCTATCAATAGCTTATATGTTCTGTGCCTTCGTTCAATATTGGTCAGGGCTGTTGCGTGCTGATGATCAAGCTTTGGTCAAGATGGGGCTAGAACTTATTTTCAAGACAGTCAGGGAGGCGAGCTCTTGCCAGAAGCCGGAGGGTGGCCAGTGATCGGGGTTTCTTTGGCTGAATGTCTTCTTCTATTGCTGATCTCTGGATGTTTTCACCTCTTTAGTTTCTTAGCAGTTTCTGTGTGTTTTTGTCCAGGATGTTAACTTTGGTGGTGATTGTTGCGGTACTGGTTGTCGTGTTTTGCTGTCCAGCGGTGGCTATATTGGTCCGTTGTGGTTCGTTGTATCGGTTGGTGGTGTAAACTCTGCATTTTGGATGCTTTCGTTTTCTTAATTGAAAATGGAAGTGGGGCTTGACCCTTTTGCCCAAAAAAAAAAAAAACCCCAACTCACTCAATCCATTTCACCCAAACTCACTGGCCATCAGCACCCCTCCTAGTGGGCACGACCTCCAAAGGCCCATATGGCGCATAGGGCAGCCACGGCGTGAGACAAGCCCGGGCAAGCGGATGACATCTCGACGGCAGCAGCTAGCGTGGCGCGCGTGCGCGGCGGTGGCGCGTAAGCAGCGACGGCGAGCGCCGCGGCGGGCTGTGGGCGACGGCTTGGCGGAGCGCGCGTGATGGTGGTAGAGATGACTAGATGAGCGACGGCGGTGGCGCATGGGGCTGCGGACACGGCGTGGCAGAGCGGGCGACGACTTGGCAGAGCGCGCGGTGGTGCGGCGAAGTGTTGAGGCAGGGCATAGCCGACGTGGTGGTGGAGATCAGGCAGCGTTGAACGGGAGCGAAGACATAGGACGAGGTTGAAGGCAATGAGCGCCGACGATGGGGACGACAAGCTCGTTCGTGGTGGCTTCGTTCTATCAATCTGTGCCTGTTTCATATGGCAAAGAAACGCACAAACCAAAACGAGCAGATAATGATAGGAGTCTCGGTTAGGCGGAGGGAAGATGGTATCATTATCCTTGTCTACTGGCATGTTTGGATTGAGAGGAACAACCGAATCTTTAGGAATGGTGGTCGTTGGCCGGACGATGTAGTGTAGTGTCCACTATTCTTTTTAATGTTGTGTAGCATATAGTTCTTGAGCTTATTGTTTTGTTTCATTGTTTCTGGGTGTACTAGGCTATTTGCCTAAAACTCTATTTCTTATACCTCCATTTTTGAATGAATTTGGCAACTTGCCAATTATAAAAAAAAACGAGCAGATAATTAATGATATATAGAGAGAGATGGAAGGAGAGAGATGCCATGCGGCCTGCATGCTATTTTGTTGCTGCATAGATGCAGAGAGGAAAAAACATATATGTTGTTGCCGTGTTAAGATGGGGAAAGCAAGAAAAGAAGAAGGAAGCCGGAGGCCGGAGCACAGAGGTTATAAGACGGAGGAAGAAGAAGCTAGAAGAAAGAGAATGAAAACATGCATGCTTGAGAAACAGAGATTAGTGGAGTGATTTGGTAAAAAAGGGAAGTCAGCGAAAAGAGAGAATTAGATGGGAGAATTATTACTCATGACATGATTTCTTCGATCTGTGTTTAAAGGCTGGTTTATCTGCTTAACAGATGGATCAGCTCCATGTTTGAACCATAGCGCTTCACGTCAAGGCGTCATGGCTTCGGGCTTCTTGATGCTTCTTGGCTTGATGGCTTCACAAGCGCGCAGGCTTTTTGTATTGTACGCGGGTGCAGGTCTAGATTGAGGATCCGTTTGGTTCGCGGCTAACAATGTTTAAGCCAACTTTAGGTATATGTTACATATATGATTTAACTAACTCAGCTAACTTTAGAAGGTGTTTGGTTCACTTTCACATTGAATCTTAAGCTAGACAAAAATCTTACATCAAGTGTTTGGTTGCCTATCTCAAAATCTAACCACTCATCTTCTTCCTCATGCCTTCTTTCCCGGTGAGGTCACCTGCACCCTACGCTCTTCTTCCCCCTTTTCAGCGAGGTCGGCAACGCCACCGAGCTAGAGCCAATGGCCTCCGCTGCCGCCCATGCTTGCCATGCCGGAGCCTCTACCGGAACCCATGGCCATCGCTGGAGCCAGAGCCTATGGCCACCGCCACCGAAGCTGGAGCACATGGCCGCCGTTGCCGCGCCCTACTTCTTCCCCGGCGAGGTTGGCAGTGCTGCGCTGCTCTGCTTATTCCCGCGCCTGGCTTCTTCCCCGGTGAGGTCGACAGCGTCGCCGCGCCCGGCTTCTTCTTGGGCGAGGTCGGCAGCGCCGCCACGCCCTGCTCCTTCCTCGGAGAGCCGCAGCATTGCACTCCTCCTGCGTCTATGGCGAGAAAGTGGCAGGGCCAGTCCTAGCATTTTGAGGCCCCGGTGCGAAACTATAGCAAAGTTTCAAATGGGGCCCTAGCCCCTAGATACAATAGTATTATATAAAACAATTTCATTTTTTTTTTTTGTAATTTTTTGCTGCTTACATAAAAAGAGCGATCTTTCTAGAATTCGAGAAACAAAATCTTCCACAAGATCTTCATATCTAATATGCTCTAGATAATCGTTCTCTATTGCAATTTGAGCTAATCCATTGAGTTGGCTAGGGGCTGGGGCGATCTGCTTCTTGGGCTGGGCTAGCTGCTTCTTTGTGCATTGAAATGGTTAACGGGCTACTAGTAATAGGTATTACCTGAGCTGGAATTAGGGGCACCATTAATTTTGGGGCCCTGTGCGGTCGCCTAACCCGCACAGGCCTTGGGCCGGGCCTGAAAAGTGGGGCGGTTGAATTGAATCAACCGCCACACTTTGTGGCGAATTTTTTTTCGAGTGAACGGCTGCCCAACCAGCTAACTTTTATGGCACGTCCAACGTTAGCGAGCGAACCAAATGCACGTCTAACCCACCGTGACGTGACTAACCTCAAGCACCAAACATGCCCTGAACCTGCAGAAGATCACGTGGTATCTTGTCTCCCATAATCATGTCGTTCGGAAGAGTGCGGGTCTCTAAGCTCCAGCGTTGTGTGTCGGTGTTGCAAGGTAGCTAGTACGTCGTTGAATTGAACGAGAGAGGTTCTCTTTTAGGGCATCACCTAGATGATAGCCAAGGATCACGAGGGATGGGGTCTCTACATATAGCGTTGATAGATGATGAGATAGACATGAGAAAGGATAGAGATCGAGAAAGATAAGAGTCCGCGTCGGTTAAAGAGATTCTAGATTAATTAATTTTCATTAATTAATTTGACAATTAATTAATATGAATTTAGAATTAACTAGAGCTATTATATTTTATTGTTTTTGTAATCCAACAGCAATGGAGACGGCTAGCTAGAAGCGGCAGGTCAGCATGGAGATGGCAAGGTCAACATGGAGGAGGTTTTTAGAGAGAATGAAAGAAAAGGAGGAGAGGAGGAGCGGGGACTGGGTGGCGGCGCTGTCGGCTGGAGCGAGAGGGCAAGCCGGTGGCTAGGGTTGGGAGGGAGAGAGACTGCTGGGAGGGTGAGTGGGTGGCGAGGGGAAATGATGGGGAGGCCAATGAGTTTGTTTCGGCCTCTCGAGAAGCACCAAGAACAAATGGTAGGATGATAGTAATTAAGGCACACCGAAAGACAAATAAGTCCCCTTCAGCCATGCACCGTGAGTTGATTATTATAAATTGAAGGTCTTTTTTTGCATAAACGCTCTAATGAGGAATTGGACAGCCGGAGCCGCCGAAAGAACCAATCTGATGGCCAGAAAAATTGAGATGACGTGGATAGCTTCCTTGAGCGCAGTTGAAACTTGCGTATTAGAAACTCTAATTTATACACAGAAACACAACAACAGACAACATTTCAGCTGACAGCTGGCGAAATATTGAAATAACATGCGACATATAGTTTGAAATTAAAAAAGCAATCCGAATGTAAACTACCTTGAAAATAGCATGTCATCATAGTCAATAACAGTCAATACTCAATAGCATGCCCAACGTCAATGTGCCCCAGCCTGCATGGTACTCCCTCCGGTTTTTTTTGTTTGACGTCTTTGACTTTTTGACAAATCTTTGACCATTCATCTTATTCAAAAATTTAATGCAAAGATACAAAAAAAAAGTCATGTTTAAAGTACCTCTATTGATAAAACGAATCACAACAAAATAAATGATATTTACAAAAAAAATTGAATAAGACGAATGGTCAAAGACAAATCCAAAAGTCAAAGGCGTCAAATAAAAAAGAACGGAGGGGTACCTAGGTATGCGGCAAAATGAGCACTTGTTAGCCGTCGGACACTGAAGACCCAAATTTGGTGCGGCACGTGTCGTCTACCGTTACATGTCTCCTATAAAAAAAACTAAAACATTAATAAGGCATATGTTATCTATGATTACACATCTTTTGAAGGAAATTGAAACATATCATCGACGGTTATATGTCTTCTGCGAAAAAGACATAGATTGTAATATTACACATCTCATATGAAAAAATTAAAATATGTAGCCGATCGTTATATGCTTAGGAAAAAAAAGGCATATGTCGCATATTGTCGCATCTCTTTTCGAAAAGAAAATGGTGCCTATGACATATTATTGTATCTCATGGTTTGGTGTGACGTATTGTACGTGGCGTGGCTTAAAAAAAAGTCCTATGGCGTAGAGTGTTACGTATCTCCGAGAAAAAACCAAAACTTGTCTATGAGATACTCAAATATATCATGTTTAGGAGTGAAGAACCATGCTATTTTATCACATGTTATATCTACCGTTACACATCTTCTACGAAGACCGAAAACTTCCTTTCCACCTCACATGTCATCACGTGAAAAACATATCGTCTACCATTGTGAAATAGATCTTCAAGATACTCCAATTTATTTATGATGTACCAAAGCAGGTTATTTGACATCACTTGGTTCATTTCCATGTTACAAAGATAAGGTTGTTGGTGGCATTACTTCGCTTTTGAAGCATGAAGCACATGAGAAATCATGTAGATTGGACTAGAAACTCTCCATAAAACCCATCAAAACAAGCCATATATAGTGCCAAAAAGGTTGTGCTCTATCATCCGTTACTTTTCAACATAGAAAATTTTGAAGATATTGTCATATTCATGTGATGGACCATGTATACCTTTGACTCAAAAGGCACGTGTTAGGTGATTAACATATCTTTGCACCAAAAAAAAATGTCAATGACACGGTGCAGTTTATCATGGATTGGTAGGTACGATGTACCATAGCATGACTCAAAATGCAAATATTGCGTGTGTTACATATATATCTTCATGAGAAAAATCAAAACTTATGTATTAAAAACTTTAGTTTATCATGATTAGGTGTGATAAACCGTACCATATTTGTAGTATATTTAGATAATGAAAAACATTTTGACCTACACAACCACGATAAAAGACATCGATCACCTCAACTTTTAGTTAGCAAAATATCGAAAGAACATGCTACATGAAGTTTAAATTTTTTTTAAAAAGCAATTAATGCATGTAAGCTACCCAAAATACCATGTAGTCAAATTTAATAACAGCCAATAGAATGCTCGACGTCAATGTGCTCCAGCTACTGTGGTGTCTAGGTATGCGGCGAAACGAGCGGTTGCTAGCCGTTGGGACTAAAGGGCCTAACTTGATCCGGCATGTGTCATTTATTTGTTACATATATATACTATAGAAAAAATTGAAACATAAAAAGGCATATTTTATCTATCAATACACATCTTCTATCAAAAATTAAGATGCGTTGTCGATCGTTGCATGTCGTCTAGGAGAACGAGACATATATATACTATAAAAAATTGAAACATAAAAAAGGCATATTTTCTCTACCAATACACATCTCGTATAAAAAAATAAAATGCATTGTCGACCGTTACATGTCGTCTAGAAGAACGAGACATACAGTGTTTAATATTACACAAATCTCCTATGAAAAAAAATATATATTGTCGACCATAATATGTCTAGGAAAAAAGGCGTATATCGTATATTGTTGCGTCTCTTTTAGAAAAGGTAAACATGCGTATAATATAATACAGTGTCACATGGTTTCGTGTGATGTACCGTAACATGTCAAAAAAAGGCTATGCTGCAGTATGTTGCATATATTAAAAAAACTCAAACTTGTATATGAGATACTCAAATTTATCTTGTTTATGAGTGAAGAACCAAACAATGTTTATCATATGTTGTCTATCATTACACATCTTCTATGAAGAACAGAAACTTGCTTTCCACCTCGCATGTCTTATCCATTGTGAAACATATCCCGAGATACTCTAATTTATTTATACGATGTACCATAGCAAATTATTTGATATCCTTTGGTTCATCTCCCACGCTGTAAAGAGAAGGTGGGTGGTGGCATTACATTGCTTTTGAAGCATTAAACACATGAGGAATTACGTGGATTGGGTTAGAAACCCTCCCCGGAAATCCATCCAAACAAAGCCATATATAGTAATGACAGGAAGATTGCACTATGTCATCTAAGTTACTATTCAACATTAAATAATTAGAAGATACGGCCATCTTTTTATTTAAAATGCTTACAAACAATACATCTTCTAGGTTCTTAGAGTCTCTCTGCTTCGCGACTGTCAAATAAGCCTAGTAGTAAAAAAAAATTGTTTATTTCTATACATCCGAGTTCAATCAAGAACAATGCAGTGTGCTCTAATTAATGATTGAACAATGCGGTGTGCTCTAATTGTTTATGTTGTCTCATGATCTAAATGCAGAAATTTATTCTACTCTTTTTTAAAAAAAGAAAAAGAAAAGAAGAAGTCCAAACCTGCCGCTATCTACAAAACTACACCTACGGTTCTTTTTTGTTGTGTTGCGACGAGCGGCAGATAGCACGGTCACTGGAGCCTTGCTCCGCTAGTTGCTCCCTGTCCCGTACTACGTTTGGGGCGGCTATGTTAAAGTGTGAGTCAGTGCGGCGATGGAAGCAGGCCCGCAAGAGAGACACCAACCGCCGAGGCCTATTTATCTATCCATCCACAGGCCACAGGCCACAGCAGTGCTGGTGCAGAACAGTAATTTTTGCTCCGGGTTTTTACTGGCGAGCCGCCCGGTTTTCCTTTTCAGGGTTGGTGGGATTTGGCCCTTCCACCAGCTGTCCCCCTTTCAACCTCCGATCAGCCGCACCGAAAAGATGAGAGAAAAACTAAAATAGATCGAGCTCGAGCACCACCACAGCGCACACACACGCACACTGACGCAGTCACACCAACCAACCCACCGAGCGGAGGGAGGGAGGGAGAGGAGAGCTCACCAACCTAAACCCGCCAGCCACCACCGCGGCTGCTATTTAAGCTCCCCCTCCGCCTCCGTTTCCCTCCAAGAAGAGCACACCACCCCCCTCCGGCTCTTCTTCGACCACCTCCTGCTACTGCTACTCCTCCTCCTCCTCCTCCTAGCCTGCCTACCTACCACCACCACCACCGAGCAATGGCTGGCAACGCCCCTATCTGCAAGGAGGACCCGCTCAACTGGGGCGCGGCGGCGGCCGAGCTCACCGGCAGCCACCTCGACGAGGTGAAGCGGATGGTGGCGCAGTTCCGCGAGCCGGTGGTCAAGATCGAGGGCGCCACCCTGCGCGTCGGCCAGGTGGCCGCCGTCGCCCAGGCCAAGGACGCCGCCGGCGTCACCGTCGAGCTCGACGAGGGGGCGCGCCCCCGCGTCAAGGCCAGCAGCGAGTGGATCCTCAACTGCATCGCCCACGGCGGCGACATCTACGGCGTCACCACCGGCTTCGGCGGCACCTCCCACCGCCGCACCAAGGACGGCCCCGCCCTCCAGGTCGAGCTCCTCAGGTAGTTAACCGATCCGTCAATCCCCATCCCCCCCAATCTCTGTACTCCCCCAATCACCGAAACATCACCAAGCAGGTTAGATCCATTGTTAAATCAGTTCATGTGCCGATGATTCGGTGGTCCATCTCCACCAGTTTGATTCATGGGGAGATGCACGCGAAAACGGAAGCACATAAATGCCCAAATTGGAAGATACGGTCATCTTTTTATTTAAAATGCTTAAGAACAATGCATCTTCTATGTTTCTTAGTCTCTCTCTGCTTCACGACTGTCAAATAAGCCTAGTAGTAAAAAAAGTTGTTTATTTCCATACATCCGAGTTCAATCAAGAACAATGCAGTGTGCTCTAATTGATGATTGAACAATGCAGTGTGCTCTATGTTGGAGCTCGCTGCGATCCTCGCTGGCTACTTTGTCAACCCGATCGTCACATCTCGTTGATCTCTACCAACGGTAGCTCATCTAACGGTTCGAACCTCCTGCCCGAAGTGTTTGATACCACCGATTGAATCGCCGTCATGCTCCACCTTGCGCCGATAGAACATTTTCTGTGAAGTCCGTGTATACATGAACCTCGTGTCTTCCTCTAGATCTTTCGCATGGGCAATCTCGCCAACCAAGTTTTGATACCACTTGTTAGAATATACACCGATGCAAGATCACGAACGACACTAGGAAACAAGATGTTTGGTAATGTAGTTCGGTTTTCGCCTACATCTGCGGGGCTTCGATTATAGGTGCTCTTTCTCAATCCATAATACGGTAGCACACATGCTGACCTCCTCTTGCCTATGTTACCATTATGATGTCATTACTTGGTTACACTAGAGCTACCTCTCTTTATATAGTGGAGGCCTGGCTAGAGTCCGACTATAACTCTAAATCAACGCTGCCTTCGACACATACCATATAACCTGCTTATACATATATTCGACACAAAACCTAACACTCTAATTGTTTATGTTGTCTCACGATCTAAATGCAGAAATTTATTTTATTTTATTTTTTAAAAAAGAAGAAGTCCAAACCTGCCGCTATCTACAAGACTACAACTACGGTTCTTTTTTGCTGTGTTGCGACGAGCGGCAGATAGCACGGTCACTGGAGCCTTGCTCCGCTAGTTGCTCCCAGTCTCGTACTACGTTTGGGGCGGCTCCGGCTGACACAGTCAGCACAGCTTCTATGTTAAGTGTGAGTCAGTGCGAAGATGGAAGCAGGCCCGCAAGAGACACCAACTGCCGAGGCCTATCCATCTATCCATCCACAGACCACAGCAGTGCTGGTGCAGAATAGTACTAGCAATTTTTGCTCCGGGTTTTTACTGGCGAGCCGCCCGGTTTTCCTTTTCAGGGTTGGTGGGATTTGGCCCTTCCACCAGCTGTCCCCCTTTCAACCTCCGATCAGCCGCACCGAAAAGAAAAGAGAAAAACTAAAATAGATCGAGCACCACCACAGCGCACACACACGCACATTGACACAGTCACACCAACCAACCCACCGAGCGGAGGGAGGGATCACCAACCTAAACCCGCCAGCCACCACCGCGGCTGCTATTTAAGCTCCCCCTCCGCCTCCGTTTCCCTCCAAGAAGAGCACACCACCCCCCTCCGGCTCTTCTTCGACCACCTCCTGCTACTGCTACTCCTCTTCCTCCTAGCCTGCCTACCTACCCCCACCACCGAGCAATGGCGGGCAACGCCCCTATCTGCAAGGAGGACCCGCTCAACTGGGGCGCGGCGGCGGCCGAGCTCACCGGCAGCCACCTCGACGAGGTGAAGCGGATGGTGGCGCAGTTCCGCGAGCCGGTCGTCAAGATCGAGGGCGCCACCCTGCGCGTCGGCCAGGTGGCCGCCGTCGCCCAGGCCAAGGACGCCGCCGGCGTCACCGTCGAGCTCGACGAGGGGGCGCGCCCCCGCGTCAAGGCCAGCAGCGAGTGGATCCTCAACTGCATCGCCCACGGCGGCGACATCTACGGCGTCACCACCGGCTTCGGCGGCACCTCCCACCGCCGCACCAAGGACGGCCCCGCCCTCCAGGTCGAGCTCCTCAGGTAGTTAACCGATCCGTCAATCCCCATCTCTACTCCCCCAATCACCGAAACATCACCAGGCAGGTTAGATCCATTGTTAAATCAGTTCATGTGCCGATGATTCGGTGGTCCATCTCCACCAGTTTGATTCATGGGGAGATGCACGCGAAAACGGAAGCACATAAATGCCCCTCACATGGCAGTACCGGTGCACCACGGGGAGCGCGTTCGCCGCACCAACCGGCCATAAAAGTAACGGCCGCGGCGGCGGCTATCCTCACCGGCGGCGCGCGCCAGACTCCTGCAAATCAATGAGTTGCGAATTTTTTTTTTTTGGTTCGGTAGGGCGTCGTTTTCCACCGCGCGCGCGACGCCCGCGGGTTTGGCTCGCGTGCCTTTTCTCTCGGCGCAAGCCAAGGGCGGGACGGGTCCACGGCTCCACGCATGCACCCGAGACGCGTCCCGGGAAAAGTCGCTCAACCACAGCACAGCTTGCACCGTGCCCCGTCCGTGTTGATGAGATCTGGGCGTCCAAGAACAAAGAATTTTTTGACTAGTTCCATTGTTAAGTCCATGACTCCATGTTGGTTGATTTGTTCTTACTTTCTGGCTACCTAATCCAATGCGAGGTGTGAGAGAGGGCAAGAATTAGAGTATTAAGCATGTTGCTACTTGTGTTTTTTTATACACAGCTTTTGGGAGTTCGCAGTGAAGAATTCTGTAGCTATCCACGCTTCCCGCGCTGTCCGGGAGTAACTGACCATGTGCGCGTCGCTGTCTTCCCTCTTCCTGCAGGCATCTCAACGCCGGCATCTTCGGCACCGGCAGCGATGGGCACACGCTGCCGTCGGAGGTGACGCGCGCGGCGATGCTGGTGCGCACCAACACCCTCCTCCAGGGCTACTCCGGCATCCGCTTCGAGATCCTGGAGGCCATCACCAAGCTGCTCAACACGGGCGTCACCCCCTGCCTCCCGCTCCGGGGCACCATCACCGCGTCCGGCGACCTGGTCCCGCTGTCCTACATTGCCGGCCTCATCACGGGCCGCCCCAACGCGCAGGCCGTCGCGCCCGACGGCAGGAAGGTGGACGCCGGCGAGGCGTTCAAGCTCGCCGGCATCGAGGGCGGCTTCTTCAAGCTCAACCCCAAGGAGGGCCTCGCCATCGTCAACGGCACGTCCGTCGGCTCCGCGCTCGCGGCCACCGTGCTGTACGATTGCAACGTCCTCACCGTCCTCTCCGAGGTTCTCTCCGCCGTGTTCTGCGAGGTCATGAACGGCAAGCCGGAGTACACCGACCACCTCACCCACAAGCTCAAGCACCACCCGGGCTCGATTGAGGCCGCCGCCATCATGGAGCACATCCTCGCCGGCAGCTCGTTCATGAGCCACGCCAAGCAGGTGAACGAGATGGACCCGCTGCTGAAGCCGAAGCAGGACAGGTACGCGCTCCGCACGTCGCCGCAGTGGCTCGGCCCCCAGATCGAGGTCATCCGCTCCGCCACCAAGTCCATCGAGCGTGAGGTCAACTCCGTGAACGACAACCCCGTCATCGACGTCCACCGCGGCAAGGCGCTCCACGGCGGCAACTTCCAGGGTACGCCCATCGGCGTGTCCATGGACAACACCCGCCTCGCCATCGCCAACATCGGCAAGCTCATGTTCGCGCAGTTCTCCGAGCTGGTGAACGAGTTCTACAACAACGGGCTGACCTCCAACCTTGCCGGCAGCCGCAACCCGAGCCTGGACTACGGCTTCAAGGGCACCGAGATCGCCATGGCCTCCTACTGCTCCGAGCTCCAGTACCTCGCCAACCCCATTACCAACCATGTCCAGAGCGCGGAGCAGCACAACCAGGACGTGAACTCGCTCGGCCTCGTCTCCGCCCGGAAGACCGCCGAGGCGGTGGACATCCTCAAGCTCATGTCCTCCACCTACATGGTGGCGCTGTGCCAGGCCGTCGACCTCCGCCACCTCGAGGAGAACATCAAGCTCTCCGTCAAGAACTGCGTGACGCAGGTGGCCAAGAAGGTGCTCACCATGAGCCCCACCGGCGACCTCTCCAGCGCCCGCTTCAGCGAAAAGAACCTCCTCACCGCCATCGACCGCGAGGCCGTGTTCAGCTACGCCGACGACCCCTGCAGCGCCAACTACCCGCTGATGCAGAAGCTGCGCGCCGTGCTCGTCGACCACGCCCTCACAAGCGGCGAGGCCGAGAGCGAGGCCTCCGTCTTCTCCAAGATCACCAAGTTCGAGGAGGAGCTCCGCTCGGCGCTGCCCCGGGAGATCGAGGCCGCCCGCGTCGCCGTGGCCGACGGCAACGCGCCCATCGTCAACCGGATCAGAGAGAGCCGGTCGTTCCCCGTGTACCGCTTCATCCGCGAGGAGCTCGGCTGCGTGTTCCTCACCGGCGAGAAGCTCCTGTCCCCCGGCGAGGAGTGCAACAAGGTGTTCGTCGGCATCAGCCAGGGCAAGCTCGTCGACCCCATGCTCGAGTGCCTCAAAGAGTGGAACGGCGAGCCCCTGCCCATCAACTAAGCACCATCCATACAACTCCGCGGCCACCACCCAGGAGGAGAGGAGACTACAGAATACATGAACAAAAAAAATAAGACGCTTCGTTGTATGTTCAGACCATGTCGCTTTTGCCTTTCTCCGTTCGTTGCTGTTGGTTATATTGATCGGCGTGTGGCGTTGTTCTTTCTGTGAGCTGCCCATCAGGCGGCTCTTTTCTAAGATACTCTTATGTTGTTGTATTTTGGGGGTGAACTGTGTCACTGGATTATTCCTTCTTTTACTTGTCCTAATAGAATGTTTTGCTCCTATAGTACACTCTACATTGCCTTGTCTTGGTGAATCAAGCTTGTCAGTTGTCACCCCTCATTAATCTGAGATTTTTACCCACCCTTCAGAGAATCATCAGTAAATTACGAAACGTCCGAGTGTCCGACAACCTGGAGGTGGACAGGGGATGGCCTCTACAATGCAAAGTCTGCCTATGAGGTACAATTCATTGGATCAACAAGAGAAAAGCATTTTGAGGCGATTTGGAAGGCTCACTCTGAGCCCAAGTGCAAGTTCTTTTGCTGCTGGGTGGCGATAGAACATAAGATGCTCAAGGCCTCCAACCTGGCAAAAAGGGCATAGCATAATTTGGTGCTTTGTCCACGTGTGCGGGGCACAGGAAGAGACGACAGATCCCCTCCTTGAGCAATGCTCTTTCAGTGGGATGATACAACGCGAGACCATCTCCAACGGTATCTCTTCAAAACCATTTTCTCTCCGCGAAGAATTTTTGGTCCTTTGCAATACTTCAACAGAATTTATTCGTGATTCTCTCTAAAATAAGTTTAAAAACTCAAAAGAGACCTGTTGTAGTAGGGGACACCCACCCCCTACGAACCAGTGAGAAAAGCGAGCCAATCTACAAAAGTAGAAAAAACGCATAACCAAGGGGAGCCTCGCCCCCCTCAGGCGAAGCAATGGCGGACCAGGGGAGGAGCATCTCCAAAGGGGAGCTTCGCTTCCCTCGGGCGAAGCAATGGCGGACCAGTGGAGGCGTGCCCCCTGAGGGCCTCGCGGACCTTCCCATCGGCGAGGCGAAGCATATCTGAAAGTGCTATACTCAAGACCAGGACAACCTAAGTCCAGATCGCGAAGTAGAGACGGTTGCGTGGGAGCCAAGGCAATTAGGGGACAGCAAGTACGGTCTGCCACAGTTGCCAAGAATCATATTGTGTGTCAGGGAGATATGACAGCTGGCCGTAACAACCAACATCAGATGGCAGGGAGATCATAGTTTGTTGTAACAACCAGATCCCCTTTGTAATTTCAACAATGTAATTTGCCCCCCCCCCAACTATAAATAGAGGGCCCCCATAATAATAAAGGATAAGCGATCATTTCTCACAGGATAGTCACTTTGAGATTGCTCAGCTTCCCTGAGCTGCTTCGCGAAGCGCGATACGTTGCTTTGCGGGTAGCCCCTCACAAATATGTTGCTGGCTTGGGTCACCGACAAGACCATTTTGGTAGAAACATTTAAGATCTCCATGATTCGTGGTTTGGTTCAGTTTAATTTGGTTAAGCCAAAAGTTATGGGTCTTTAAAAAAATATAGAAAAACTAAAAGTTATTAAAAAAATATATTTTTAAGATCATTGAGCAAAACCTTATAAAGTTTCAAAAAAATTATTATAAACTGTTACACTGAATGATTACTAAAAATAATAAATTTTAGCTCAATCAAATAAAACCAAACTAGACCATGTACCAAAACAGGACCTCACTCATGCATGTCGCCTCATGAGGCGGTGACCCAAGTGTAGTGTAGCGCTTGTGTTGATGATTAATGGCAGTGGACAAGCACGGATGCACAATGGATTGCATTCAGAGCCTGCCACGGGATCGCCAGCCACTCCCAGTCCTACCTACCACACGCGACAAAAGCTTGGCGAGAAAGAATTGTAGTTGGCTGGCACACGTCTAAATCGCTTTGAAGTTGAACGTTTTGCTCTGGGGTTGTGATAACAGGCAGCAACGTAGGGTAACTTAACCGGCATCATTGATGTTGGTGTGGTAGCATGGTCACCGCGGATGGCAATAGGCACGGGTCGTAAGTATCTGTCATGTATGGGTGTGAGAGATTTTAATATCCACTAATATTATTTTGAAGGGTATATTACCCATTGCCGATACACAACTATACAACAGGTGGGATCCAGATTCATTAGCCACTCACCTATATATACGCACACAAGCCTGATGATCTAGCTAGCTCTCAACCGTTGCCAATCCCCTATTAATTCTATGGAGTGGTGGTAGGAATCCAAGGAAGATGACAAGCTCGGGGCCGAGGAGTTGACGTTGATGATGGCAACTAGGTCTCGCTCCCTGCCCCCACAAACCTGGCATTGGCATCCTCTCCTCCTGTCGGGTTTTTGGTTTTTTGGTGGATACGGGTATGGGTGCAATGCCATGGCTATGACTAGGTTTAGGTACTGGCATGCCATAGATTTTCATGTTTGGGTACAGATCATAGATGGTGCTATATATATATTGGGCTTTTTCCTTTTATTGAGCCGAACAAGGCCCAACCAACGCTAGAGCAAAAGGCAGCAACGCTGGTGTCTCGGTCAAGGTGAGCGTGAGAAGTAGAGGCTACAACCGAGTGGCGAAAATGAGCGGGCTCTGTGCGCAAGGGGCGACCGGGCGGGGCGGGCGACTAGGGTTTCCCCCTAGCCGCCGCCGCCGCCGCCTCGCGGGCCCGGCCGCCGCCTCCTCCTCTCCGACGCGCTGGCCGCCGCGGTCTCCTCCCTGCGCCGGCCGCCTCTCCCGCGCCGGCCGCCGTCGCCTCTCCAGCGCCGGCCGCCTCCGCCTCTCTCCCAGCGCCGACCCCTTCGACCACCACCTCCTCCTCCTCTCCGCCCCAACGCGCCGCCGGCCCCTTCGCCACCTCGCGGGCCCGGAACCTCTACTTTACTCTGGGCGCCGCCGCTCCTCCTTTCCGCTCCAACTCGCCGCCGCCCCCTGCGCCGCACTGGCTTGAGAGCTCCGCCGCCTCCTGTCGACGGTTGGGATATTGACCCAAGTCAACCAAGGTTCTTTAGAAGTGAGAGAGGAGACACGCCGAAGAACCACGAACCACAATGAACAGGAGACAGGGGTTTTTATCCTAGTTCAGGTCTCTCAGGAGAGATAATATCCCTACGTCCAGCCTTTCTTTATATCAAAGAGGATTACAGGTGGAACTCGACGAGATCAGCAGGTCTCGGCGAGTAGTATGTGAAATCTCTTGGCCAGGGGTCCTCTAAACGCCGTAAAGGCCCTGTTTATATAGTACGGAGCAAACCGACCTACCGAGAAATATCGGGCCGGGCTAACTACGAGATCGTAACGAACTCATACATGCCAAATACAACCTACGGTAGATAAGGTAATCTCCAAGTCTTGGGAATCACGACTCCTATTCCAATCCGGGAAACCACGTCCAGGTCTTCACGTAGTCGCGCAGAACTCTTGTTCGAGTAGGACTCAAACAGGAATCCTAGGCCGTTACGCACCGTGCCAGCCAGGAGGCTGTTCGGCAAGGTGCATATGGGCCAAATAGAACCTTCCAGGGATCAGGGTCCTGATAGGCTGTTCGACTGGACCGTCAGGGAGTAGGCCATGGCAATGGGCCGTATTTTTATCCCCGACAGCTAGCCCCCGAGACTCAAGTGGAAGGATTCACTAGAGTGGGGTCTTCCTCTTGAGACTCTAAGTCACGAAGAGGGAAATTTTGCTGCTACGAAGATATGTTACAAAAAACCGAACAAATTAAAGTCCAACCGACCAGAATCTGCTCGGAGCCGAACAAACCCGTCCAGTGCCGAGCAACTCTGTTGCATCGAACAGGGAATCGCATCTGCCCGAGCAGAGTACCCAGCCTTCAGTGCGGACACTGGAAAAAATAGCCGTTGGCAGACTCCAACGGT
>SPJY01001389.1:3693729-3723128 GCA_005191435.1 Raddia distichophylla
AAAAGAAAATCGTGCCTATGACATATCACTACAGGAATCTCCATTTATCCCGAGAGCTTAAAACTCTCGGAACAAAGAGAGAAACCCTCGGGATTAAATGTTCATGAGGGCTAGCCCTTGCAAAAGTTGCTCGCATTTGTTCCCCCACAAATAACAAAGAAACACGAGGGCTGGGCCCTCGTTAATAAGTAAAAGCGAGGGTTAAAGTAAAGCCCTCGCGTATAACTGCAGGCGCGGCTTTATGACGAGGGCCAAGCTGCCCTCGTGAATAACAGGTGGGCCCTGCATGGCGCAGGCGTGGGGCGACAGCTTAATCGCGAGGGCTACAAAGCCCTCGTGAATAATTGGCCCAACGAATTATTGCGATGGCTATATAGCCCTCGGGAATAGTTGGACCTGATTCATTTTTTTGCGAGGGCCTCTGCAGCACTCGGGATATATTTAATTCAGAAAAAAAAAATTAAAATTCCAATTTTCACAATTTCTCAAAACAGAAAACACACACACACACACACACACATATATATATATATATCCAGATTCAGTTCCACATCCCACATTCATATAACACATCGCACATACATATCGCATATCACATAGCACATACATATCGCACGGTAACAAATAATTTAAATGTACAATGAAGAAGGATTATTTTGGCACATGAGTACGTAATATGATTTAACTAAGCTAACATAATTACATTCCCTAGGCTTGACATAGTTGCATATCATAGGCTTCTTATTGTTTAGTGTGCATAGCCTGGTTGCTATCATGTGGTTCATATAAATATTAAATTAAATTCTTTCTCAAAAAATAAATAAATTATTGTTGTTATCTCATGGTTGCTGACATAATTGCATTTAATATGCTTATACATGTAAGATTCTAAACTAAATGAGTATGAAAGAGAGCGGCGAGAGTCTATCAGGGAGGACAATAGAAAAATAGAAGAACTTGGCATCAACTCGTTAGCAGCCAATATTAACAAGATGTCACTTGAAACTTCATCTCTAAATGCCAAGAAGTTGGGCAACAAGCATAGCAATGGTGAAGATTCATACTCATCACAGTATATTCCCAAACATGAAGAGGACGATGAGGATGAAATTCACAATAATTACCTAGAAGAGAAGGTGCCTGGAGGTGTAACTAGATCAACCTCAAAGGTACTTGTCTTGGCTAGGGGCTTAGGATGTTTGGTGCATAAAATACTTTGCTCTTAATTTGCCTTTCTTTCTATGATTTTCTGCCATCCCATTGAATACATTTGTTAAATAAATACATATATTTACAACGATGTATTCTCCTTTTATTTCAGGCACCAAGTAGACCATATAGGAAGGTCCTAGCTTCAAAGACAAGGAAGCACTGTCCCAAGATGCCTCCAGGTGACTCAAGGGCATCCAAGAGAAGTAAAATTTTTTCTTTTGGTTGTGTGCGATTTATAGTCTAAACTATGTCTACTTGTGACTGGTTGGTGTAGTTCCAATGGATGGTTTTGTCTTGTGTGGTCCAGTTGTAAACTATAACTATGTTAACTTGTGATCAATCTCTGAAAGTGTTTGAGCTTGTGTATTAACTTGTGCTCATTCTTTGAAAGTGTATGAACTTATGTGCTTAGTTTTCTGAATTTCATTATTCCATTTGAAGATTCGTCATCATGCATGTGTGATGAAAAAAGATTCGTTACAAAAATTAATCGTGTCGTCGACGATGATTAGGAGCCATGTCATCGCATTTTAGTGACGAATGCATATCAGATTAGTGATGACATGACGCCACGTCACACGTTGCTACGTTCACAATGACCTGGATGACACGTCAGATATAGACGATGGTTAGGCTCCACGTCATTGCACTTCTATGACCAATTGTTTTCGTCACAGAATAATTCCACGTCGGATGGTGATGACATGGCGCTGGATGACACGTCGGATAGGGATGTGCACTAAAAATCGTTCCATGACGATGTGTATTTTGTCATGGATGTATTGAGTTTTGTGATGAATGAAACAAATTTGTCATCGCGTTTCATATGTGACGCGAATAATATGACGATCTTCTTTTTGTCATAAATTCGTCATAGAAATGTAGTAATGACAAATGTACTGTTTTTTGTGACACATCTGTTTCATCATAGATAAGCTTTTTTCTAGTAGTGTGAACACATAGAGTAATAATATCTACTCTTGGTAGTCTCTTTTACAGCAGCTGCCCCCATTAATTGATGCTCCGGTACTCGATCCATCCATTTTAATTGTTTGACGCCTTTGATTTTTTGTCACGTTTTTTACCATTCGTCTCATTCAAAAAATTTAGTACAAAGATGTTAAAAAAAACCATATTTAAAGTATCTCTGTTGATAAAACAAATCACAACAAAATAAATAATATTTATTAAAAAAATGAATAAAACGAATGGTAAATAACGTGTCCAAAAGTTAAATTCGTTTTTTAAAAAAGAGGGAATATTACGCAGCGAGCGTCACCGTCGTGGTAATAGTTACAATATAATGTTGTATCAAAAAGCACTTTGAAATATGAACAATTTGGTACAACTTTGGTATACTAATGATGCATACTATTTGATTTATTTATGGTCAAAATTTACTAAGTTTGACTTTTCGCCGGTCAAAATACGCCTTATATTTTGGAACGGAGGGAGTATGTGTTTGAATATGCTAGTTATGTTGTAGTGACCTTGCTCCACAGAAAAACGCATTCCTTGAAAAGGATATCTAAGGAGATGGGACCACTGTGCCACCGATTATCGCATGGTTAGATTGGACATAAATATCCAAACACTCTCCCCTAATAACAAAGGCTCCGGATAGCCAGAAGATATCGGAAGCTGATATGTGTGTGTGTGTGTGAACACATAGAGTAATAATATCTACTCTTGGTAGTGTCTCTTTTACCGCAGCTGCCCCCATTAATTGATGCTCCGGTACTCGATCCATCCATTTTAATTGTTTGACGCCTTTGATTTTTTGTCACGTTTTTTACCATTTGTCTCATTCAAAAAATTTAGTGCAAAGATGTTAAAAAAAACCATATTTAAAGTATCTCTATTGATAAAACAAATCACAACAAAATAAATAATATTTATTAAAAAAATGAATAAAACGAATGATAAATAACGTGTCCAAAAGTTAAATTCGTTTTTTAAAAGAGAGGGAATATTATTACGCAGCGAGCGTCACCGTCGTGGTAATAGTAACGCCGCCGGAGCGGTCACATCACGGCGGCCACGGAGTCAAGGAACAATCAGATATTCAGATGTCATCGGCGACAGCGAAGCCGTTGCTAAGCCGTCGACGTACGTGATTCACGTCGTCCTCATCGCTGTGTACTTCGTTTATCTTCGGTTGCCAAGTAATCGAGCCGCCACCTTGACAAAGATCTGCCTAGGATCAGATCAAGCATAGGACAACACGATGCTAATGAATGGCGGATGCACAAGAGCTGCAAGTATCTGACGTTCATGTAAGAACGTACGGGTGGTTCGTCCGGTTTGCCCGCCGCGACGGGATTCCCACCGGCCGATAGCTCCACGCGCGTCGCCGCGTGCGCCCTCTTGTAGTCTTGTTTTCCGACGGCGACGGCTGCCGGCGACTCGGCGAGCCGCCGGGACGAGACAAACTCGGCATCTCTCGTTCTTGGCTACCACCGCGCGCGCGGCGCGTCCGTCCACACGCCATGATGCCACCAAATCCGATATATTTAGGGACGTGCTAGCTAGCACGCGCCTGCACCCAGCCGATTTGTGCAGGCGCCTGCAGCAACGCAGCACAACCATGCAAATATATGCTGCACAAAAGATAATAAATCTAAAATAAATAGAAACAAAAAAATCTATAATAAACAGAAAACAAAAAAAATCTATAATAAACATAAAACAAAATATATCTATGCAAAAATCGACCTCACGCAACAAACTCCACTATCGCGAAACATTTCTTCCATAAAATACAAATGTGGAAAAAAATTAAAAATAAAGTGGATTTTTTTCGTAAAAAAATCCACTATCGCAAAACATTTTTTCCAATAAATAAAAATGTGGAAAACAGTAGAAATTTAGTGGAATTTTCACTAATTGATTGCTAATTAAATAAAAAATAGCAGAAAATAAAAAAATAGAAAAATATTTAAAATGGGTCGATTAGGATTTTAGAAGAATTATGAAATTTTTTCTACGCAATTTGGACTTCAGATAAAATAGAAATGGAAAAAAGAAATTCAAATGGAAAAAAACATACCTGCACAAACGCATGGTACGGACTGTCCCTGCGCCTGCATCGAACAGCATCGCGCAGGCGCCTGCGAAATAGCCAATATTTAGTCGGGATGGGGCACACGACGCTAACGCCATATTGAGCCTGCACGGGAAGTCGGCAGCCATGGACGCCGCCGCCTCCACGACGCTGCTCTACGCTGCGCTGCTTGCGGCGGCGGCGGCTTTCCTCTACCTCGGCGTCTTCCGGCGTGCCGCTGGCGGCGGCCGGTTGCCGCCCGGCCCGACGGGGCTGCCACTCTTCGGCAGCCTGCTGTCGCTGGATCCGGAGCTCCACACCTACTTCGCCGGCCTCGCCGCCAGGTACGGGCCCATCTTCTCCATCCGCCTCGGCTCCAAGCTGGGCATCGTCGTCACCTCGCCGGCGATGGCGCGCGAGGTGTTGCGCGACCAGGATCTCGTCTTCTCCAGCCGCGACACCCCCGACGCCGCGCGCTCAATCTCTTATGGCGGTGGCCAGAACATCGTCTGGAACCCCGTCGGCCCGACGTGGCGCCTCCTCCGGCGACTCTGCGTGCGGGAGATGCTCAGCCCCGCCGGGCTCGATAGCGTCTATGGCCTCCGCCGGCGGGAGTTCCGGGCCACGCTCCGCCACCTGCACGGCAAGTCCGGCGAGCCGGTGGACGTCGGCGCTCAGATGTTTCTCACCATGATGAACGTCGTCACTGGCACGCTCTGGGGCGGCAGCATCGGCAGCGAGAGCGAGCGCACGGCGGTGGGGAAGGAGTTCCGGGACCTCGTCGCCGACATCACCGACATGCTCGGCGCGCCCAACGTCTCCGACTTCTTCCCGGCGCTGGCCCCGCTCGACCTGCAGGGCATCCGCCGCAAGTCCGACGCCCTCAAGGCGCGGTTCGACGACATCTTCGCCAGGATCATCCAGCAGAGGGCCAAATCCGCCGCCGGCGACGGCGACACGGCGGCGGACTGCCTGGAGCACATGCTGAAGCTGGAGAAAGAAGGCGGCGACGGCAAGGCGGCCTTCACCATGACCAACGTGAAGGCCCTCCTGATGGACATGGTGGTGGGGGGGACGGAGACGACGTCGAACACGGTGGAGTGGGCGATGGCGGAGATGATGCAGAACCGGGGGATACTGAGGAAGGTGCAGGAGGAGCTGGACGCGGTGGTGGGGAGGGACGGCGTGGTGGAGGAGGCGCACCTGCCGGAGCTGCGCTACCTGCAGCTGGTGGTGAAGGAGACTCTCCGGCTGCACCCGGCGCTGCCGCTCATGGTGCCGCACTGCCCCACCGCCGACGCCACCGTCGCCGGCCACCGCGTGCCGGCGGGCAGCCGCGTGTTCGTGAACGTGTGGGCCATCCAGAGGGACCCAACGGTGTGGAAGGACCCCCTCGAGTTCATCCCGGAGAGGTTCCTGCCGGCGGAGGCGGGCGGCGGCGCGCACAAGTGGGACTTCACCGGCGGCGAGCTGGAGTACATCCCGTTCGGGTCCGGGAGGAGGATCTGCGCCGGCATCGCCATGGCCGAGAGGATGACGGCCTACTCGCTGGCGATGCTGGTGCAGGCGTTCGACTGGGAGCTGCCGCGCGGCGCGGCGCTGGACATGAAGGAGAGGTTCGCCATCGTGATGAAGAAGGCCACGCCGCTGGTGGCCGTGCCCACGCCGAGGCTGTCCACCCCTCACCTCTACTCCACCTAGCCATGCCCTCAGCTCCACTGCTGCTGCGTCAGCTCCATCATCTCTGGCTCCAAGCCTCAGTGGAGCATACTCCATTAATAAGCGAATGATTAAGCTCATTTTTATGTAGTTAGACGATCTGTCTGCTCCTCGATCCTTCTCTAATAATAACAAGGTGCCAACCATATGATCCCCTTTGTTTGGTGTCATCTTATCATATATCTTTTAATTATGTCTATATTGAGTGCTAACAAACTAGTATGTTGCAAGGAAATGATGGAACTGCAGCTAAGCAGCTTGCACGGTTGATCGATTGCCCATTGCTCATTCATGGACACGGCTGGTACGACGTTGAACAGTAGCCACGTGTGCCCGTGGGCAATCATCAGGGCATGAGCCAATGGCTCAAAAGCGAAAAGATAAATGCTCAAAAAAACGAAAAGAAAAGAGAATGCGACGAGAAAAGAAAACATTGTCGCAAAAACAGCGGTGATCTGAAGTGAAGTTGGGCTGAATTGGAACAGAACAATGCACCTCGGGATGAGGCCCATATATGATTGGTTTAGTCTCGAGAAAAGAAAACATTGTCGGAAAAACATGGAAACATTGATGATCTGAAGTGAAGGTGGGCTGAATTGGAACAGAACAATGCACCTTGGGATGTGACCCATATATGATTGGTCTAGTCTCTTTCGTAAAATATTGTTGGCCCAGTACTGTAGTAGGCGGCCCAATAAGGGTTAACACCATTTGATTTTCGATGAGCTATTGCTGTAACAGTGCAGCATGAGCACCCCAGGCAGTCGATGCGTCCCGTTTAGCCATTGGAGGTCTCCTCCACGGATTTTTATTTAAGCGAAGTTTTACTAATTTTGGTAATTTTAGGTTCATAGCATAATTTTAAATCATCTTCCAAATATTTTAAATTCAAATGATCTTATAAACCTTGAGACTAAAATATAAAACAGAAGACGTAACATTCTTTTTTTGAGAACCTATCGTAGCATGGTGAGTAGTCCAAACATGAGGTGCATTGTTTGATTCCTTGATTTGCTATTTTTCATAACTTTTATTTAAAATTCAAAATATCTATTTTTATTTCAATGAAATTTCTCGAAATACGGCAATTTCGCTCAACAATGAAATTTTTGGCTTTGCGAAATTTAAATCCCTTGTTCATGACCAAAATTCATGAAAATTTGGTGAAAAATAGAGATTTTGAATTTCAAACTAAAAGTTATAAAAAAAGCGCAAAGCAAAGAGTAAAATATGTTTGATCCTGCACTACCCACCATATATTACCACATGTTCGGAAAAGAAGGATGTTACAAACTTCAATTTTATATGCTGGTATGAAATTTCATAAAATTAGTTGAATTTAAAAAATTTGGAAGGTAATTTAAAATTTTGTTATGGACCGAAACTACTGAAATTCTCAAACTTTCGACGAAATTTCACCAAAATAAAAAACCCCGATCCCAATGTTTCACCGTGCCAGAACGATGGGGATTTTAGTATCATGAGAAGTTCATCTGATAAAAATTTTGGTAAAGTGGAAGGTCATGTGGTGGACCTTTTTAATTCTACTGTATCTGTTTGTGAACTTAGGGAATTACCTTTGGTGGGAGGTAATTTTACTTGATCCAACATGCATTCTGATCCCATATTGGCAAGGTTAGATAGAGTGTTCATTAATGCTGCTCGGGAACAACTTTTCCCTGTTGTTCATCTTTTCAAACAACCTAAGGTTTATTCTGATCATAATCCTCTGGTGGTCTCTACTTCTTATCCCTTGCAGAATAGAAAAATCATAAACCCTTCATTTTTAATAAAAATTAGATTTTAAAGATTTTGTTGTAAGCATTTGGGATTCAAGAGATTGCAATGGTGATGCCATCTTTGTTTTCCTTTATAAGCTTCATAAAGTTACGAAAAAGCTAAAAGGTTGGGGAGCTGATGTCTTTGGTGAAAATAAGAATTATAGGGCTGCTAAAACAACTAGATTAAATGAGCTTGAAACTTTATAAGAAAAGGGTCACTTGCTTGCTAATTTATCTGCTGAAAAAATTTCTTGTTTAAAGGATATTATGAATCTGTGTGATCAGGAAGAGTTGTATTGGTTTAATGTCTCTCATCAGCAGTGGTTATTGAAAGGTGAAAATAATACCGCTTATTTTCATAGGTGTGTTAATGGTAGGAAGAGGAAAAATATCAATATACTCTTTTCAGGATGAATTGCATGAAATATCTGGGACTGATAATTTGGTTAGACATGCTGCTGATTTCTATAAAAAATTGTTTAAGAAAAATCAGGTTGATAAGGTTTTCTGTAAATTAGATAATATTTGGAATATTAATGAAAAGTCTCTCCTGAGGAAAATGACTTTTTGATTTCTGTTTTTACAATGGAATAAATCAAGGCAGCAGTCTTCTCAATGAAAAATAATAAAGCTGCTGGCCCCGATAGTTTTCCTGTTGAATTCTTTCAACATTGTTGGGACATTGTTAAACATGACCTTTTTAACATTTTTGCTGATCTGCATTTGAGTGTCCTGGATGTTAAAAGACTTAACTATGGCATTATCACTTTGATCCCTAAGAAGTCTGAAGCTAACTCCATTACTTAGTTCAGACATATTTTCCTTCTTAATGTTGTTTATAAAATCATAACTTAAGTTCTTACTAACAGGCTTGAACCTGTTCTTAATAGAATTATTGCTGTTTTCCAAAATGCTTTCTTGAAAGGAAGGGATATAATGGATGGTGTGCTTGCCCTTCATGAGCTCATGCATGAGGTTAAAAAAAGTGGTGATTGTGCTATTTTTCTTAAGCTTGATTGTGAAAAGGCCTTTGATAAGGTTAGCTGGTCTTTTTAGGCCCACTACCTTTCCCTTAGGGATTTTGATCCTATCTGGTGCTCTTGGATTAAAACAATTGTGAGTGAAGGAACTCTGAGTGTTTTAGTAAATGGAGTTCAAAACAATTACTTTATTAGTGAGAAGGGTGTTAGGCAAGGAGATCCTTTGTCCCCTTTGCTTTTTCAATTTGGTGGCTGACTCTTTATATAAAATGGTGTATAAGGCCGTTCAAAGTGATTTGATTTGTGGTGTTGCCTGTCACTTAATTCCTAGGGGTGTCCCTATTTTACAATACGCAGATGATACTGTCATCTGCTTGGATGAAAATATAGAGAAAGCTACTAACCTTAAATACCTAATGTATCTCTATGAAAACATGGCTGGTTCAAAAATCAATTTTCTTAAAAGTGAACCTTTTGTTATAAATGGTACTCCCCAAATAGAATCTGAGTATGCAAACATTTTCAATTGTGCTGTTGGCTCCCTCCCATTGCATTACCTGGGTGTCCCAATTAGTTATACCAAGAGTAAAGTTGGTGATTGGGATTTTATGGTGTCTAAAATTTCCAAAAGATTGGATAACTGGAAGTGTAGCTCTTCGTCAAAAGGGGACAGGCTAGTTCTTATAAATTCTTGTCTTTCAAGCATTATAATTTATCACATGTCCATGTTTTTAGTCCCTGTCACTGTCTTGGATAAGATTGATAGGATCAGAAGAGATTTTTTCTAGGGTAGTTCCAGTATTAAAAAAAAATACCATATAGTTCGTTGGAATAAAATTTGCAATGTCAAAAAGTTTGGTGGCCTTAAGGTTAAAAACCTGCGTGTTCTTAATATTAGTCTCTTATGTAAGTGGCTTTGGAAGCTTGAAACTAAAAACAGTCTTTGGGTTTCCTTGATTCAGGCCAAGTATCTTAAAAATAGACCCTTGTCTCTGATTAAAGCTCGTCCTACTGACTCTGCTTGTTGGTCTCAACTTCTTAAGATAAGAAAATATTATCTAAAAAATAGAGTCTTTAAATTGGGTGATGGTAAAAAAATTGATTTTGGCATGACATTTGGTGTGATGGTGGGCCCATTAGCTCCATGTTCCCTTTGGTCTATGATGTCTGCTTTGATAAATATATTTTAGTTTAAGATGCTCTGCTCATAAAATTTAAACTTTAATTTTAGAAGAACCCTTGATAGCACTTCTGCTTTTGATTGGGATGATTTTAGACAAAAGGTGCTTTCCCAAAATATTGGTTACAGTAAGGATGAAGCCATTTGGAGAAGGCCTAAAATTAATATTTTCACTGTTAACTTAGCTTACAAATTAATTTCTAGTAGTGGTACTGTGGTGGATTACAATTTAATCTAGAAAGCAGCTGTCCCTTTGAAAATTAAAATATTTCTTTGGTTGGTGTGTAGAGGAGCTATTTTAACAAAAGATGTACTCATAAACAAGGACTGGCCTGGCAATCTTTTTTGTTTTTTCTATGGGAAATTTGAAAGCATTCAACATTTATTTTTTGATTGTTCAGTTGCTTCATCCATCTGGTGTATCATAGCTAGTGCCTTTAGTGCTTCTGTTAAATCCACAAGTTGGAATGGTTATTTTGTTTGGATTAGATCAATTTGGCCCTCTGGGAAAGTTTTTTACTGCACTTGCATTGCAGCTATTCTCTAGTGTGTTTGGATGACTAGAAACAAATGGTGCTTTGAGATGAAGACCTCTGATTCTCCAGTTCACATAATTCACTCCATTTGCGTGGTACTGCTGTATTGGGCTGATTTGTTTGGAGGTGACTCAAAAGAAATTTTGGTTCAAGGTGCTATGATGTTGGAGGGAGCTGCAATTGGGATACAGGTTTGTTGTCCAAAACGTCTGCGGCTGCTGACCTCAAGTTCCCAGTTGCTGAATTAGATCATTCGCCTGTGTCCTATTTGGCTGTTGTTTGAATCTGGTGTCCCTCCTTTTTGGTGAATGTTATTGCAAGCTTTTAAATTCCTCGTTATCAGTATTGTTTTAAACTCGGCTGCAAAAAACACCCTTCTTCTGTTCATCATTTTGGCCCCAGGGATGCCAATTTGTTTGTAAAGATTGGAAGATATGGTTTCCGTTGTATCTGTTCTTGGTGCAATGAAAAATGAGGCTCTAGCCTCTCTTTTTTTTAAAAAAAAAGAACGATGGGCATCACAACGGCGACCGCCGACGAAGTCGACCGGTGCAGATCGCCGTCGACCCTGACGTACTGCCCCATCACGCGCCATTAAAAACGTGCTCTCCGGATCCATCCCATTCCAAATCCCACCCTCCATCGCCACGACGCGGGCTCGCCTCCCTCCCTTCCCGCGTGCAACAAACAGAGCAGCACCAGCCGGAGCCATGGGCGTCACCACGGCCATCCACGCCGCCGCCGACGCGCCGCCGACCAAGTCGACCAACCTCTTCATGCAGATCGTCGTCCACCCTGACGGCACCGTCACGCGCCCCTTCGTCCCCTCCGCCCCGCCCTCCGACTCCGGCGCCGGCCAGGCCCTCTCCAGGGACGTGCCCCTCGACGCCGCCCTCGGTACCTCCCTTCGCCTCTACCTCCCCAACCCCGCCCCGCCGCCGCCGGCGAGGCTCCCCGTCATCCTCTACTTCCACGGCGGCGGCTTCGTGCTCTTCTCCTCCGGCACCGTCTTCTACCACGCCTTCTGCGAGGCCATGGCCGCCGCCGTGCCGGCCATCGTCGCGTCCCTCGACTACCGCCTCGCGCCGGAGCACCGCCTGCCCGCCGCCCATGACGACGCGGTCGCCGCAGTCCTCTGGCTACGGGACGCCGCTGCCGGCGACCCCTGGGTCGCCGCCCACGGCGACCTCTCCAGGTGCTTCGTTTCGTCATGGGCAGCAGCTCAGGCGGCAACATGGCGTTCTTCGCCGGCGTCCGGACCAAGGGCCTCGACCTCAGCCCCGCCGCAGTGCGGGGGCTCGTGCTGCACCAGCCGTACCTCGGCGGCGTCGAGCGGACGGCGTCGGAGACGAAGGGGGAGGACGACTTCATGCTGCCGCTGGAGGCCAACGACAAGCTCTGGAGCCTCGCGCTGCCGGCCGGCGCCGACCGCGACCACGAGTTCGCCAACCCGGCGAGGTCGCCAGCGCCGGAGGCGGCCGCCGGCCTGCCGCGGTGCCTGGTGTCGGGGAGCGGTGGCGACCCGCTGATCGACCGGCAGAGGGAGTTCGTGCGGTGGCTGCGGGGGCGCGGCGTGGAGGTCGTCGCGAAGACGGAGGGCGAGGGGTTCCACGCCGCGGAGCTGTTCGTACCGGAGTTCGCCGACGAGATGTTCGCGGGGGTGCGCGAGTTCGTCAACGGCGCCGGCGACGCCTGAGCATCTCCATGCGCCGGCGAGGATGACAGCGCGCGCGTCGGGTTGACTTGCCGCTGTGCCAACTGTAAGTTTGTTTGCTGTCTGTTCAATAACTCGCCACTGCCGATGACGTGGCGCGGTGCCGTGCCTCTGCGGGTGAGCCTCAAGATATTCTTAAGTCAATGCGCATTCAAAGTGTTGTCGGTAAATTAAATGTTGTTGAATTACTTGTACCTTGATGTAATTATTTGTTGTACTTAACAAAAAAAAATGAAACGGAAGTGAGGATATTTCTAGCAGCTGATACATATCGTTGCAAGGTGTGGTATATCAAAATACTACCTCCGGTCATAAAAAGAAGTCGCTGTTAAGTTTTGAAGACGCATTTAACTATTCATCTTGTTCAAAAATTTAATCCAAAAATATAAAAATATAAGTAAAACTTACAATACATTTAATAATAAACCAAATCATAACAAAATAAATAATATTTATATAACTTTTTTGAATAAGATGAATGGTCAAAGGTGTGTCCAAAAGTCAACGGCGACTTCTTTTTGTTACCGGAGGGAGTACATTTTATTGACGCACGAACTCATGCTGCATAAGTTTGATTTGAGGACAACTCCCTCCGTTCCAAATTGTAGTTCACTGTTGACTTTTGAAAATGTCTTTTGACCATTCGTCTTATTAAAAAAAACAGTGAAAACATGCAAATATATAAGTCATGCTTAAAATATGTTTAATGATAAAACAAACCACAACAAAATAAATAATATTTACATTTTTTTAAAAAAAACGACTGCTCAAATAGAATATCCAAAAGTCAGCAGTGGAGTACAATTTGAAACGGAGGGAGTAGGTTAGTTCTCACGTCATCGATGGAGTATCAAATAAAAAAAATTTCGGACGTGAGCTTCGGAGTGGACTTTGAGCAGAACGACGAAATATGAACATTACAGATGCTAGCTATCCCTGAAGTTGTGCTCGTCAAATTACTTTAATTAATTGCTGTTTATGTGTCATGCGTCATCCATTCGTTATCTTGCATGGTATACATTCCAACCTTCACATCATAGGCCTTTCGTCTCGAGTGGCGTCATGACAATAACTTGTTGTAATCACATGCACAAATTAAGGTCCATGAAATATTTGGAGATCTGTCCGGCAGCGACGACACGTTTCGTTGCTTGTCCATTTCTCAGCGTTGAATTGCAGCAGCCCCCTAGTTACTTAATTCACATCCCTAAGTAGGCCCGTGCTCGACGGCGAGCTGTACATGATTTCACTTTTAAATAATGAAACATGCATGATTCCAGTCTCCGTATTACAATATGGTTTCACTGTTCTGATAATGGATTATGATTCTAATCTCTATATTATATATCATGTGCATAGTTATAGGTTTCACGGAGAGTCCATCGTACAGCCGAGAAAATAAAAGAAAAGGGCAACACCAAAATATATATATTACTGGAGAAACAATTCGCAATCAAGCCGAATGAATTTCATTAATAGTGCTCCATTCATGCACCGCTTCTATAGAATGACATGGGGACTGAGCATAGCTCACTTGGTGAGCCGGGTTCGAGGCCGACCCACGCCCATATGCAGGGGGGATTTCTCCCCTGAACCTTCCTTCTGAAAAAAAAAATTGCTATAGAATGACATGCCTATAAAACTATCTCTTTTTTTTGGAAAGAGGGGCAGGAGAACTGCCGTCCTATTTCATTGATTAGTAGGAGAAAATAAAAATAAAAAAACCGTGCAACCACGGGGTACAACCGCAGCGCTCCGCTGCAACCCTGGCCAAAACCAGACACACCTCCGGCCACTACCAAACACAACACCTACAGGGGAGAAAGGAACGCAGCCCCACCGCTGCCACCTAAGCCAAAGGCCGAACAAAGAGAGAGATACAGGTGAGGGAGAACGGGGAACACCATCAACACTCACACAACAACAAACGACTCGTAGAGCAGCAGACCCAGCGAAAACCCAAAGTGCAAAACGATAGCCATGACGCCTCTAACGAGGTAGCGACAGGGAGAACCGGCCGCCGTCGCAAAGCTGCTAGGGTTTTCACCCAGAGCGGGGAAAAGGTCTAATAGATGATGCCGCCAACGAGGGGACGACACCAAAGATGACGCCATCACCAGCCGCAAAAGGGCAAGGCTTTCGCTCAAGACCAACCCTACTAGCACCGAAGGCAAAGGCCGTCGAAGGTCGAAACCACAAGAAGAACTGAGTCGCCGGCCGAAGACGCAGAGCCGAAAAACACGAACGAACGCTACCACCCAACGCGAAGGGCGCCGCCCACGCCACTGGACACCTCGGAGAAAGGGAGCGTCAAGACGACGAGGAAGGAACCGGGCCAAGAGGCAGAGAACGAGGACGTTGCCGGAGAAAAGCTCGTCAGCCAAAGTCGCCGGAGAGGGGCCACCACTCCTGGTGTGGTGGCCAGTGCACAGGAAGCTAAGGAGACCGGCCACCGCGCCACCCAGGCAACACAAGCCGAACCTTGCCATTAACCCAGAAGAGGCCAACCCACACCACCGAGCACCTCGCAGGGAGGGAAGGGCAAGGTGGACGAGGACAGGGCCAGGCTAGAAAACAAGGGTCGATGTGTCGCTAACGACGGGCGACGGCCCACCGAGCCACCATGGGAGGAGCCGAGAAGACGTCAAGCACACGCCCCTGGAGCCCGCCTGCTCCGGCCAGCCACCGAAGCGAGCCCCCCAAGCGGTCTCCACCGAGCGCGGGCTAAAGGGAAGGGGAAGAAGGATAAGAAGCCGGTGCCGAGCTCCGCCGAGCTACGAGGCCACCGGTCCCACAACCTTGGAGTACACCACTCCGATCGCTCTGGCCCACACACCGCCAGATCCGAGCCACCCGGCCGTGAATCCGGCATCACACAGAGCGGACCCCCCGGACGGCCTCCGCCAAGACAGGCCCAGGAGGAGGGGAAGGAGAAAGAAGGGAGAAAGAAGAGGGAAAGCCGACGTCGAGCTCCACCACTGCGCTTGAAGGTGTGAACGAAGAAGGAAAGAACCATCGGAAATTGGGGGCGCTTGGGTCTGAGGGGGAAGCTCGGGGGGTGGAGGCGAGGTGTGGGCGTGGGTGTCACCGGGAGCTGTCGCGACGCTCGAGGGGGAGGGACTGGTCGCTGCAGCGCCGAGGACCAAAGGAAGGAGGCCGCAGGTCGAGCTCAGATCTGGAGCGAGCCCCGAGGGGGATGGACGGCAAGGAGCCGCGCCGAGACACCACACCTGGCCGCGTTGCCTTCCTACATTGGCCCAGGCCGCGCCGCCGAGCGCCGGCCCAGGCCGCGCCTTGCAATTTCGGCCACGACGCCTGGCCGCGCAGCCGCATGCCAGACATGGACGAGCCGCGCCCCCGCGCGCCGACCAAGCCAGCGCTACCGCGCGCCTCTGCCCCGAGCTAGGCCATGCCACCGCCGCCCGATGCTGCCGGAGACGCACGCGCGCTGCTTCAGGCGGGCGCCGTGCATCACCGTGCACCGGGACAGCCTTACCCCGGCCTCCACCATGCACCCGGGTCCGACGGCCACAACAGGCCCAAACAGGCAGCCGTCGCCGCCACCGCTCTCTCATGCACCAGCACGTTGCCCAAGACGTGCGCCGATGGATCCGGACATGACGTTGCCGGCCACCCGGCTCGGTCAGGCCATTGAAATCGCCGGTCTTGTCGTCGTAGTAGCTGGCGGGGTGGATGGCGAGGGACGTGAGGCTGTTGACGCCGAGAAGGAGCGGCGCACCGCGCCGCCCCACGAACTCCAGAGACGCAGCGGCGCACCGAATCGGCCGTACCGGCACAGCTGCCGCCCCGAGCAAGGCCACGCCACCGCCGCCCCGTGCAGGCCCAGGCCACGTCGCCGCCGCCCTGGGCCGGCCTAGGCCACGCCGCCGACGGATCCGGCCATGACGGCGCCGGATCTGGCCTCCACGCCACCGGGCGCCGCAAGGCAAGGGCACGGGCCAAAGAGAGACAAGGAAGGGGAGAGAGGAGGAGGGAAGAGGGTTAGAGGGAGAGAGGGGCGGCCGCCGCCGCCGGCTGGCGGCGGCGGCGCTAGGATTTGTGGGGGCGGAGGCTGGGGTTCGGGTTGCCCCCGAGCCGCCCTGGAAGCGACGCGAGGGCCTGTTCAAAATATGGGGCTAACCTTCTTTTCTTGTAATGTCCAATGCATTAGCCAATGAGTTTATGGAAATACTCAGTTAAAAAAATTCTTTTGTTCATTAAAACAACACCATTACATTGTAGCCAAATAGACCAAAAATAAAATTCTTTTTCGTATAACTTCGTATAATGTATGCTATACGAAGTTATTACGATGGTGTATAAGGCCGTTCAAAGTGAATATATAAAAATATAAGTAAAACTTAAAATATATTTAATAATAAACCAAATCATAACAAAATAAATAATATTTATATAACTTTTTTGAATAATACGAATGGTCAAAGGCATGTCCAAAAGTCAACGGCGACTTCTTTTTGTGACCGGAGGGAGTACATTTTATTGACGCATGAACTCATGTTGGATAAGTTTGATTTGAGTACTACTTCCTCCGTTCTAAATTGTAGTTCACTGTTGACTTTTAAAAACGTCTTTTGGCCATTCGTCTTATTCAAAAAATAGTGTAAACATGCAAAAATATAAATCATGCTTAAAATATGTTTAATGATAAAACAAATAGCAACAAAATAAATAATACTTATATATATTTTTGAATAAGACGAATGGCTAAATATAATATTCAAAAGTCAGCAGTGGAGTACAATTTGAAACGGAGAAAGTAGGTTAGTTCTCACGTCATCGATGGAGCATCAAATAAAAATATTTTCAGACGTGAGCTTCGGGGTGGACCTTAAGCAGAACGACGGAATATGAAGATTACAGATGGTAGCTATCGCTGAAGTTGTGCTCGTCAAATTACTTTAATTAATTGCTGTTTATGTGTCATGCGTCATCCATTCGTTATCTTGCATGGTATACATTCCAACCTTCACATCATAGGCCTTTCGTCTCGAGCGGCGTCATGAATATAACTTGTTGTAATCACATGCACAAATTAAGGTCCCTGAAATATTTGGAGATCTGTCCGGCAGCGACGCCACGTTTGGTTGCTTGGTCTATTTCTCAGCGTTGAATTGCAGCAGCCCCTAGTTACTTAATTCACATCCCTAAGTACGTCGAGACAAATGGCCCGTGCTCGACGGCGAGCTGTACATGATTTCACTTTTAAATAATGAAACATGATTCCAGTCTCCGTATTATACCGACCTGTCAGTGGCCCAAAGTCAGAGGACAGTACTGCGACCCACCTGTCAGTGGCCTAAAGTTAGTGGACAGTACTGTAGAGAATTTGCTTCCATTATAATATGGTTTCACTATTCTGATACTGGATTATGATTCTAATCTCTATATTATATCATGTTAATGTTTATAGGTTTCACAGAGAGTCCATCGTACAGCCGAGAAAATAAACGAAAAGGGCAACACCAAAATATATATGTTACTAGAGAAAAATTTGTAATCAAGCCGAATTAATTTCATTAAGAGCATCCCCAGCAGGGCCTTCAAATTTCCCTCCATCGCTACAGTAATTGCTACAGTAACTGCTACAGTGCAAACTCACCCTCACATGGACCAAGTTCCCTCCTATTGCATTTGAAAAATTTTGAAATAGGGGCCATTTTAGGGGGTGTGATGGGGATGCTCTAATAGTGCTCCATTCATGCACCATAGAATTCTATTGCCACCACTTCTATAGAATGACATGGGGACTGAGCATAGCTCAGTTGGTGAGGGGCGAGGGATGCGTAGCCCCCCACACTGGGTTCGAGGCCGACCCGCGCCCACATGCAGGGGCATTTCTCCCCTGATCCTTCCTTCTGAAAAAAAATTGATATAGAATGACATTCTTTTCTTGTAATGTCCAATGCATTAGCCAATGAGTTTATGGAAATACTCGGTAGAAAAACTCTTTTGTTCATTAAAACAACACCATTACATTGTAGCCAAATAGACCAAAAATAAAATTCTTTTGTCCATCAACATTTGAGATCTTTGTATTTTTTTCACACCCATGAGCCATTCTCCCTCACACGCAACAAATTATGATGGCAATGCAAATCAACAGCCAAGAAGAATTAATATCATATAGATATCTTTTCTTTGTTCTCTACACCAGAACATATTTCTAATTTATCTTTTAATATTTCTCAATCCATTTGCTCAAAGTTTGTAAAAATCTTATAAATACGTTGATCAATTAAATTAATGTTATATTCATATTAATTTTGGGAGCAAAATAGTGCGGTTTTAACTCAAAATAGTGGGTTGTCATGTTCCAAAAAACCATTTTCTGGCCCTATTTGATTCGGTCCGTATCCACTCCGTTTCACCCCTAACCCTTTCCGGCCCACTAGGCAGAAAGAATGGCACCGAGTCCAGTGGGCCCATAGGCCTTTTTGACTACCTCAAAACCTGAAAGGATAGAAGATTATTGGGATAGTGAACAGGCTGATGGTGCCCAGTGCTCGTAGTAACCAGATCTGGCCTGTCTCGCCAAAGCCCAGAGACTAGCCCATGGGCCACAGCAGTGCAACTGCTTGGGGTCTCTTTTTGGGAAAATTTATTTTTTTTTATATTTTTTTATTCGTTTATACAAAATTATATGACGGATTGAAAATTAGACAAAAATAGACCCCGGTCGCACCTTGAATTAGCGACCGGGTCCCGGTCGCACTTTCGGGGCGCGACAGCTCGCTGAGAGGAGGGCGCAGGCACCTATCCATCAACCATCGCGCGACAGCACTGTAGCTACGGTAACTTTTCAGATTTTGAATTTCTTATATCTATTAACACTTCATACCATATCCAATTTACACGAAACAAATTTTAAAATTCATGTGAAATCCTAAAGAACCCATTTTTCAAACTTTGAATTTTCGAAATTCAAAATTCAATAATTCAAAATTTAAAATACAAATTCAAGTGTATATTCAAAATTTAAAAAAAAAATGAAAGTGTGAAAAATGGGTTCTTTAGGATTTAACATGAATTTTAAAATTTGTTTCGTGTAAATTGGATATGGTATGAAGTGTTAATAGATATAAGAAATTCAAAATCTGAAAAGTTACTGTAGCTACAGTGCTGCCGCGCGATGGTTGATGGATAGGTGCCTGCGCCCTCCCCTCAGCGAGCTGTCGCACCCCGAAAGTGCGATCGGGACCCGGTCGCTAATTCAAGGTGCGACCGGGGTCTATTTTTGTCTAATTTTCAATCCGCCATATAATTTTGTATAAGCGAATAAAAATAAATATAAAAAAAAATTCTCTTTTTGGTTCGCCGGCACAAGACACCTGCACTAAACAAAACCAAATGAAATGTTAGAAATGCTGCTCGCTAGTCTTATTAGAAAAAAAAATTAGGAACTAAAAGATTAAATGTTAATCGCACATATCGAGAATCACTTTTGCTAGGCATCAGACGACTGAGACTTATTCATTTTCTCACATACTTAGATGTGATCTTTTGTGTGTCCTATACAGGTGTCTGATCTAATGTATACAAAATCGACCGAGAGTTAAATAAGTCTCGGTCGTTTGATGACTAGGCATGGGCAGATATCGTTTGAGCGTTTTGTTTTAGCCCTCAAGTCAGGTATAAGTATAACCGCTAAGCATAAAGCTGGACGTAGAACCAGAGACAAACCACCAGAGGCAAGTGACAAAACGTAAGCATCGCAGAGCCTATTTGCAAGACCTCAGAACACCCTTTTTTTTGAAGCACACTGAAATCGCCTCGGACAGCGAGATGGCCCCCGTTGAATTTGTTCCTAGATTTCGTCGATCTTCCGTTTGAGATTTTGCAGGCCAGGGCAGAGCAGCAGCAGGTCGGTCCGTTCCGTCGCCGTCCGTCCAGGATAGATGTGGCCGATGCCGAGACGGGATCGATGGAGGAGAGCTGGAGCTGGAGAGGGACAGGACCACGCATTGCCCACTGCCCACTGCCCACTGCATGAGCTAGCTAGCCGGCAGCGAGATACGACGGCGATAAGAGGCTGAGCTATCTCGCAGCTCGTCTAGCTCATCTGCTGCTGCAGCTGCGTCGCTCCCTTGCGCCGTCTGGTCTCTTCGCACTTTGTGTGCTGCCCAGCCGAGACGGCCGGCTTCCAGCGCCCAGCGCCCAGCTCTCCCGACCGGTCAAATTATCTGAACCTTTTTTTTTTTTACTGTTTTTAATAGTGGGTTTTGTCTAGCCTCTACGCTTTCGTTGTATACCGTAATAAGGGTTTACGAATAGAGCAATCAAATATAAAGAGACCTAGCTCCCATGCGATGAAGAGGTAGATATTATTACATTAAAAAAAACTTAAGAAAAAAGCAAACCTATCAGCCTATTATTGGTTATTCTTCGAGCGGAGGCGGAGCCAAGGGTGAGGCTTAGGCGGGATTCAGCCCCACCCGTAACCCAGTACAAGAGATCTCACATATGTAGTAATTTTGTTATAGTGTAATCCATATACGGAAGTTCTCTCTTGGTTATGATCTAATCCAAACAGTGCTGCAAGCTCACATGACAGGTTCATCTCCTACAAACAGTGTTACGAGATCAATCGGCGTCTTAATTTCAACCATTAGATATAAATTTTGTATCTCTATCATGTTCTACCATGTGATATAATCATATAATGGTATAACTATATTACAATATTATAATTTAGAAATTTGATATTAGTGCTCGAGCTTTGGAGATTTTTTTCTTAGCCACCCGGCCCTTTAGAATTTTCTTGCTTCCACCACAAACTTCGAGTTTCATTAGTAGTTTGTTCCCTAAGTTTCTGTAGAATATTTCAGTTCCATTAGTTTTGTGCACGTTTTCATTTATATATTCTTACATCTCATCGATACTTCTTCGGAGTTTCGTTAGTCATCTGGCTTTGATGTTAGTATTTCTATTTGAATGCTAGAATGATATTTTTTTTTTTGGGACGGAGCTAGGGAGTATTTTTGAAATCTTGGTGATGGCCTCTTGGAATGGTTTGCTGTCAAATTAATATCCAAGCCGTGCCCGTGGCACATGCAGGAGCTATATTAAGATGAAGGCTTCGACCGCGGTACTATAATAAGACGGGGTTTGGGTTGAAATTATTGGCGCGTTGCCGGCGGCGTGGACGTCACGGTGAACATGGCCGTCTCGACGTCACGGCCGGCCGGGAACACCGCCTCCCGACAGCAGTTTTACTGGTTCACAATTATTGTGCTCAGAGTGACAGTGCAGGGGGAGAAAGAGAGGTTATTACATTTACAGCTCTAATATTTCTCTTTAAAAAAATGGAAATCACGTTTGCACGTGGGGATAGCTAGCTTGAGTGACGGCACGACGAAACTGCCGCTTGATTATTTTTTATTTTTTTTTGCTGGCGGCAGCTCGCACTGTTGGCTTGGTACTCCCTCGGTTTATTTTTTATTTGTCGCTTATCTGATAAAACAAAGCGTAACAAAATGTACACTGCTGTAGGAGAACATCAGAAGATGCTCTAGGTGAACTAGTACGTACAATCCGTTTTAAAAAAAGTGCATTTCTAATATTTAAATTTTGTTCTATAAAAGATGCATTTGTATCGTTTAAACCATATAAATGGGTACATTTGATTGATTAATTCCTTTTTAAGGTGCATGCGTATTTAGTTGTTTGGTTATTCTCTTCCAAGATGCATGCACATAATTATTAACAGGTTTAATTAGCGGTAGCCACGTAATTTCTCATTACTACTAATCTATCTAAAAAATCATACAAATGTATTTTTTACGGGACAGAAAATAATGCACTAGAAATGGACTATACAAGTAGCATAGCGCAGGAGCCCGACCGTGTCGGACGTCCGTGACTGTTCCCTTGGCAATTTGCGCACATAAAACTTTACTTTTCAGTAAAGAAAATTCTACTGCTGGAATCTGAAGCGTGAAATTCCGATCGGACGGCTGCATTTTCCTAGTGATACTCGATCCGCGGTGCCCTGCTATCCTACGCGGGAGAGGAGGGGATAAGCCTCGGTCGCGTTAATTAAACAGGGGCACGCCTTTCGATGCGTGCATGCACGGAAGAAAGAAGAAGAGATCGAGGAGGAGGGAGGGGGGTAAAAATGGCGCCCGAGCAGCGGTGAAAGCTCGGAGAAAAAGACGAGACCTTTTCTTTTTCTCGTGCCCTTCTTACCGTGGCATGCAGCTCGTGACCTCGGCGGTTCGGCCGCGTGGCGGCGCGGTGGCCGCCGGGAGTCGTTAGGCGTGGGGATCCGCGCCGCCGTCCGCCGGATTTGGAAGAGACAGATCCTCTCCCGAGCCGCGGCTGTTCCGCCCCTCGATTGGGCGGCCTGCCTCGGCGGCGAGCTCGACGAAGGCGGAGGAGGAGGAGGAGTCAACCGGGTGGTACAGCGCGCAGGGCTCGAGGCGCCATTGCTGGGCGGATCCCCGCGCATGCGGTGCTCCTTCTCTCTAGGCTCTCGCCTCCATGGACGCACCATTGTGTGCCCTTGAATCCTTGATCCGATGGACGGCACCTTCCTTCGACTGCTGCTGCTGCTGCTACAGTCGCGCCTCACAAATCACTCGCAAGGAGAGAGAGATCATTTGTTAAATGACAATTAAATTAAATTACATTAAATTAAACTAATTTGTTAAATGACAAATTACTCGCCGGTCAAATCCTCGGCCTTGTTTCAGCTAAAATTAAATTTTATAAAAAAAATTTTTAAAAAAAATCAAATGATATAATAATTTGTAATCATTTTTATGGGGTTTTATATAATTCTTAGAATTCGTAAAATATTTTTCATAATTTTTTGAACTCTTTAAAACGTCTTTCAAATAGTCACAATCTTTTCAGATTAAAATTTTCATCAACTTTCAGATGACACAAACGGCCCCCATGGCTTCGTTGCACAGGAGGAGGTGTTCAAAATGGCGCTCCGTGATTATGAACAAACATGCACGTATTGAATAGTTACAATTCAGATTGAGATTGCTACATGAAGGGTTTCAAAAATGGGATTAACGGGATAGATCCTACTACAAATTCTCAAAGTTAGATGTCATCACTTACTTTCTCCTTTTTCCTTCGACTTCGTGGTGCCAATAATTCACGGAAACAAGCTCTCCGCAACACCCTGCTAAATCAGAAACAGGGCTCTGGCGTCTTTCATCTGACCTTCTGTCCGTGAGTAGCTCCACCGACTGGAACACTAAGAGGAGCACCCGTGTCAATCACTTCCATTCCTTTCATCAGCCCGTCTGTAGCACTCATAGTTACAGCTCTAACTTGATTATTTTCTAATAATTGTTGTACCTCACAAGTCACATTAATTTGCTTACCGGCTTGTAAGGCATATTTTGTTTTATTTGGACAAGACTTTGACTAACAATTATTTTATTAATATGTCATTTATGTGATTCAAAATCATACTCATATATAAGTAATTTTGAATGCAAATCTATCAACACTAATCTTGTGTTATAAAAGCTTTTGCACAGTTAGAGCCTGACGGAAAGAGACTCGATAGGAAAATCAGGTTCATAGTTACGATATCATGTTTCTTCTGGATAATTTAAATCGACAACACATTGGTTTTTAAAAATATTTGCTCCGAGTGCTTAGGCTTTGAATCCTTAGCCCACCCTGTTCTTTAGGACAATACAAAATACTCCATTTCAGCAATCCATAATTCATTTAACGATTACCACGTACTTTGTCAAAAGTATTTGAAGCAAGATTTGAACCGTGTATTTAGTGCGTAAATATGTGTGGTGCAGTGCAGGCGGCAAGGCGCTGCAAGGTTGGGCGCGCAGGCACTTGCATGCAGCAGCAGCAGAAGCAGGAGCAGCATGCATGTTCGCGCAGGCAGAGAGGCAGGGACGTATCAACCTGTGTCCTCGGCTAGCTCTAGCCACAGCTACGTGCGTCCCCCATCTGCTCTCCTCCTCCTCCTGGACCTCCTCGCGCAGATCCAGTTGCTGCAGAAGCCACTGTCCTGTCAGTCGAGTTACTATACTGCCTGCCGATTTCCAAGACTGTTAAAAACTGTTTTTGGCTTACTCATTTCACTTATTTTGGCCTTATTTTTTTTTCAGCGTATCGTTGCGTTTGTGTATTACTGTAGCAAACATTTAGTTAGGCTTAGCTCGATGATTCAACGACCCCAACACACACACACACGTACAGACCCAAATTAGCAGTGGCTTTCCCCCTGGGGGGAGGGGCAATCCCCCACATCCTGTAACTTTCCCTCCTTTTGATCAATACATGGCAGTTCTCCTGTCTTTTGTTTTAAAAAAAAATTAGCAGTGGCTTTGTTACTTTCTTGACAGCTTTGTTCTGTTTGCAACCTTCTTTGTCTTGATAACTTTCTCTTGACGCTAGCAGCTAGCTCGATCGCTGCGATTTGCAGCTGGACTCGTACCATGTTCTGACCCAGGGAATGAATATAGTAGCATATAGGACATATGGCTCCCATTGAGCCAATAAATTTCCCTGCAGATGTAAGTACTATGTAAATGCATTTTAATGTGGGATATTTGCTACTGTATACTTGTCCAGTTGTTCGTCACGCGCGCGCGCACACACTCACAGATGTTTTTTTAGACTTTTTTCTCTTGTAAAATGATGGCCCCCTCTCTAGTCTGTACTGACAACGATCCCAGGCTCACATCAGTACGTATCAGCCGATGGATTAATTCAAACAGTGATAGGGACCAAGGTCCTACCATTGCTGTGCACAAGCTAGCTAGCCTGTCAGATTTGTGCTGTAAATCTTACACATACACCCTCCGTCCCATTATAAGTGTATGTTAAGGTTGTTTTGAAAAAAACTAATGGCCTGTTTGGATCTCATGTGCTAGAGCAAACTGACTAGATTCTAGTCGCTTTAGGGCTAGAAAACCAAACACAAGGACTAGAAAACGGACTAAAATCGTTTAGCACTTCTAGCCCCTTGGAGGAGCTAAACTGGTGCTAAACTCCCCCTTTCCCATCCCAACCCCTGGTCCCCTCCCCCACAGGGGTATCCAACAGGGGCACTTGAGTCATTTTCCAGAGCAATAAAGCCTCTAGTCCCTAGTTTAGTCCATGGATCCAAACAGGGGTAGCTAAACTTTTAGTCACTGATTTAGTCAGTTTGAGTTTAGTTCCTGGGATCCAAACAGGCCCTAGGAAGGGATGTATGTAGTAGGGAATCTAGGTTACTTTATAGTGTGGGAGGGGAATAAAGGGGTATTTTATAGTGGTGAGAGAGGAATCTAGGGGTATTTATTGTGGTGGAAGAGGAATATAGATGTAGAAGATCACTTATTATGGGACGAGCTCAAAGGCTTAGAAGGACAATTATATTGGGACGGAGGGAGTAGCGTGTAGTGTGTTTGGTTGGGGGTGAAGAACCGAACAAGTGGCAAGTTAGAACTTAGAAGTAGGGGAAGTAAATTCATTTGTTTTTTATTTGGAGGAGAAATCACGACCATGAAGAAAAACAACATCTCTTAACAGTCTGACTCAGCTCGCGCAAATATATAACCAAACATCATCCCTTGTTAAACCCTCAACTTGGCTTCCTCATACGGGCCAAGCCGAGGAGATGCAAGCAACTGGCTACCATGTAAAAGTTTGTTCGTACGTATGTCCCATTTCTTTTCTCTCCTTCTATCACCAAACGCGTTGGCGCGTTGCTATAGCACGAGACAAGAATAGCAGACCCGATCTTTCTTGGTGCCTTGGTACCTATAGAGAGAGGGAAAGAATATGGTAGTTTTCTCATCGCGACTGATTGCCAAAATAATAATAATATTTTTCTAAAAGAGGCAAAAAGTCAAGTGGCTCAAATGCTTTGGGGGCATATCGTCAATGACAAAGTGCTTTGGGGCATTTTAGCAATTGTCAAGACACTTTGAGGCAAATAAAAAAAATCAATTATTTTTTCACATACACTCAACCAGTTCTCTTGGCTTTAGCGCTCACATGATTATTAGGTGTGAGGGTTGTAGGCGTATATATAGGCTGGAATATATCTTATGTTTATAGCTGGTTTGGAAAAGTTACCAAGGAAAATCTGTCATTGAGCATGTTCTGCCTAGTTGCAGTAATGTGGACTGTTTGGTTTGTGAGAAATGGGCATTGCTTCGAGAAGAAAACACTTTATGACCCTGTTATTCTAATTTTTCATATGGTCGCTCTCATCAAATTATGGACAGGTTTGCTGAAAGCGGGGGACAAGGAGTTGGTGGAGCTGGGGCTTTCCAAGATTTTCCAAGTGAAAAAAGAGTATCACGATTCAGTTGCGGAGTCACGCAAGAAGAGGCGTTTGGATGATAATGAAGCTCAGTAAAAGGTCTCGGGATAGCTTTTGTTGACCCACCTGTGTGTGTTGTGTTGCTTCTGTGTAGATGGCAGTGGACGTTGGTTTTTGTTCCTGTTTCTTCGGGCTGTGTCTTTAGAATTGTTTGTTTGCCTGTGTTGTGAGCATGGGCTCTGACTTTCAGCCTAACGGTGAGATCATGGCCAGCTGTTTTTGCCCGTTGTTTTTTCGGTTGTAGTTCGAATTTTTTACTGTACTAGCATTAATTTAAATCAAAATTAAAAAAATAATTACCAGTTTAAAAAAATTAAAAAAATAGCATCCTAGCGCCCGTTCAACGGGCGCTATATATTAATCGCCCGATAGACGGGCGTTATTAAAGGCCTACAGTACAAGCCAGCCGATTCAACGGGCGTGTAATGGCAGCAACGGTCGGAGTCAATAATCGCCCGTTGGACGGGCGTTTTATCACTGTTCGAAAAAAACCGCCCGTTGGACGGGCGTTCTATACGCGCGGGAATGGATCGCCCGTTGGACGGGCGCTAATTCGCTCCTACCCCCCCGCGCGGCCGGCGCCGGATCGGCACAGGACTCATTTGCAACCCGCAGCGCAGAGAAAAGAGAGGAGAGGGAGAGGAGAGGAGGAGGAAGAGAGTGAGGAGGAAGAGAGTGAGGAGGGAGAAGAGGAGAGAAAAAAAAAGGTAATTTTAAAACTCTGTTCTATTTTTATTTTGTAATGTTTAAAAACAAGGTAGGTTAGCAATATGGGCATGATAAATTGAATATTCCGTTTAAAGTCTAGATTTAGCGATTAGGTTTTAATAAAAATTAGGTATATTTTCTGTAATTTTATGTACATCTGATTTAGAGTTTTAAATTAGAATAATATTCCGATATGTTTTTTGTATGAATATGTAAATGAGTTTTAGGATTTAATGTTTTATAATATATGCGGTAGTTTGTAGTCTATATTTAGGGTTATAACTAGGGTTGTAAGAGAGGGCTATACGTTGATTTAATGCGTATGTTTATTTTTATACAGTTTACGGTTAGGGCTTATAAATTTAGAGGACATGTGTAGGTCTGACGTTAGGGTAGTAGCAAACTCGATTTATATGAAGCATAATGCACGTTGGTTTAAAGCATATTACAAAGGATTAAAAGCGATAAATTTTTAAGATGTTTTTGTCGGTACAAAAATAATTATAATTTATTAGTAGTTCATTTCGTTTTTGTACAGGCTCAATGGGAGACAGAAAATATTTTAATGTTCATTATGGGCAAGGGGATATCAATTTTGATCCAGACGGGGTAGACCTATCTATGTTCCGGTCAGCGATGTTGGGGATATCTAGGCCCACGGAGAGAACGTTAGCAGGGCTTGAAAATTGGCTGTTAAGGACGTTTAAAATTAACCCCGAAGAATATGGTCTGGATATCAGCGCTGTTGCTAGCCGTACTACGGAAAGACCTTATTGGGAGTTGGTACCAATAAAGGCAACCCGAGGATGGAGGCGTTATGTCGAGATCGCCACTGAACGAGGACAACCACTAGCACTTCTTGTTCAGGCCAAATACAGGGAACAAAATGAAGAAGCTTTGCATCAACCTGTCGAAGGAAGTAATGTAGTGCAGGAAGAGGTGCAGGAAGATGGTGACGACACTGAGCATGTGGTGCAGGAAGAGGTGGAGGAGCTGGAGGAGACAAGGGATGGATCTAGTGAGCAACAAACAACACAGGAACCCATAGGTGCGGCAGATGAGGGGGAGTATATTGAAGCTATAGTTGCGGAGATGGAGGCCGAGGATGCTGAGCACGAGCAAGTCCCTGAGGAAGATGTGTCAGACGATGAGAGTCCCGGTGGCTTTCAAAATGTCGTGCCGGTCGAGTGGAACTCATCAAACTTTGCAGAGCTATCTATCCGAGAAGACACTCAAACAGCCTGGGAATACCACCAGAACGAGGTGACACAAGGAGCGACATACCCCTCGAAGGAAGAATTGGTGACAGCCGTGAAGATTTGGGCATTATCACTTATGAGAGAATTCAGGGTTGTCAGGTCTAGCCGAAGTGTGTACGATGTGGTGTGTGTTGTCCCCAGTTGCCCTTGGCGTGTGCATGCCTTTAAAGGAAAGTGGGTGGAATACTGGGTATGTTCAATAGTGAGGGAGCATAATTGTACGGTGACTGAGGTCAGACAGAAACACAGAAATCTAACATCAACAATGGTGGCACATATAATGCAGGCTCAAATAGCAGAGAACGTTAACTACGAGCCTCGGTCTATTATTCGAGCCATGGAGGAACAATTTCAGTACACTATTCCGTATGCAACTGCTTGGAGGGCAAAGCAAAAAGCATTAGAGATGAGATTTGGAACATATGAAGCATCTTATGCGAATATGTCATCCCTGTTGGCAGCCATAGCTAAGAGAAATTTGGGTACATATTATGATTACAAAGAGGTGGAGGCAGAGGGCGATGATATTGGAAAGTTCGTTCTGCAGCGGGTTTTCTTTGCCTTGGGGCAGTGTATCAGGGGATTTCAAAATTGTCCTCCAGTTCTATGTGTTGACGGAACATTCCTAACTGGCAAGTAAAGGGGCAAATCCTGACTGCAATCGCCGTCGACGGAAACAACCAGATTCTGCCGGTGGCATTTGCTTTTGTCGAGGGTGAGAATACGGAGAGCTGGTACTGGTTTTTAGAGAGGGTGAAGCATGCGGTTGTTGTTGGCAGATCAGATGTTTGTATAATTCATGACAGACATCTTGGATTGTTGGTGGCGATCGAAGAAATTAAGTTTGGCTCTGACTATCGAGCTGCTCAGTGGCCGGACATACATACCCGGTGGTGCATGAGACATATGGGTGCCAATTTCTTTAGCCAGTTCAAAAGTAAGCA
>SPJY01001389.1:3723448-3856847 GCA_005191435.1 Raddia distichophylla
AAAAATTCCCTCTTCGTGACTTGGAGTCTCAAGAGGAAGACCCCACTCTAGTAAGTCCTTCCACTTGAGTCTCGGAGGCTAGCTGTCGGGGATAAAATTACGGCCCATTGCCATGGTCCACTCCCTGACGGCCCAACCGAACAGCCTACCAGGGCCCAGCTCCCTAGAAGGTTCTATCTGGCCCATATGCATCCTGCCGAACAGCTTCTTGGCTGGCACGGTGCGTAACGGCCTAGGATTACTGTTTGAGTCCTACTCGAACAAGAGTTCTGCACGGCTACGTGAAGACCCGGACGTGGTTTCCCGGATTGGATTAGGAGCCGTGATCCCCAAGAATTGGAGTCTACCTTATCTACCTCGGGACGTATTTGGCATGTACCGAGTTCGTTACGATCTCGTAGTTAGCCCGGCCAGATATTCCCTCGGTAGGTCGGTTTGCTCCGCACTATATAAACAGAGCCCCTATGGCGTTTAGGGAGCATGGGGCACCTGGCCAGAAGCTGGTGACTTAGCACCTGATCATCGTATTGTTGCATACTACACCTTGTACACACATAATCTCGCCGAGATCTGTTCGTCTCGTCGAGGATCCTCTTGTAATTCTCTTTGATATAAAGAAAGGCTGGACGTAGGGCTATTATCTCTCCCGAGAGGCCTGAACCAGGATAAAAACCCCTCTCTCCTGTTCGTTGTTGTTCGTGGTTGTTCGGCGTGTCTCCTATCTCCTCTTTGAAGAACCTTGGTTGACTTGAGATCGATATCTCAACCGTCGACAAAAACGTAAGTCAAACAAAGACGATCTAACTCTCTATCGAGATTATCTCAAAAGGCAAGCTAGAAGGATAAGCTAAATAAATATATTCTCGGATTTAGTTTCACATCTGTTTGCGGTGATGGAGGAGCACACTTAAAAGATAGGATGGTTATCATCCATCAGGCTAGTTTTTTTGGTGTTGAGGGGGCCTGAACCTTGGTTGTGACTCCATGGCCCGATAACAGATGATTTGGCAGGATCGCAGCGGGCTCTAACAAGTGGTATCAGAGCTTCAGGTCACACCCAGAACATGTCACATATATCGCATGGTGTAGGATAGATGGTCCAATGTGTGATGGGGGAGATCGTTGGGTTTAGGACTTATTTGTTTCAGCTTAAAGCTGAGTTTTACTGTAGCAAATTCGTGACCCCTCAAAAGACGTTTGAAGAGTTCAAAAAAATATGGAAAAAGAAAATTTATGAGCTGTAAAAAGAAATATTTAAAACCCTACAAAAATTATTACAAAATATTACATCATTTGGCTTATATAAGAAAACAAATTTTAATTTAATTTAAGCTGAAACAAATAAGGCCTCGGTCCCACATCGGCTAGCGGTGATGGGGGAGCACAACTTAAAAAGACGGGGTGATCATCATCCATCGTGCTAGTCTTTTGAGTTGAGTTATCCTGAACCTCTGTTATGACTTCAGTTGGGCCAGTAACATGAGCTTGAGAACATGTGTTGGTCTCGAGCGAAGCTGAATCAGTGTGGGCCATGAGATGAACCGGATCGCATCGGACTCTAACATATATAAATCAAATAAAATAAATCCTCTGGAACAGAACCTTAGCAAAACGGCGAGTTGAGAATAAACAAACGAGTGGTGTGTGCGCTTGTGACGCGTCACTTCACCTCACTTCACTGTACCCAGGTCTCCATGCAATGCACTTGACGTTCTTGGAAGAACACTGTTTCCCCGGTCCGCGAGCTAGGTTAATCGGTAGGAAGAAAGAGATCGAGCACGTGAAGCATTGTTCATCCTCATGGCAGAATCACTCCCTTCACAGCTTCCTCCTCCTTCGAAAGGAGAGAGAGAGAGAGCAAACAAGAAGCTCTCTCGATCGGTCTGAAAAAAAATCCTGAATCCATCATGCGCGGCCCCTTTTTGTTTACATCCGGATCAAAAGCTGCAGTGTCCATCACTGTCGCATCCTGCTGCTGGCTGGGAGATCGAGCAAGTTTTGCTCCACATGTTACCAGCGGTAAACAGTTAAACACTGATTCACAGCACAAGGAAGTGAAGGACGGCAACCTCTCTTTCACCTACGTCAGTACGTGGCGCATGCTGTTGCTCAGCTGGAGTAGAATCTCTAGATCTACCTGTGTGCAGCCCAGCGTTTTCAATTTCGCTTGGTTACGTCCCCAAGATGCACACATATGTGCATGCGAGCATGTAAAGACTAAAGAATCATTCGCTAATCAAGGTACGTACGTACACGAGGTGCTGTATATATGCATGCCTAGCTTGTTTGATTTCAGGGAGCATGATACTTCGTCGTCGTACACAATGGTAAGCGCGTACCGGTGCGTGCAGTAGAATTGTAAAATACTCCCCCGATCCCTTCATAAATTTTACTGTGATCGAGCTTTTAACTGTAGGTACAACGCTAAGCTAGTTGTACCTGTACGCATCTGGAGCAGGAGCTCGACGTCTTCTTTTTTTCTCGTGGGAAAATCAACTCTGCCACGAAACTTGCGCGCATTTTGTTTGTATTTTCCCTTTCTAATGCATATAGAGGTTAAGCTGCACCATGCATGCATTTGTTTAGAGAAGATCTTAGCTAAAGTCTGTTTTTTTTTTTTACCTAGGACAGCTTTGATTCATAAGATTAAAATTGTAGGATTCAAATGCCACGCCGTGCTGCATACCGCAAGAAACAAAACCGCGTTAATATTTAAAAGATGTGTTTAACTGTCTAATGTGAAAAATGCAGGGATTTTGAGATAAAATGTTAGGGCCTCAGTGCTACAAAAAAAAAACTGAGAAAAAATCGAGGACCTCTATAAGAAAAGATTTATAGGGTGTTTGACTTACAATATCTCTTCAAACTAAATTTGAGTATTTCCGTTCTGAGTGCTATCATTATGTTTGGGATTATCTTCTTTATATTACATATCTAATTAATGAACGTCTAATTTGAAACTAGCTTCCTTTGTCGTATACTTGAACAATATATCTATGTGGATTTTAATCATGTCTTAATTTATAATTTGTGAAGCCACAACAACTCAATACTTCTTTTTCCCTGTATATATGATATATCCCCATGTTTGAGATTCCTTGGAACCAAAGAACCCCCTTGACTGACTAGCTAGAGAGATAAAATCACCATCACAATTAGTGATAAAATTGTACTTTGAGAGGTATCGATGCCAACAGCTTTTATAAGAGTTGGAAGATAACTTTAGGTCCTCTTTAATTCGCAATTTCATTTAATTTTATTCAGTCGAGTTAAAATATATTATTTTTTATAGGCCATTAATTCAGTATAATATTTTATAATTTTTTTAAGCTTTCAAGTAATTTATCTTAATGATCTTTATAAAATTTAACATTCTTTTATGTCTTTTTAAAGACTTTTAATTTTTTGTCCCAATAAAATCGGACGGAACCGAACCACGAATCAACGAGGGCATTAGTTCCACACAGATCCGCGGGAACCGAAACCGAGGTACGTCGAGGGCAACGAAATATTGCTCGATCGCCCAACCACCCGGGGTGGAAGACATGCTGCTTCCATGAGAACTTGAGAAGTGCTCGAAAGGAATCATGCAGGTCAATCTCCGCTAGATCGCCTATATCATTGGGGGGCAATTAATTAATTTTGATTACACAAAAGCCAATCCGCTGCAGTCAAATTAGTCTAATCCCAACAGTGCAGCTGCTACTAATTTAATACTCCTACTACTCCAGTAAGCTACTAAGCACCGGGACGAGATGGAGACAGTGCTGCGAGCTAGCTCATCGCTTCCGTCCAATCGCATACGTCAGAATTAGGTAACGAATATCAATACACGTAGGTGAAAACGGACTGGCCCTCAACAATTATTTTCAATTTCAATCAAAAATTCATTGGGATAATGATAGTCTTTGGCGACCTTCATGACAATGTCTTTGGTATGGTTGATACCCATGGTTCTCAATTTATTCATGGGATATTGGTATTTCTCTCCCTCCGTGTTTAGAGTTTTGTGATAAATTGTTGTGCAGAATTCTATAGATGCGGTTGACGGAGGCAGATCAGAGAAGAACAATGGAGATGTTAGATTGGGGTATTGGTGCAAAACCTCTGGCAAGGAAAAGCATACCTTTCAGAGCGCACATAGATTTCCTATTATAATATTGGTGGTGGAAGCATTGTGTCATACATGCTACAAATGCTTGATCCAAGCAAGAGGACTACACATTGACCTCAATACTGCTTCTAATTGGTGTTGCTTTTATAGATTGAGGTACGTTGCAATATTTTTTCATATACCGTAACATTTTAATTGTTTAATGATTTAATAGAAATTCTATTATTCTCAAAAAAAATCTAGATAATCATGTGTACCTATATATATCTGTATCCGTTCAAATTGCAATCTATATATACCCGCATCCATATCTTCAAATAGAAAATAGATTCCAAATCAATAAAAACCAGGTATGATCCAAACTCAATGGACATATTACCTGTTACATTTTTACCCCTAAATATACGCAGCAGCATCGTTACCATAGGTTAAGGCTCAGAACAATCCATCCTTCTCGATCAAAAGGACCCGAAAAGACCGGGCTAATGGAAACAGCTAGCGGGGCCAAATTAAGCTGTGCATCGATTACGACGGTTGCTTCTAACTAATTAATCCAGAGTTTTAAATGTCCTCTATTGGCCATGCATGTGATCCTTTGATTTTTTTTTTTTTTGATAAAGGGCAGGTGCTTTGCCATTTCATTAAGAAGATGAGAACTTTACAAAATTACAAGACGGCCCGAGGGGTACAGGGGAGGGGGGAGAAGAGAAGGGGGGAAGAAAGCTAATCGGAACTCAAAGCAAGCGAGGTGGCCGCGGCCCAGGACACGATTCCCTCCTTGATAAGACCAACTATGCTATCCAGAGGCGTGGACTGCCCCTGAAAGACTCTTCTATTACGCTCCTTCCAGATCTCCCAGGCGGCGTGGATGATCAGGCAGTTGAGAGTCTTGAAAGCGCTCCGGGGAATGCCTTCAAGACGAGCTAGCCACCAATTACAAAAAGTGGAGGGTCCCGGAGGGTAGGGCCCATGAGGAAGAATCGCACGCCAAATGGCCAAAGCGAAGCTACATGATCCCCAGAGGTGGTCGATTGATTCCAAGGGCCCATTACAGAAGACACACGCAGTGTGGTGAGGCCGCCCTTTCTTGGCAAGCAAGTCAGCCGTGTTGACGCGATAGTGACTGAGAGTCCAGGCGAAGAATTTGCATTTGTTGGGAGCTCGGGCGGACCAAATGGCAGTGGCAAGAGGATGCCCCGTGGTGCCTACAAATTGTAAGGGTAGGCTAACTTGGTGGAAAAACGGCCATCAGTGGAGAAGCACCATCGAATGGTGTCAGGGTTGTTCGAGAGGGTGGTCTGCCTGATTTTGCTCCAAAGAAGGATGCACTCCCGGAAAAAGCACGTCGGACGAAAGGGGACCGGAATGGAGGATCCAAAGGTGGGAGGGTAGGAGCTGTGCCACTGAGTCCTTGCGATGCTTGGCTTGATGAAAGAGATTTAGGGCTATATGGGCGGGGGCGACACCCGAAACCCAGCGGTCGCACCAGAAGGAAGTGTTCGCACCGTTGCCAATTATGATCTCCGTGGTGGCCCTAAAGAGGGCGGTTTCCGACGCAGTTATCTGCAGGTCAGAACCGAGCCAAGGTTTGGAGGGGTCAGTGCGGCTTAACCACAACCAATGCAAAGAGGAGGGCTTGGTTGAAGCGGTCTAGGTCGAGGATGCCCAACCCGCCCAAAGCAGTCGGCAGCAAACCGTTCTCCAGTTGACGAGGGCGTGTCCGGCCGGTAGCAGGTCCTTCATCACCTTTCCACAAGGAGCGTCGGATTTTGTCAATCTCCCCTGAAGGAACCTAAGGCCGAGAGGGGGGTGAATCGGACTATTTCAAATTTTACTTTTGTTGCACTTAGTCACTTAAGCAAGTTAAGGCACACAGCTAGCGCGTGGATTCCTACACAAGTCTAGTAGGCGGAAGCAATCAGAGCACAAGTGTAGGAGGCACGAAGGCACTCGCAGACAGTGGATATCAAGGTGCGATAAGTAAATGAGACAGAGAGGCGCAAACCGATCTTTTTACTGAAGTTCGGTGCTCAACACATGAACACCTACGTCTCCGTTGAGGAAACTTCTCACACAGAGAAGTCAGGACTCTCTCGTCCCTAACCCTCAATCCACTCGTGGTAGCTCTTCACCAACACATGGTAGGCGAGCTCCAAACCTTCACACGAATCGGCAGCCTCCACACGCGAAGGACCCCGAAACACCGACTTCACAAGCGAAGCCGACCTCGAGCACACCGAGGATTTAGCACATCTCCGACGCACTGGAGAAGAGCACCTTGGGAAGCAAGGTGGCCGCCGACGAGATGGCGGGCTTTGCACACCCCGACGAACAGAGAGGAAGCACCATGAGAAGCACGATGACCTTCATGGAGAAGGGTTTGCTTGTGACAACCTTGACGAAGCTTGGCGATGACAACGTCTCCCGGTAGCAAGAATCCCAAGAGCACAAAGACCGGAAGACACCAACTTCACCACCTCACATCCACCATGGGGGCTAGATGAAGAACCCCATGGGAGTGAGGAGGAGAGGCTTGGGGATGACCGGAGGAGGCAAGGTATGGCTTCTTCTTCTTCCTCTCTCCCTCTCCATCTCAATCCCTCTCAAATGGCATGGAAACCCTAAATGGAGATGGAAACCATGGGAGGAGCTCTCTTGAGTGGCTAGGGCAAGGGGTGGCTGCTAGAATAGGCTCTCTCAAGTTTCTCCCGTGCTTCAAGCCCCTATTTATAGACACAAGGCGAAAACCTAGAAATGGACGGCTTAGATTTAATCACGAGTTTCGGATCGATCCATCGGACGCCGTCCGGTCTCCATCGGACGCCGTCCGACAGACGAAACAGGTGAAATTTCACCTTCATCGGACGCGTCCGACCACTCGTCGGACGCCGTCCGACAGAGTGCACTGTGCGCTCCTCGCTGTGCTCACCAAGTGTTTGGTCGCTTGCCAAGCCGCCGTCGGACGCTGTCCGGTCCGGGTCGGACGCCGTCCGACAGTGACCACTGTCGCGCCCCCGGTTGATCAGACGCCGTCCGGAGATCGTCGGACACCGTCTGGTGGCCAAAATTGAACTTCATCGGACGCCGTCCAATGGTCTCCGGACGCCGTCCGACAGAGGCGGTGTCGTTTGGGACTTAGTCGTTTTTGAGCTCGCCTCGGGGAAATCAGCGCTGTCGGACCCCGTCCGACAGAGCGTGTATTTTCGGGACTTAGCCAAATTTTTGGCTTGGGCTCACTGGACCCCGTCCGACAGTGGTCGGACGCCGTCCGGTGGGGCTGAAATTTTCGCCCCACTTGTGTTTTGACTCTACCGACTTCGCCCGATATCACACCTAGGGCTTTGACCCTACTTTATCGACTTGTGAAATCGGCGGGAGGTTTAGATCACTTGGGCGAGAAGTTTCGCGCCTAAAACAGAACATTTGGCTTGGGTTGCTTAGAGGCTACGAAACCCCGACAGCTGTCGCTCCCGAACTCTCTCGAACCTAGACAGGTGGCCTAACTCTGGAACCCTCTCAAACTCACTCAGATGAACTGGAACTTGTGCTCAGTGGGACCTACAACCAGAGAGATGAGGTTGCAGACAACAACGGGCCAGAAGGGCCAGAAGCAGACACGCACACAAGGAAAATAGAAGAACTAGCAAATAACGTCCTTAACCTTGATGCGATCCGTCGAGGCCCAGTTGTCATCAATTACCAAAACATTAGCCCATGGGAGCTTACACTTACATCCCCGATGACCCATCTAGGGAGGTGAAACACCGTGGCGAAATAAGTTGGGAGGGCAGAAAGGACCGCCTTGACTAAGGTCAACCGGCCCGCTTTAGATAGAAGACGACCTTTCCAAGAGGGGAGCCTAGAGCGAATCTTGTGGATGAGGGGGAGGAAGTGAGTCCGGCCTATGCGCTTGAAGTGGAGAGGAAGACCTAGGTACTTGCAGGGGAAGCTGGTGCTGGTGCCTGAAAATGGACTTAGGATCTCGTCCAAGTCGACGGCGTCGCAGCGGATAGGCATGATGGAGCATTTCAGAAGGTTGATCTTGAGCCCTGAAATATCTCCAAAGGCCTGCAGAAGCTCGATGATCGCAGAGATCTCCCATTGATCAGGGCGAAGAAAGATAGCCGCGTCATCCGCGTAAAGGAAAATTCTCAGTTTGAGGGGGAAGGAGCCAATCTGTCCAAGGATCCCTTCCCGAGTGGCCGCATCGATCAGGCACTGGAGGGGATCGATAGCCAGGATGAAAAGCATGGGGGAAAGCGGGTCTCCCTAACAGACTCCTCGACCATGCCTGAGTGGGGTGCAGGGGCGTCCATTAAGAAGGACCGAAGAAGAGGCCGTGCTAAAAGCAAGCGATATCCACCCTCGCCAACGAGGTCCGAAACCCAACCAGTTTAGTAGTTCGAACAGGTAGCCCAGCCAACCGAGTCGAAGGCCTTGGCAAAATCAAGCTTGAGGAGGAGAGCCGGCGTTTTCTTGGCATAAAGTTGCCGAAGGGTGGTCTGAACCCCGCGGAAATTATCCTGAATGCAGTGACCCTTGATAAAAGGTGCTTTGATTGTGGGAGGCAATGTCATTGAGTCTAGGAGCCAGACGGTTATCTAGGAGTTTGGAGAAAATTTTGCTGAAACTGTGAATCAGACTGATGGGCCAGAAGTCTTGGAGACCCTCCCCCAATTTTCCGCAAGTGGGCAATGTTAGCGGAATTGAGCAACTTCAAATGGCGTCCGTCTAAGGAGTAGAGTTGGTTGAAGGCCCGTACCAAGTCCGTTTTGACAAGCGACCAACAAGCTTTATAGAAGGTGCTTGTGAAACCATCGGGGCCCGGCGCCTTGTTCCCCGGAATTGACCAAATAGCCACTTTGATCTCCTCATCTGAGAAAGGCGCCTCCGCGGAGAGGTCGTGCCTTGGGGTGCCAAGATTTTGCCAGATGAAGGCAGAGCCTCTAACCTGCGGATGGCCCAAGAGGTTGGAAAAAAATCTCCAGCACTCCTCTTCCTTGTCCTCTTGGGATACACCATGAGGGGTGACGAGAGACGGGATGTGGTTTTTGCGACGGCGGCCACTTGCTCTAGAGTGAAAGAACCTGGTGTTTGCGTCCCCAGCTCGGAGCCAGGCCATGCGAGCTCGCTGCTTGATGTGGCATCTTTCCAAGGCCGAGACGCCTAAAAGGCGATCGCGAAGACCTTGAAGGAGAAGGTGCTCAAGATCGGAGAGAGGACGAGCATCCCTGGCCTTCTCAAGACAATCGATAATGACACCGATGATCGCCAACTGCAGGGTGGTACAGCGGACCTTTTGGCGAGCCAGACTGAGAGGGCTTTAGCAGTACGAGGGAGCTTTATGTGAATGCGACGAAGAGGGGTGGCTGGCGCTAACCCCCGGTCCCAAGCGTCCTGCACCACCTCCCGAAAACCAGGAATGCCGACCCAATAGTTTTCAAAGTGAAAACGCCGAGCTTGACGGATTTGATCTATCTCAGACAACAGGAGTGGGCAGTGATCGGACATTAGGGATGGAAGGCCCTGCAGGGTATTTTGACGTAACAAGAGATCCCAATCCGACGAGCAGAGGACACGGTCAATCCGGCTTGAAGTGGGGTTGCGACATGAAGACTACTCGAGTTACGCTTGAACAATAACCATTATTCATCCAATATATTTACAAGCATATCACAGTTCATCACAGCTAGCACCTCTCCCTTCAATGCGTAATAAGCATAAGTTGTTTTCAGTACTTAATTTTTCAGCGGTCAAGTCTTTTTTATCGACAAAGGCATTTAAAATGAAAATATGATTTGTTCACTTTGTTAGTTCAATATGGAAGAAATTTTGCTATAATTTTTCTTCCGGTGTCTTTCTACATAAGATACTTGCTCTCACCCGAAGCTTTTGTAAGTGGTGTCACAAAAATGATTTGCTATATTTTGAGTTTTCCATTGAGCTAATCCCACGACTTGATAGTTCCAGAAGGAACTATATGCTCTCTCTTGTTTGCTGGCACACTGAGCTTCGGTGAAACGTTAAAATTTTTAAGTCAAATCTAAATCCGCCATCAATCACGGGCCGCTGATTGTTACATCTTCTCCATGTCGAGAGGGTAGTCATTACTTAATAAATTTCGCTGCTTCGTGTTGTTCTTTTGCCTTCTTTTGTTTGCATTTTTTGCTTTTCTAACTTAGGCATGTACATTCTTTTAAGCAAGTATATGATTGCGAGGATCCTTGGTTTTCAGTCCTAAAAAATTCAAAGTTTTATATCTATTTGATTACATCTATCTACCTTGTCCTTGTTGAGCTTATACAAAACATCCGGGGTGACTTCGTTAACCTAGCTAGATGAGTAGATGTTGATGGTGTTTGGTTATGTTTGTCTTGAATCAATTTAATACAAAGTTTCTTGGTCGCTTGCATGATGAGACTACGTGAATGTACAAAATACTCCTAAATGTGAAACGGTTAAGATGGGTAAAAGTAGGAATGGCAAAGTAGGAATTTACGTGCCACGTGGGTCAGGTTGCATTGGTGTATGTATGTTGAATGATATAGATACCGAAATTTTTTAGCACAAAAAGTTTATAGACCGATTTTCTTGTTTTTTGACGAAAACATGTTGCTATGAATCTGGCGAACCCTAATCAAAGGCAAAAAAAAAAATAAAAAATGGACAACCGGATCCGGTTACAAAGAGAGATAATGCTATAAATTGTCATAAAAAGGCAGAACATCTATCCTCAATCCGGTGGCTGCTAATAGATTAAAGTTGAACCAAAACGCCCACATTCTTGGATTCTGCCACGCAAAAGTCACATACATGCATCACCTGACAATTTTCAAAGCACACAGGCATATACAAACACTGACTATAGTTTTGAACCGAAATTCCGTGGATCTTCTTCTTCCAGGGCTCCATGCGTATGAGCTCTTGCACATGAGCTGCGGCATGTCGGCATGTCGCGGCATGTTTGCACTGGGTCAGTGGCTCAGTGCAGTGCAGCACCCCCCATTTTCATCAGCTCTCGCAAGACAGAGACAGAGAGGGGGAGAGAGAGAGAGGCCAAGGAAATAAATGGGGGAGTTTGGGAGTGTGCAGTGGAGGCAGGCTCGTTGGCGGCGTGGCAGGCCCTCTCTGTCGCCTCCCCCATCTTAACTCTCTCTCTTTCCCCCTTCGCCTTCATCACTCCTCTCACCGTCCAAAAAGCTGCCTCCTCCTCCCCACCATACGCGCAGCCGCAGCCGCAGACAAGCCAAAAGTTTAACCCGCCACGATTGCACCAGCGAGCGCGCGCGTCGCCACGAGCTGAGCTGAGCTGAGCTGCAGCTGCAGCTGCTGCTGCAGGAGCGGAGAAAGCTCGGTTTTTTTTCTTTTTTGGGCTCTCTCAGGCATGACGCCGGCGGCGCCCGCCGCCGCGCGGGGTCGGCTGTAGAGACGGCCGGCAGGAGGGCGCAGCGGCGGCGATCTATGGATCTGGGCGCATGGCGGGCTTCCCTCTAGGCAGAGGAGGCCACAGCCGCGGCCGCGACGACCACCACCACCACCACCCGCCCGTCCACCCCGCAGCCGGCGCCGGCGCCGGCGCCGACCCCTCCGCTGCCGCCTTCCTCTACACCGCCACCGCCACCTCCCGCGGCGGCTTCCAGCTATGGCAGCAGCAGCCGGAGCACCCCTTCTACGCCCCCAACATCATCCGCTTCGCCGATGACCCCGCCGCCTCCGGCTCGTCGTCGCGCGGCGCGAGGGGGCTCAGCTCCGGCGCCGCCGCCGCTGCCGGCACCATCAGCTGCCAGGACTGCGGCAACCAGGCCAAGAAGGACTGCTCCCACATGCGCTGCCGCACCTGCTGCAAGAGCCGCGGCTTCGACTGCCCCACCCACATCAAGTCCACCTGGGTGCCCGCCTCCAAGCGCCGCGAGCGACAGCAGCAGCTCGCCGCCGCCCCCACCGCCGGCGAACCCTCCAAGCGCTCGCGCGACGCCGGCCAGCCCTCTTCCACCACCGCCACCACCACATCCTCAGGGGAGCAGCAGCAGATGGTGGCGGCGGAGAGGTTCCCGCGGGAGGTGAGCTCGGAGGCGGTGTTCCGCTGCGTGCGGCTGGGCCCCGTCGACGAGGCCGACGCTGAGGTGGCGTACCAGACCACCGTCAGCATCGGCGGCCACATGTTCAAGGGCATCCTGCACGACGTCGGCCCGGATCCCTCGCTCACCGCCGCCGGGATCCGCCTGCACGCCGGCGAGGGCTCCTCCCCGAGCACGGCCGCCGCCGGCGAGTCGGGCAGCGTCGCCGGCGCCGTGTCGTCATCGGCTGTGGTCATGGACCCCTATCCGACGCCCGGCCCCTTCGGCGCTTACGGCGGCGCACATTTCTTCCACGGCCACCCGAGGTGATCCATCAAATGGCCGCCGCCGCCACCACCACCACCTCGCCGAGGTCTCCATCCATCGATCACAACACCTCCATGGCTCCATGCCTAGCTTCTTGATCTACCTCTTTAATTTTTAACTGTTACTAGCTCTAAATTCTTAGCTGCAGCTTCGACCCCATTGATGCATAAATTGATACTACGAGATCGATCGATCGATGCGCTGGCTCTCGATCACTCTCACCTCACTGTTTCGTTAGGCATAGCAGCACCAGCCATCAATCAGCTCAGGTTAGCATAAAGCTGGGACTAGCTAGGGAGCTCAATGATTAAAAATTAAAAATCTTGACAGTTCGTTTGGTGCACTGACTGGGGAGCTAGAGTAGAGTGGCTTGATTGATACTCACTCCACTCTCCTCCTCCTCCTCCATTCTTGCTTTTCTTTTTCTTGCTTGCTTGCTTGCTTTCTTGCTTGCTGTTCAATGGTGGTGATGATGCTGTTCCCTGCTGCTGTGTCTTCCATTGGAGTACTACAAGTAGTTAAGGTTTCTTTGCCTTTGCTCCCAACACTGGTGCTTGCTACCTTCTACTCCTATACATATGCATGTCTAACTCCATAAGGTGCTGTGCCTTTGCTTTTCCTTTGCTCTTCAAAAGCTGAGCCCTAGCTAGCTACCCGTCTAGCCATATACCTACTTAGCTTGGGAATTTCGCTGCTTGGATGATTAATTGCTGTGCTACTCCTAATTAATTGCGCTTATTGTGTGTGTGTGAGAGAGAATGTGTGTGACTGTGTGAAAGAGAAAGAGAGTGAGAGTGTGTGTGTGAGTGAGTGAGTGAGATTTTCTTCTAGTCATCATATGCGCGATGAAGATCGATAGCGGTAGAGAGATCTAGCTAGGGAGAGATGGCGGGAAGGATCAAATGATTAGGTGATTGGAAGCTTTGAAAAAGGCCTAGTAGCTATGTGCTCTCGATCGCCTCCTCCAACGTCTCTAGAAGTTTTGGCGTTTGCAAAGAGTAGTTCATGGCTCTCGCACGTTCTCTCCGGTACCGGTTTTTCAATTTCCAGCGGTCGTAAAGCTCCATCTGTCCGTTCATCCTCCCATCACGTCACATCACATCGCAATTCATTCTGTGCTTCAAATTTATTTCAATTTTCAATCTGGAATAGGCTCTGGATTGTACTGCCAAATTGTTGTCAGTCTGAAGGTTGCGGCCTGCCGCGATATGGGTGTGGATGGTCGTCGTGCGTTGTCGTTATAGCTAGATTCTTAATTACCGAGGTACTAATAACAATGTACCCACAAATTCTCCCCAAAATGGCCCATTAAATGTCAGATGGTTTTGGTAAAGAAAATATGAAATATCATAGAAAGTTATCTTGCTCAAGTTTCCTCCACGTTTAATACAACTGGAAATGTCCGTCTCTAAGCTTTTTATTGATTTTATTTTAGACTCTAGGGGCTGTGCATTGATTTTATCTTTACATTTTTTTTTCAAGATACCCTTTTTTTTTTGTCATGTTTTCCGATATATCTTTGTGCAACAAGCTGCAATCAACTAGTTTGTTTCTCTCACAAGAAATGACATTGTATATATCTTCACATGGTACTGTGATTGCATCACTCATGCTCTACCTTGCACCTCATTTAATTTATGTATGACAGATGGCATTTAGGGAGACTCAGAAGCGCCATATAGTACTATTTGGTATTCAATTATCGCGGGTCTGATATTGATCTATTTGAAACAGTGAGGACCTGTCTTTTTTTTTTGCATGAAATAGTGTTGCTGCTTTTATATAAATAAAATTGCTTTAAGCAGAACAAATACTTAAATTTCGCAGCTTACTTAAGAATGTAAGAGAGTTTAGAAGTTGTGCATGACTTACCATCCGGCATCAGTGTGGTCATGTCGATTTTCCCTATTAATATATCAACTTGTTTTTGGAAATTTAAGGGTACGTGCTAATTGCTTAAAATTACTTTCAGTTTACATGCTTAAATTAATAAAACCTGAGCTCCAATTGGATTTTTTAATATAAATATTTACTGTTCTTTGTTTTCAATTTTACTTTTTGGGAAGTTATGCATGTTAAATTTTTCAATCTGAACCTCAATTATAAATTTACGAAATGAGCTTCTTTCCTATCTGGAACTGTGTTGGGAGGTACTCCCGTATTTCTGGGGATGCTAGTATTTCTCATTTGATATATCAGAAGACATTATCATTTGTTTATTCTGCTTCTATGCACAAAAACAAATATTTCACGTTTTGATCAAGTGTGGAAGTACAATGCATTTCCTTTCCGGCGAGGGTACCGGTACACTTTATTATATATAATCATTAGTGATTTTGAATTCATATCCAATTTTATGTGGAACTAAATTGGTCCAATAAGTTTACTTTAAATGCACCCTAGCTTTTTCTTAGATAATGAAATGCACCCTATAGCCATTTTTTAGGATAATTGGAAACCATTTTCATGACACAAAAATGAATTTCAATTATTCAAGCATTCATGCATTGAGATGCAGCTTATAAACACATGTCATATGATACTTTTGAGTGTTATGCATGTGGCATATCAAGTAATCAACTCATACTCACACTTACCTGTATAGTGCAATGAAATATGTTTTACGTTGATCGAAAAACTAGCACCGCTAATTAATTCATTCATCCATATGAGATACAGTTAGTCCTAGTGTCGTTTCATTCATTCGTTCATTCATTTATATATATGAGATACAGTTGTGCTGGGAGGGATGGGAGCTATAATTTTGGACAAGACATTTTACCTAAGGCAGATCTAGAATATCATGGGTACAGTACCACGAGACCCTTTTCGTTACTGTTGTGTCGACAACTTGACCAAAACCTGAAAAAACAATACTAAAAATTCAGAATCTTTGCAATACCTGATGGGTGGGAACAGGTGTTACTACAAAATGAACAGCCAAAAGTTCAATTAATCAATCAGTATTCAGTACTCATTACTGTCCTAAGTACTAACTTAAAAATTAATCGTACATATATGCATGCATCCAATGAGGTGATTAAGAAAGGGGAGACTCGATCCTGTAGCTTGATTCTTAAATTTCTGCGGAGCTGGGGAAAGTGTTGAACTAAATTAAGTGTGCGGATTTCCGCATTTCGTCAATTAGCATGAATAGGTTTGTGCTTTAATTTGGGTACATAAACCCAGTGGTCGCTATCACCAACAGTCAAATCTATGTATAATGTATTTGTCACGCAACGTACTGATGGATGATATAGATAAATATAATATATCCCTCGGCCTCATCCCTTGCGCTTGTGTTCTGTTCCTTTCAATGAAAAGGTCATGGGAGAAGGGAATAATCAGTGACCCCTTTGGACCTTTCCGTGAGAAAATGCCATGCATACGATTCCGATTCTGGCTCATGCGGGCTCAAGTCAATGATGTCAAGATAATGCCTGCTAGTTACCTGTACATCGTTTTCTTGGCATTCGAGAAAATTTCGACAGGGACTGATGATTTATAAGAACTACTCTGTCAGCTATATATACTTGCAGTTCTGTATATTGCTTGACAACTACATCAGATCTGTACAAATGGCTTCCAAATTCGAGCCAAGTGAGAACTGAGAAAGGATGATGTACGATATTGTTAATTTTTGTTGTGATAGCTAGGCCCGTCGGCACCATCATATGGTTGGGTAATCCGCGAGAGATATGATAGTATCAGCTCGATCGTCATCTTAATTAAATATATGTAATTAATCCCCTCAGTGACGACAATTAAGTAGTAGCTAGCATCTAATTCGCACTTTTCAGATTTTCTCCAGCCTCCTTTCTGCACCCTCTAGATCTCTTGGGCCCCTGTCACATGTCCCGGCAACGTGAAGGCTGGTGGTTGCTACAGCCTAGGGGCATGCTGATGTATGCATGGTAGTAATAAGTAAATTCGAGTGCATTTGTGAAGCAGCAGGGCAGCACTAGTCAGTGTGTAGTACAACTGTAAGATTTGTGCTTTTCTTTTAACGAATGGAAAGTAATGCTGCCATTCAGTTAAAAAGGTTTAGAACCGTGCAAGAGCATCTCTAATTAATGGTGTCAGACCATATAGTTAATAACGGTTCAAAAGAGAAGAGAGAGAAAAACTAACTCTTTAGTTACAGGCCGGTCTCTCTAGTATATTACAAGATACTCCCTCCGTCCCAAAATAAGTGCTCTTCTAGGATTCAAATTTGTCCCAAAATAAGTGCTCTTCTAGCTGCACAGTATACCCTAGATTCCCCTCCCTCCACTATAAAGTGTATCCCTATATTCTCCTCCCACAATTATAAAATACCCCTAGATTCTCTTCCCACCACTATAAATACTATAGATTCCCACCTACATACAATTATCTTTAGTTTCTCCAAAACAACCTTAACAGACACTTATTTTGGGACGGATGTAGTATATTTATGTACACTATGACATGTAAGTCTCATGCATATTTATTTTTAGAGACTGCGAAAATAAAGGTCCCGTTGCAAGCTTGCAAGTAAATTTGTAGGGAGAGAATGAAGCAACCAAGTGATGAGCTAGCTAGTGCGGCCGGGCAGTGACAAGGCATGCATATATAATGTAGCCATATATGTAGGTGCGCACCAGATCAACCAGCGTGTGGTACGTACGTACCACGTACGACCGATGCATGGTTTGCTTTCGTTCTCACACCGACCCATAGTTTCGCTCTCGTCCCTTGCTATATGGGAGGAAGATATAAGGAAGGAAGCAAGGATGTGACGGGTGCAAAGGCCATGCTCGTACGTACTACACATGCACTGTTCATCTCCTTCCACCCTTTTCATCCCCGGCCGCTCTTTAATTACCTCCACCAAACAGTAACTGCAACGACCACGGGTAAAACTCGCAAATTAATAACAAGAGTAATTACGCATCTACGAACCTTGAAATTGCAGCGATCTTCGGTGGCATAACCAACCGCTGGATATAAGAAATGGACATGTCATTTATACGTATCATATGCTCGTAGATCACAACCTCTCCAATGGATTAGTTATAACATAATAAAGAAAATTAATATGGATCAACATTCAATAGTGTACATACATATTAGAATTAATAAGGTATATACTGGCTATAAGAGCATCTCCAATGGTGCCATATCAGCTAGTTATAAGGATTCCAACTCAGTCTTTTGCTTATGTGGAGGAGAGAAAGAGGGTACGTGTGCTAGCAACTAACTTGCAGCTAGTCTATAGCTGATTCCAATGCATCTACTATCTATTACATGTGGACCCATATTCAATATTATAGTCAATGTTATATCTAGTCGATTAGAAAAGCTAAATATATGTTATCTATAGATGACATGGCACTTATTAATTTATAGCTAGCAGCTAACTGCACCATTGGAGATGCTCTAAGGACATCTCCAATAAGGTACAATCAGCTAGCTACAAGAGGGGCACATCATCTAGTATTTGTCTAGGTGGAGGAGAGAGGACGAGAAGACTTGTAGACTGATTTTGATAAAGAGCTAGTGCACGAGGAGCATTTGCTTTCAGTTAGACATGGGACGCATCTTATCTTTGGGTTTTGTGTTAAAGATAGATTATTGAAAAATAGTTTTGTGTTATCTATAGTTGAGGTGGATACCCTCTCGTAGCAAGCAACTAGCTATAACTATTGGAGATGCCCTAAGTTAAAAGCTAGTTTATATCGTGTCTTCTCCGACTACGTACCTATCTAAGCATCGTTGGAGATGCTCTAAAACACAACTCGGACCGCTATACAACTATTGAGATTTTTTTAATAAATACGACTAAAATTATAATATTGTTGCGAAATTATTTTTGAGATGAATCTATCGATCTAGCCATCATAACCAAACTATAAATCATACCTAGAGTCGTACAGCTGCGAAACACTGTTTTTTTTACATAAACTTATACGAGAAGGGGGGAGAGAGCTAGCACATATGTACATGTTCCGGCCGGAGATGATTAACGGTGCTGGTGCATGCATGGCGGGCACAAAGCTAGGCATGCATGCAGCGAGGCGTAGCGCCGATCAGCTTTATCGCCGCAGCTACAGTGTCACTCCTGTTTCAGTTTCTTCTTTTCTTTCTCTCATGATGAGAGAGAGAGAGAGAGAGATTGCTGAGTACTTGCTATAGCTTGTGGGCGTTGGGGTTGGGGGTAGAAAGCATCGCAAGGATGAAGGATGTAAAAGAAAGACGAAGCTAAGGTGTAGGCAGAGCAGCTGGTGCAGGTAGGGTTCTTCATGGGGAATCCTTAGGGCTTAGGGTGGGGGAGGCGGCCGGCCGGCGTCTCGCTGCCGCCATGGTCCCTCCCAGAGAGCATGCAGCTACCACCACTACCCCCCAGCTACTACGTCCATCCATGATCCATCCATCGATCGAGCTGGTGCCGAACGGGAGAGAGAGACAGAGAGTGCATATGCATATGCATGTGTGTGTGTGTGTCACGTGCCCCATATACACGTCAAAACCCTGCGAAAAACGCCAGGTTTTGCAGGGGCGTTTAGTGCGGGTTCTTCACGAAGCAGCCAAGTAGCTTTCGTTGGATCGAGCTGCTTCGTGGATCTGCCTGATCAGCTCTCTGCCACCGGATCGATCGATCGAGCGAAGATGGTCGCCATCGATCGTACGTACGCGCTGATCTGCTCCACTGCTCCGCATGCATGCTTACCATCATACGTACTACCATTAATTATTACTAGTTTACTATGCGTGTGACTGTGCATTTTCTTGCTTAGCTAAAGCACGGTATGCATGCGATCGATGGCGATTTAATACCGCCGCAGAGGGATCGATCAGGCGAGTTAATTCCGCAGGCAGAGATTAATTAAGGAGAAGAGGAGCACTAGCTACTAGCTAGTAGAACCATGTAGGAGTATAGTATTGTGCATGCATATGCATGTGTCATAGCTAGTCCATGGCAGCCGCGGGAGCATCAGAGCGTGGCTCTTTCCGTTATTTTAGAGACTAGCATCAATGCGCCTTTTTGGGTGTATTAATTAATATAATAGGACCCCCAATTAATTTCCTTTTGGTCGGAGGGGGTAAGCTTGGGTCCGTTTAGGGATTGCTTTCTTTGGAGAGTAATGTAGTTTGGACACGCATCACTGATTTCATCCGGGGTTTCTTTAACGGTAAACGAGGAAGGTGAACCGCACGTTTGCGCGGTTAGATTTGTGTTAACATATAGATAATATATCAGATTAGATTTAGAGTATATCTCTAACATATAGATCAGCTTCAGTAGTTTGTTATAGAGATTAACATTAACCACTAGATTTACATAATAATATCCATATTCAACAATGTAGATTTTTTTTTCTTTTTTCTATGATTTCAGCTTCGGTCCGTTTAGGGATTGCTTTCTTTGGAGAGTAATGCAGTTTGGACACGCATCACTGATTTCATCCGGGGTTTCTTTAACAGTAAATTACGCTATTGCACCATGAACATGCAGATCAAATCCCACTAAAAATTGTATTTTTTTTCTTTTTCCAATCCCTTAAATACTTGTTTCTATTTGTACACAACCCCTATACCACGTTAAGGATTTTTGTTAAATGCAAGTTAACTATTCGTGTGTCCTTTAACTAACATGTATGTTAAATGTTGATGTGTCTCTATGCACTTAATGATGATGTGGAAACCACATAATCTTCTTCCTCATCTCCTCTATTCTAGCTATCTCCCCCCTTCTTTCTTCCACCCGGAGTGAGCGACAAGAGAGAAAGCCTGGCTCCCCACATCATCCACATCCCCGGCCAGTTCCTCAGACCTTCCCTATCCCTGGTAAGGCTACCCTATGTCGTCCTCATTTCCGGTCAACTCCCCGTGCCTTCCTTGTCCCTACTACCCTATGTCGTCCTCGTCTCCAGCCAGCTACACGCGCCATATTGGTTCTTCACCAAGCCACGCATGTGTCCCTATACCCATCTCGTGTCGCGTGTCTCTCTCAATGGCATCGCTTCCCCCTCTCCTCTCTCTCCCTCCATGGCTTCCAGCATGCGAAATACACGCTACTCCTCTTCCCTTAACCTCGCCGCCCGTGCCATCACCCTTTCATTCCTTGGCTCATGTTGCCTAGAGCTCGTTATCGATGGTGTTTCTTAACAGTTGGAGCCCTCTTCTCAACCATTGAGAGAGAGTGTGTGTGTGAGAGAGAGAGGCTGTGTGGGAGAGAGATGGAGGAAGACGAGTCCCAAGTCCACATCGCCATTTAACAGACACATGATAGCATCTTAATATTTACCTAATGGTCTCTTTGCGATGAAAATTGGATTGACCAAACACATCGTGGAGTTGAGGGTTCCGAGCCCTCACCAGCACCGAAATAGGGTTTGGGGCATGCCGGTCCATTTGATCCTATAATCGCCAAGAAAAGACGTAGTCGGTTTTAAATAGATGATTAGATCTATAATAGACTGAATCTGAAATGCAAAGAAACAAATCCAAACAACTGTGAAAGGTAACAAAGCAACTGGCTTAGATCAAATTTAATCCAATAGTTTGAAAAGGGAATCTACTATCAAGCCAATAAGATCAACTAGAAAACAGAGCAAGGATATATAAAGATCAGATTACTAAGCCAACAAAATCAAACAAACAACAGATAGAGGGTAAACAAATGATCTGTCGGTCAATCTTAATATGATAAACCGATAGAAAGTGGTACAAAGCAAGAGAATTGAACTAGATCGAGACAATACTTACCATCGGTGTAAAATTCAAGTGTAGGTGGCTATACATTGAAAATGTAAGTTTAGAGATAGACAAAAGTACGCCTGTCTTTCTTTAATTCTTGCGCCAACTAATTTAATTAATAACATATAACCATAAATTAACTTTAAGCTGTTAGAGCATCGCTAACAGATTCTTTAAACAGTTTCCTAAAACACTATTACGGATAGTATCAGCCTCTATACTCATCCAACAGTGTCTCTATCTTAGTCTCTAAATTTAGGGACTCCCTCTAGAGTGGAGGGAGTATCTATATTTAGAGACTATATGTTAGAATAATTGTGGGGTTGGCCCATTTAATTATTTTAATAGAAATTCCAAGAGGCCCATTTAATACTAAACCGTTCGGGAAATTGGGAGGAGAATATCTCAACTTAAATAGTTGGATTGTGGTTCTCCCAATTAGAAAAGTGAGAAAAGAGAAAGGCAAGGCCACACACGCGCGCGAGCCGAGCCGAGTCGGGCTCGAGCCGAGGCGTGACGTGGTGTGAGCGAGGCGTGACGTGGTGTGAGCGTGACGTGACGTGTCGAGCCGGGCGACCCCTCCTCGGGCACGGGCGACCCCTCCTCGGGCACGGGCGACCCCTCCTCGAGCCGGGCAACCTCTCCCCTAGCCGGGCGACCCCTCCTCGAGCACAGGCGACCTCACACTGAGCACGGGCGACCTCTCCCCGTAACCGACGACTTAATGGCTGTATTGGTGACGTCCGTTACGTAACTGACGACTTAATGGCCAGATTAATGACGTCCGTTACTAGTGCTTGATGGCGTCCAGTTTCGACGAACTTTCTCCTCCTGGCGCCTATAAAAGCATGAGCACCTCGCCCTGTGAAAAAGACTCTCGCTCTCAAGAGCTCTCTCTCCCGCACATTCCATTGTTCCATCTGTAGCGCTGCCGTTTTGCGTTCCCGCCTCTGTTTCCTTGCGCGCACAAGGAGCCGAGGGAGCAGACCTCCGGAACCTCGTCCTTCTCGTGGTCTTGCTCGGGACAGAAGGCCGATAAGGTTTTGGGGAGCGTTCTCACGCGACTGCTCGAGTTCTTCGTCCCTGGATCATTGCGAGGAGGCGCCTGTACATCTACACGGCACCAACGTTCGACTGCATCGATCTCTACACTGCATCAACGCTTCTCTACAACAACTTGTGATTGTCTACATCAACCGACATGGCGGCTGAGAATGTGCAAGTCATTCCTCCGCCAGCGCCTGTGCCTGCGCCTGTAGTTGCTGCGGCTCCGGCTCAAGGGTATATTTGTTTATACCGTGCCTTTGTCGTTTTGTTTTCCAGTTCATTAGCCCTTGCGTATGAGATAGATATTTTTATATCTAGTACCTTTGGTCTTGAACTGGAAACTGGCAATTGTTTAATTATGATTTACAGAATTTTGTGGATTAAAATATTGAGAAAATTCCTAATATTTCCAACACTATAGAGAATTTCTATATCTTTTCGAGGATAGATAGAGACTCTGCTGAAGGTAATGTAAATATAAGAAACGAATAGTGATTCAGAAAAGAGACGTAGAGAACGAAATAAGCAGCTTGTTGTCTCTGTACGTGAAGTGTCGACAAAAAGAAAAGCTGAGCGGCAGATGTGCTGGCGAATGAATATGTTTGCAGGATGGCAGGCAGTGGCCCATGCATGCGTACGTTGTTGAGCATGCCGCAGGCAGCTCGCATTTTCGGGGATCTAGAGCTGTTGCATGGTTTGTAATCCATCTCTCTCTCTCTCTACGAGCTGCATGCATATATGCATCTCTCTCCTGTATACTGTGGGAGGGAGCATATACATTGCAATGACAGTTAGGCATGCGCGCGCATTGAGCTGCACTACATTTGCATTTGCATTTGCATTTGCATGATGGCTCACCACCCAGCTAAGTGAAAGTGCCGCAGGTGCGCGCGGCTTAGAGCATGGCTAGGTTACTCTCTAAAATACTACTCCTACGGAACGGAAGTATCAATCTGTATAATGATTCAGTAGATTATCTATTCTAATCTCTAAATTTACACTCTCTCTCCAAAAAAGGAATTTCGTAAAGATACATGCTCCGCTTTAGATGATGAAAATATAGAAAATAAATAATAATAATTTGAAAAAGATATATGAAGAATGAAATACAGAGATACGGTGCTATACTGCTACGTAGAGGTGATGATCAATGGACGGAGGATCGGTTATCCCGATGGACGCAGGCAATCATGCATGCAGACATCGTCTTGTGGCGCAGCGACCCGTGTTTCCAGGAGGCAGAGCTAGCCGCGCGCGTTGGGGGCCAGCCCTAGCTAGCTCCCCGATCCCCATCCACCCATCTCTAGCTAGCCTCTTGCTGCATGCATGCTCTCCGGCCTCATCCCACGAAGAATCCAAGGAACCATGCATGCCTCCATCTATGCATTTCATGCATGCATGTGTATACGTATATGTATCGATGTCAGATCAACATGTTATGTGCTTCCTTCATATATATATACCGACTAAACCAGATGGCCTATGGTAGTGCGTCGCCAGCATGACCAGATAACTAGGTTCTCCTTCGGTCCTTGCCCTCACTAGTCACCTCCTCTTATTGGGTTCGAGCTAGGCAGACTGCAGACCCGGCCAGCGGGTTGGGTCGACGGGTATGGGGTGGGGCGGTTAATTATTTGGAATTAATCCTTGATTCCAAGTCAATCGGGTCGAGGCGATACCCGTTTAACCTGTCCCATCTAGACCTCTACATCGAGCGCGGACACATGGATCAAGCTGCAGCCGATTAGCTTAGTGGATGTAGACGTACGCATGTAGTACGGGGAGGAACAGTAGCTAAGTTCCATCTCCAAGCATTTTCTCTTCATTCTATTTTTTCCCATTCTCTTTCCCACGTTCTTTCCTTTCATTGCCCAACATCTCCAACAACATCCTTTTTTAAAAAAAAAATCATGAAGAAAACGAAGAAACAATCTATCTATTATATATATAAAGGAAGGGAAAAAGAAGCCACCACGTTCGTCCACATCATCCAAATTATTTCAGCCGTTCGATCAACGGTGGGACCAAATTATAACGGCCAAGATCAATCAAAGAAATTCTCACATAAATCAAGAAAAAATAAAAGATCTATGCCGTTGATTTTGTGAGGCCGAATTATAATCGCTTAGATTAAAAGAAAAATATTAGAAATTCGGATTAAATACTAAAGATGATATAACATGGTTATTTTATCCGTTCAATCAACTGTGGGACCAAATTATAACGGGATTGATTAATCAAAGAAAAAAAATAAAAGATCTATGCGGCTTAGATTAAAAGAAAATATTAGAAATTTATATTAAATACTAAATTAGTTGATACAATATATTAAAGATAAACTCTAAATCCGATCTGATATGTTAGAGATAGATCATGAGTTAGAGATAAACACTATATACCAAAATAAATCTAGCCGTGGAAACGCGCGGGCCACCTCGCTCGTTTCTTTTGAATTGAATGCACACAAAAAATTTCTTTCAAAGAGAGCCAGTGAAAATAATCTGCTGGAACATATCAAGGGATCGAAATCGCTTTGCGAAGGAAAAAGGTCTCTGAGAGATATCGTTGAGGATTGTCTAACTGACGATGCATGGAATGGATAGCATGGGGAAGGAAGACGATGAGGGCCATCTTCAGCAGAGACGCATTGATGTAGCTAAGCCTAGCTAGCTCAGCCGTCACGTACGTACGTACGTACTCGCTGGCCGCCGGCTGTGTCGGCCTTTCGCCGCCTGGACCTTTAACGGCCGGCCGGCGCGCCGGCGAGCTCAGCTCGATCGCTGTCGACGCTGCGCCTGCACTCTGCCTCTGCCTCTGCCTCTGCCTCTGCCTCTGCCATGCTCCTCTCTTTCTTTCTTTAGCTGCAGCACGCCGCAGCTCGCCACCCCCTCCCCCTCTTTTGCAGCGCTGCCCGCTGGGATCGTACGTACGTACCTCAGCTCGATCATTAGAAATAGCCACACCGGCATGCAGCTGTACCTGCAGTGCAATGCAGTGTGTAGGCCTAGCATGCAGACGCAGGCCACCATTTGGTAATTAAGTTGCCACTCCCTTTCTCCCACCAAAAGAATTAAGTTACTTGTTAGGGTTTTGCTTTCCTTACGCAAATGCGCCACGAGATTTTATTTTCGATAAGAGATTGTGTTTACAGCTGCTTATAATTAGTGGCTTCTGTCGTCATCGAGGTCGTCGAACCGGAGATGGTCGAATCCCTCTTCTTGGGTTTATAATTATATCTATCATAATTTGCTTATAATAGTGGTTTCAGCCGGAGGTTGCTTGGGGAGGGTCTCTAGAGCAGGGGGCCGCTCGGGGAAGGTCTCCAAACGCCCGTGGCTTCTTATGCCATGAGGGCCTTGGTTTCTTTCGCGTCGGTGGGCCCGGCCCTACCACTGGAAGTAAGGAGGCCACGCCTTATCCTCCTCAGTACTGTATATATCTAATAATTTTATAATTATAAGATGTCATCTACTATCTATCATAATTTTTCTAGGATTTATAGAGGTCTTTACCAATTATTTTGTAAATCATAGGGCCTTATTGTAGAAATAGGCAAAAGGCTGCCTAGAGGCTTATAGTATTTTTATTATTTTATTTTACTACTCTATGATTTATTTTAGAATATTTACTAGGTCCTAAACCTTCTGTAGTATTTATTTACAAAGTTGCATAGCTTTTGGAAGTCATTTACTATTTTATGATTAAATCGTACAAGTGCTCAGATCTACATGAAATACTGAAATTCGGATTTTAATTGAAGTTTGGGCTGGGCTGGCTAACGGGCTCATAATAGGCCGAACGGGCTGAGGTGAGCTGTTCTGCTGAAAGCGTATTTTTAGAGGACGTCTCTACTTATTGTCTTATTGACACGTGAGATCAAGGACCCACCTGTTAGCCTCATTTCTTCACTCATGGTTGGTCCCACCAGTCATTGGCTCAGCCCCATCTCCCAGCTACTGGCTACAGGCGTCGTCTTCTTTCCCGGGACAGAACGCAGGCGGCGGCAATGGGGGAACGCAGGCGAGTTAATTCCGCAGGCAGAGATTAGTTAAGGAGAAGAGGAGCACTGGCTACTGAGTAGTACTACTCCATGTGTAGGAGTATAGTATTGTGCATGCATATGCTGATATGCATGTGTCCTAGCTAGTCCATGGCAGCAGCGGGAGCATCAGAGCGTGGCTCTTTCCGTTATTTTAGAGACTAGCATCAATGCGCCTTTTTGAGGTGTATTAATGAAGGCTGTCTCCAACAGATTTCTCTAAAACGTCCTCTATCCTAAAACAGGGGGCGTATTCTTCCCACTATATGATTCAACAGCGCTCTCTATTCCGTTCCCTAAAATAGAGAATTTCTCTCCATTCCCTTATATGTAAAGATTCTCTCTCCTTCCCCTATACCTCCATATAGGGAACGCTGTTGAAGATGGGAGAAATATAGTGATAGATTTTTTTAAAGGGAGCCTGTAAATGAGGCTATAGGGGATCAAATTTAGGGATTATTGTTAGAGAGAGCCTAATATAGTAGGACCCCCTTAATTTTCTTTTGGTGGGAGGGGGTCAGCTTGGGTCCGTATAGCGATAGCAATTTGGGGTCCTCATTTTGGTCAACCCGCAGTGGAAGCATTTACTCGAGGAGGTGCTGCCGGCCGGTCTAGTGAATATCGCCTATTATGTGTTTTAACAGTGGTGGTATACAATTAGATTACGCACCAATCAAGATCTTTATACCAGAGCTCTGTTTCTACTATTTCAGCCGGTCCTTCATGGCAGATTGGTTACATCTACAACCCAAATGGAAACCAAACTTTTCTTGGTTCAAAAGCGTAGAATCTCGTCGCAACCATCATTTGTCAGGACTTTTCGGGGTAAGTTCTTTGGCTTGGACAAGACATTTAGTTCATGTCTTTATTCCCGGATCCAAGGGGAGTACGTTATAATTCTAGACCCAACCTTTCAGGTTCCGACTTAACCAGTTAGCCGGGTTGAACTCAGGTAGGGTTTCCGGTTTTGGTCAGATCCACTTCGAGTTGATCTCTGCCCCAACTCAGCCAATATGGTTGCCTTGTGCACTGTTAGCTCCTAGCCAAGGCCCTACATATGCCTAACATGCTTCCCTAGCACAGCGCGGTTGTGCCTTGGCCACAAATCCTCCTGTCAAAAGGCCTAAAGCCAGTCACATCAACACTTAGCATCCTGGCAACCCAGCTCGACGCGACAGCTCCTTGGCTAACCCAATCCATCTCCTACCATGGTCTTGCCTCCTATCCTCAGATCATCTTTGTGCTAGGGTTCCTCCACCCACCCCAACGCGCGTGGCGCCTCGCCTCCCTTCTCCTCTGGCCGCCAAACTCCAATCTTCTATCCACCCCACACCCGCGGTAGTGCAACCTTGCCTCTCCTTCCTTCTCCCCTTCGGCAATGGTTGCTTCTTCTTCTCGAACATCACGGCAGCCGTGTTGACTACATCCTCGAAGACGACGGCAATGATGGCCCCTCCCAGCAAATTAACGACGATGAAATGTCAATGGGACGGTGCGTTCCTTCTTAGTCCCACGCGTCCAGAGCGACAACTCCCTTATAGCACGTCGACGGTACGACCAGATATCCAGGTTCCCCAAATGGGCCAAGTCCGATATATGGGCCGGTTCGACCTGCTATTACATCATACCTATGTCATTCAATAGTTATTTACTTGCCCATGTTTATTTCCTTATAAAATAATTTATTTCTTCGTTGATTCATAATGTATATTTATAAAATCTAAATATGTATCTTAATTTTCATTAAAAAAAATTTAGGCTAAAATGGGTCTTTTTGTTTGTAAGCAGACCGCCTATTCAACTCGATCACCCCCCAGAACACCGGGTTTAATTGGTGGATATTCATGAGGTGCAGATGATGAAATGACCATATTTCCATGCTAACGAATTGAATGAATGGGGAAAGTGGAAAAAAAAGAAAAATGGCTTCAAACATTCATAGATAATTGCTGGAAGCTCAAAAAATATGGGATAAAGTCTAAATATCCATAAAAATGAGAACCCAAATATGGAATAATATTCAATATTTTATTGGATGTAGTTCCGTAAAAACAATTAGAAGAATATATTGATAAGTGCAAGTGCAGCCGCCTTTGGTTTCAACCCCTGCCACCTAGCATGTGCTCGTGTGACATGTGGTCATGGGAGAAAGATGACAAACGCATATGCAATCTTGTTAATTTTATTTTATTTAGAAAAAAGTGTTGATTTGGTCCCTCAACTATGTCCGCTGGACCATTTTGGTCTCTAAACCTCAATATCGGACTTGATGTCCCTCATGTAGCAAAATCGGATCAAAATAGTCCATTGACCAGGTCAGTGGGTGGTTTTAGGGTTTTCTTGCTTGTGTGCCAGCCATATAGGATTTTTGCTGACTTGGCAATGACGTGTCAATCTAGGTGTTCACCATGTGTGACATGGCAATGACGTGGCAGTCCATGTGTTCACCATGTGTGACGTGGTAATGGCGTGGTAGTCCACGTTGGCAAGAAAACCCTAATGCATGAGGGATCGGTCAAGTCCGGTTTTGCTACATGAGGGGCCTCACAAGTCCGGTATTTAGGTTTAGGGAGCAAAGTGATCCAGCGAACATAGTTAAGGGACCAAATTGACATTTTTTTTCTTTTTATTTACATATTTATTTTTATTTGTCATCATAAAAATAGGTGCCAAATCACCTTTTAGAGAAAAATATGTATGTATCGCCCTTCATAAGGGTGGTCACAAGATAAAAGGGTAATAGGATTCTATCACCGCGAAGTCCAGTAATGTTTTTTTCAAAAAAGAAGACTGTGGGACACTGGACTAATATGTTAACCGATGGACACCAACATAAAAAATTAGGTGGCGTATAGCCACCTATAGACAGATGCTCGTGGACCCACCTATCGTCCCGATTTTTGTCTACACGCTTATAGACAATAAATATAAATGGGAAACGCTACGGTGCGGCCTCCGGACTCCCGCGCGCTGCCCGCGTGCGCCCGGGGGGGGGGGTACTGTGCATATGTAGGGTGGGGTCCACGGGCATATTTCATTGTTTATTTCTAGGATTAAAAAGAAGAGAAGAGTGAGAGGATAAACCGGGTCTTTCGTTCTTGAATGAATGGGGAGTCACCTCAGCAATCAGGCTCTAATCAGCTTGGTTGTCAAGGGGGAAAACGAGAGGTTCCTAGTACGAACCTGACTGCACACCGACCTGCACATCGATCTTTTTTTAAAAAAAGAGAGAGGAGGTTTTCCCCATTTTCCATTGCATCTAGATAGAAATACAACGGAAACCATGTGTCTTAAAATTCTTACAAGCAAACAAACTAAGAAAGGATTGCAAGACTAAACAGGAGTGCCATAGTTATTACAGACATAGTAACAGCAGACAACACACTTCAAGGGGGAGGGGGGTAACAGCACCAGCGAATTGTAAAATAGAGAGACACCACTAAGGGGAATAGCTCGGAGTCAGCAACAGGTGAGAACGCTTCAAACAAAAAGCTTGAATCCCCGTAGCAGTACCCTCAATCAGCGAAGCACCTTTAACCAGAATTCCTTTTGCATCACCTGCAAACAAATCTGCCCAATAGCGCAACACCGCACAGATAGAATGAATAATTTGAATTGGAGAATCAAAAGTTTTTTTTTTAATCAAAACACCATTTATTTCTAGCGGTCCAAATGCGCCAAAGGAACCTGCACATCGATCTTTGTGGCAGCTAGCATCAAGCATTGAATCTTGAAGCAGAAATCTCTACGAACATATGGCCTGAGTCCACGACCAACGCTAGCAATATGGCAGCTAGCACAAACAGAAACTGATGATGAACACAAGGAAGGATTGGTCGTCGGAGTTATGAACGGATGGCGCCGTGCGGCCTGCACCGTGTCTTAATTAGCGGCAATCGATGCGTTGGTCCATACGTACAGGTTGGTGTTAGTATACTATCGGACGTCATGGCGCCGTCGCCGTCTGCATCGTCTTCCTCTGCATGCATGATGCATGGATGCCGCATTGCAAGATTGCCAAGAAATGCAAGCTAAACGTCTCGCTAGCTCTTCCTCTTCCGTTCTCTCTCTGCACAAAGTTCAGCATTTGCTTCTACTCTGATGCAGGCGATTGAGTGTAGGAGAATCGCACTCTGGGCAAAATCACTTGTGGCTCATCAAACCGGTATAGAAATCAATGTATCTTAATTCTGACCATCACATGCATGGGTAAGTTTGGAATTGTTGTTTTTATTCCTGGTCATGGGAATGATTAGTTAATTGCTGTTAGATTTTAATTGCCATGCAAGTTTTAAACGACACCTGGAGACATGATATTTTGTAGGTAACACAGTTCGAAACGATTGTCTACATCTGCGGACACTATGGACGCTTCTCTCCAATCATCACAACACACCGGACCACCCAGGTCACGGCCAAGCTGGCCACTCATCCCCTGCACGTCATACGCTACAGTTGGTTGTCATGACCGGTTACATTAGGGGGTGTCACCCTATTTATAGGTAAAACTAGAATACAAATTCGATCTTGACACGATCTATTCTTGCCTACTACAACTCAAAGTACGCGTAACCGACTTGGATTCATCACAGACTCTTAACAAATGCCAGTTTTACGTATCTATCTTTCGTTTACTTCTCACGTTGTAATCCTTGTGACTCGGAAGTACAAAAATCTGTTGCGTAGAGATGAATAAAATTGCCGATCAATGCTGTTGCTTTCTAACAGCTAGACACTGAAACAGACCAGCTTGTTTACCACAACAACGTAGCAGTAGCAATCGCCCTTCAAACTATTCAGAGGTTGTTATACGAGCTACCTCATGCGAATGTTTTCTTTAAACTTACATTTCTAATGCGTCTTGAAATAAAAAGATAATTTTGCAAACTCGATGTTGCAATCATGGGCGCAAAACATGAGAAAGAAATAAAGAAAAAAATATTACTCCTATGTTCAGAGAAGCTGAGCTAAATGAATAAGTTGGCTAAACTAAAATGAGTTGAAAGTAAGTTTGACTTCGAGAGAATATTAAATTAGTGTATCGAAGCTAGTTCACATCGTTTATGATATTTTAGGAGTTTTTGTAGGTACGTCATGATAGGAAAAACTTATAGCAAAAAAAATTAGTTTTCTTATCAAATAAGTTTAACCACTTTTGACATGCTCTGCTTCATGCTGATGAGTCATGGGTGATCGGTATAGTCCATCTTTGATTAGCAATTTTGTTTTGCTTTATTTGATTTGAGTTTAAAGTTGATGGTCATATAAAAAGACATAAAAAACCAAAAATATTTTTAAAATAATCATAAGATTTTTTTAGAAAAATCTACAAAGTTTCAAAAGAAAAATTATAAAATGTTACCCGAATAGTTTATAGAAAATATTTTCTTTTGACTCGACAGGTTAGAAAACCAAACTGCGGATCGATGATCGAAGAGCGTAACAATCTAATGAAAACTATACAAGCAACAGAGAGAGGGGGGGATAGATACAAAGATGGAGGAGGCAAAGCCAGCAAATGATGAAAGAGTCGCCTTCCCTAACGTGCCGGGCAGTCGTCTTGTCCCATTGCGACGACGACAATCCATCCCATTCAAAGCCTGCAAAAGCAGAGTCGCCGACACTGCATCCCCTGGCTCATGGCCATGGAGATTGCAATCACAGCATCCACCACCATAGATAGATTTTCCCCTCTCTCTCTCTCTCTCTCTCTTCATCGCAATGCAAAGCTGCAAACAAAATCCAGCAGCACCGTCTCTAATGATCATGCACAGAACATGATCGTGCTCCAAGACCCGGCCCTACTGGCTGTCAGTAGCGGTGCTCAGCTCCAAACCATGCAGGATCATTAGCAGATAATGAGGCCGGGCATGGTGCTCTGCATCTGCATGCATGCACGGGCAGGGGTAGGCGGGTAGCTGCTGCACATGGCGCATGGCGGGAGCGCAGAACGTGAGGAATTATTGTCCTTGCGGTCGCCGGTCTCGGTCTCCATGTAGTTTCAACCCCACGGCTGCAAGAACATGAGAGGAGTTATGGTCTCATGGACGATGGGCACTGCAGCGGCAGAGCGGCTGTACACATCGTCACTGCATCTGCATTAGGGTATGGAGGACAACACTCTGCTTCGGCTGTATGTCTCGTCATATACTTCTCGGTAGATCTATAGTCCTACCAACGGCCTGATTCGCTATTTATGGTCATCCTTACGATCTTTTCACAGCACACTGCCTTGTGTCCTACGTGGCAAAGTTTATAAACGGATGAAGTACTAGGCAATACTTAATTCTTTTAGATATGGAAATCAATCCGGCCATATGATGTATAGCCAAATTGCTTATTACAAATTCAGCTTGTAACGGAGATGAAGCCAAATGGTAGAAAAAAAGTATTAAAATAGTCCTCGAACTAACCTCGCTGACCCAAATTGGCATCTGAATCGAAATACCTGACTAGGTAGGTCTCTTATATATCAAAATTGGACTTTACTGATCCTTTAACTGCCAGCAAGGTGGTATTGGGAATTTTTTTTGCATGTGTGAATGGCTTTGCCTATGCGGTAGCCACGTGACCGACATGTCATCTCTCACATAGTCACACTTATCTCTTTCTCTCCCCCTCATCCCTCCACAACTATCCAGGACGGCGAACCATCACCACCGTCGTCTCCTCCCCAGCACCACCCATCCCTCCTCATCCTCTTACGCTGGTGAGTCGTCACCTCCTCTTCCCCAACACCATCTGGGCCGCCACCTTCCTAGCACCATCAAGTTGGTTGCCTTCTCCTCCCTAGCGTCATCTGGGCTAGCTCTTCCTTCTTTCACGTGGACAAGTCATGGTCGCTGCCTCCTCCACCATAGCGTCGGTGAGCATGGGGTAGCGCTAATGAGGACATCATTGACGCGGTTCAGGAAGTCCCCAGCCACCGGGTCCAACTCGAGAGGACGTTGAATTCGCTGCCGAATCCGGTTCGGACATCCAGGACCAATGCGCCTTCAAACGGATGTCCAGATCACATACGACGTCCAAATGAGACAAATAAGAACTCTACGGAAAGCTTACGAGATAAGCTTTCCAACGGATCTGGCCACGCCTTCAAATTCAATCCAAGTCATCGGGAATCGTGAAAACAAGCTGACGGACAAAAACTTTCTGGCGCTGCGTCGCCGTATTTTTGGGCCCAAAGCTCGTGTACCCTTAGAGTTAGGGTTGAGCATGTGTGGACACCTGTTTGGGCGCCCCTCCTCTAGCTGTCGCCCTATATAAGTCCTCCGCCGTGCTTCGTATTAGTTGGATTTTGTTTAGTTGAATTTGTCACGGTTGTGTGAGATTTCGCCTTGTTCTTCTTGTGTCGGCTAGACCAACAGGACCAAGTTTCTGAACCCCATTATCCTTAATCTATATTCGCAATTGTGATTGATTATCTTGTGTTCTTACTCGTTCTTCGGTTGCTTGCACGAACCGTCCTTCGTGGATAGGTAGATCGTGTCTCTGGTTCGATCGATAACACTCGTCGTGGTGGTTTAGCGATCGCCGGGATTTCCAATTCCTTGTGGGGCTGAAAACCGAATCGTTTAGGTCTGCGAGACACCTACCAAATTATCCTAGTCGTCTCTCACCAGAAGATCGGGACCCCGCATCCATGCCCATCAAGCGCGGACAGAGATGCACCAACCTCCTTCCTCATGGGGCCAGCCTCCCACCACCTAAAGCGTTGGCCACCTCTGATGCCGCCAAGCTCTCCACCACCACCTCCTACTCCTCAGCGTTAGTGAGCATGGTGCAAAGGTGGCTCCCACCGCTGCACCTGACATCGCTACTCCATTGCCCTCGAGTTTATCACCTCCCTTTGTGTCCTTTTCCCTCCAATAGACGTACCGATTTTATCGAGCTCATCGCTGCCCTGACACCGAGAGAGAGGAGAGATTAGAGAGGGGGGAGGGGTGAGATGGAGAGGATGTGGCTTGGAGGGGGGGGGGAGAGAGTCATAAATCCAATGTTGTTGTGGTCTCAACATTATATAATAGTGTTGGGAGTAAAATATAAAAGAGTGAAATTCAGTGATTTTATAGAAGAAAATAAAGTCGGTGTTGAATATTAGATGAATAGTGATGAAATAGTGTTAGTATAGGACTACCATTGGACATATGAACACGTTCTTATACATGCTCTCTAGCCAGAACAAATCTGCAACGTGGAGTGCCATCCCCGAGCCATAACAGCCGGGAATATAGCAGGCAGGAGGAGGGCCACTGCCACAAGTACTGCCCTGTGACAGTGATTAGCAGTGGTGAAATGGCAATAACTGTTGCTCATTAAGAGCTCAGGTCAGCAAGCTAGTGACAGTGTACCGAATGCTCCGACCAAACGGTAGGGCTTCTCCTGCATGAGGACTGCAGCAAGGCCCGTCTACCGGTGACCGAATACCAAATTCGGTAGTCTATTATGCCGTGATTTGAACTCTAATCTCCACTGGGACGACAAGAATTATTGTAATCACGATGGCAAAGCGTGCCCTTTTCTGTTTAGCAAGTGCAAAAACTTCGCCTTTTATATCCGAGTGAGTAAGGTAGACGCGATCGGCTATGCGATTATCATCGAATGTATTGATATGATCTGCAGGTCAGTGGTTTTCAGTTTAAAAAAAAAATGTCGCTGGCCTTGCCAAGCAGATCTCAGGGTTCACATGACTAGGGCATGATCGTCGGCAAACCAACCAGTAAGACAGATACAAATTTAAAATTTTCAAATTGAAATTTAGTGTTATTGAGCGGTTTTCGATGTAAAACAAAACGCTTCAAATCATTGGTTTTTGGGTATAAATCAAGATGACTTTTTTGCCCAAACCGATTGGATCAATCTACTTATATATATAAAAGCAGAGTTAAATGGATCCACCATATTAATCATAAAATCCTACAAATTTCAACATTAATAAAAAAATACTAAATTTTTCACGTTAATCAGAGAAAGGAAAGATCTACATTGTTGAGCGTGGGAGCCAGCAGATTAATCCTAAATTACTAGAAATTTTCACATTAATCAAAAAGAAAAATCTATTAAAACAGAGTTAAACGGAACCAGCACATTAATTCTAAAATATTAGAAATTCTCATATTAATGAAAAAGGAAAAAAAGATCTATAGCGATGATTATAGTGGAATCAGATTATAACGTATTAAATTAAAAGAAAGGGTCTTTACTAACTGTAATAAAAAATTATAGAAATAAGAGTCCATAGAAATTATAAAGTTAGAAAAAGATATCAAACACAATAAAACAAAAAAATCAAAATGAAAAAGAGTTCATATCATTTACTGTGACATCCTAATAAATATTAGAATGTCCCAAGTTTTCTTTAAACTTAAAAACTAGGTAAAATAATTTCTATTGTTTTTCTATATGAAAATCCCTAAATTTTCAAACAATTATTTACATATAAGAATTTATCTTACTAATTATTTTCATTATTATTTACAATTTACAAAATTACAAATTTACATACAAAAAACTTTTTCCTATTTTCTCTCCATCTGTCCTTGACCGAAACGTTGATCTCCTGATCGAGCCAACCTTTGTCTCTCTCGGTCGAAACCCTAACATTCTCTCTCGATCGAAACCCTATCATGGTCTAACTACAATAAAAAAATTATAGAAATAAGAGTCCATGTAAATTATAAAGTTAGAAAAAGATATCAAACACAATAAAACAAAAAATCAAAATGAAAAGGAGTTCATATCATTTACAAAATTAATCGCGTAAACACGCCAAACACGATGCTTGTTTTACTAAAAATTAATACTTTTCATCCCCAATTCAAAGTTTGTAAATCCAATTTCGAGTTTTTTATACTAGTTTTCAAGTGCAAGATGAAGACCTTCCTATTCTACACCGACGCTTGGCTCCTTGGGCAATCTTTAAAGGAAGTGGCCCCATAACTTTTTGCAACCTCCGCACGAAAAAAACACACAATCGTTGATGCTCTTCACAATAACAACTGGTCGTTGGACTTACGACAGAATTTAACCTCTAGCCTCGCCTTGGAGCTGGTCTCCCTCTGGCATAAGATCAATCGTGTTGCGCTCCATCCAAACCAGCAAGATCGAGCAGTTTGGCGTTTATCCGTAGACGGGAACTTCTCTGTTAGCTCAGCATACCATATGCAATTCGCTGGAAGGATATCTCCGACAGCGCTTGCGCAAATTTGGAAGCAGTGGGCGCCCTCTAAGTGCAAGTTCTTTGCTTGGATGTTTTTTTTAACGAGGGTCATGGTTGCTGATGCCCTCTTGAGTAGGGGGCTCCGAATAACCACTTTTGCGCCCTTTGCCTCCGATGCCTGAAGACCCCGGAGCACCTCTTTCTCGAGTACCCCTTCTCCCACATTTGGGACCTCCTGGTTTTCAGACTTAACGCCCCACGCCTTATCCGCTCTGCGTGGACCCACGCTAAGAATCTCATCTCAATGCCTAGTGGGCCGAGGACATCCTGCAACCCAACCTTGACCTGGGCTTAGGATCCGTCGTGTTTGCAACCTTATGTCAGCTCTACCTCGAAAGAAACAATCGTATTTTCAACTCGAAAAAGCTACCGCTGATGACCTTTTTCGATTTGTTACTGGAGGTCCTACGCGTTTGGGAGGCGGCAGGCCCCCGTTTTGTAATAAGTTTTGAATAAAATTTGCCAGCAGCAACAGCACGATCACTCACTCAGGACGGTGAATGGGATGCACGCATCACGCATGCTTTTGAGCTTTACGCAGATCTGAAGCTTTTTCGCATCAGTTCTGAGTCGTTCTTGTTTAAAGTCTAAGCAAAGATGGGTGCAGTACTTGTTTGGCAAATATTGAGATGTCATTATCTCTGAAGAAATTTTGGACAGGGCAGAGTAGACTTTGCTGGATTCAGCATAAGCTGTATGTACATATATACTCAATACTAATACTATACTACTCGGGACCAAACCTGTACATGTGAAATGCATATAAAAAGAATTGCAGAGACAGCCTGCATTGTGTGGTGATTATGATGGTTCCTCTGATTTCTTCTGAAACCTGGACTGGAATGTTTCAGATGGTTTGACAGTGATCAGAATGATTTTTTTTTAACGGCTGGGAAAGTGACATTGATCAGGAGAATCTCTTCCTATAACATACTCCCTCCGTTCCAAATTATAGTTCGTTTGACTTTTTTGACACCAAGTTTGACCGGCTCGTCTTATTCAAAAAATTTCGGAATTATTATTTATTTTTACTATGATTTCGTTTAGCATATAATATACTTTAAGTATGAGTTGGAATTTTTTGAATTTTTGCAAATTTTTTGAATAAGACGAGCCGGTCAAACTTGGTGTCAAAAAAGTCAAACGAACTATAATTTAGGACGGAGGGAGTAGCATGGTAACCGGGAACCAGATCCTCTGACTTACTATGCATAGGACAATGTATTGTTCAGGTTGCAAGTCTAATCAGGACCAGGAGGGTCCGAACTCAGGTGTGCAGGACTAGCTGCGGGTGTCCGGGTCAATTATTTGGATATCGTCGCTGAAGGCTGTTGCTGCTCTGATGTTCTATTTATTCGTTCTTAATATTTGATATTGTCAAACTTATTGCAATAGCATATGATGTTACCTTGTAATACTCTGTTATTTTGACTAATAATGGAATACCAGTGATAATAGCCGTTTAATTGTCCATCATGAGGTACTAGTCTGGGCCTAGTATCAGATCATGGTGCCGGATTCTCTGTGGTGACGCAGGGGGTCGTGACATTTACAAAATTAATCGCGTAAACACGCCAAACACGATGCTTGTTTTACTAAAAATTAATACTTTTCATCCCCAATTCAAAGTTTGTAAATCCAATTTCGAGTTTTTTTATACCAGTTTTCAAGTGCAAGATGAAGACCTTCCTATTCTAGACGGACGCTTGGATCCTTGGGCAATCTTTAAAGGAAGTGGCCCCAGAACTTTTTGCAGCCTTCGCACGAAAAAACCGCACAATCGTCGATGCTCTTCACAATAACAACTGGTCGTTGGACTTATGACGGAATTTAACCCCTAGCCTCGCCTTGGAGCTGGTCTCCCTCTGGCATAAGATCAATCGTGCTGCGCTCCGTCCAAACCAGCAAGATCGAGCAGCTTGGCGTTTATCCGCAGACGGGAACTTCTCTGTTCGCTCAGCATACCATATACAATTCAGTGGAAGGACATCTCCGACGGCGCTAGCGCTAATTTGAAAGCAGTGGGCGCCCTCTAAGTGCAAGTTCTTTGCTTGGATGTTTTTTTTAATGAGGGTCATGGCTGCTGATGCCCTCTTGCGTAGGGGGCTACGAATAATTACTTCTGCGTCATTTGCCTACGATGCCTGAAGATCTCGGAGCACCTCTTTCTTGAGTGCCCTTTCTTATCCCACATTTGGGACCTCTTGGTTTTCAGACTTAATGCCCCACGCCTTATCCGCTCTGTGTGGACCCACATTAAGAATCTCAGTGTCTGGTGGGCTGAGGACATCCTGCAACCCAACCTTGACCCGGGCTTAGGATCCGTCGTGCTAGCAACCTTATGTCAGCTCTGCCTCGAAAGGAACAATCGCATTTTTAACTCGAAAGAGCTGCCGCTGATGACCTTTTTTGATTTGCTACCGGAGGTCCTGCTCGTTTGGGGGGCGGCAGGCGCCCGTTGTATAATAAGTTTTGAATAAAATTTGCCAGCAGCAACAGCACAATCACTCACTCAGGACGGTGAATGGGATGCACGCATCACGCATGCTTTTGAGCTTTACGCAGATCTGAAGCTTGTGCGCATCAGTTCTGAGTCGTTCTTGTTTAAAATCTAAGCAAAGATGGGTGCAGTACTTGTTTCGCAAATATTGAGATGTCATTATCTCTGAAGAAATTTTGGACAGGGCAGAGTAGACTTTGCTGGATTCAGCATAAGCTGTATATACATATATATACTCAATACTAATACTATAATACTCGGGACCAAACCTGTACATGTGAAATGTATATAAAAAGAATTGCAGAAACAGCCTGCATTGTGTGGTGATTATGATGGTTCCTCTGATTTCTTCTGAAACCTGGATTGGAATGTTTCAGATGGTTTGACAATGATCAGAATGATTTTCTTTTAACGGCTGGGAAAGTGACACTGATCACAGGGGAATCTCTTCCTATAGCATAATATATAACACACTAGTACAGCTGGAAATGTTTTAAATATATGTAGAAATGGAAATGGAAGAATACAAAGATAATCCTTGCTCCACGCCAGGAAGCTTCTCAATCATGCATGCCCATTCTCTGATAAAGAAAGCAAACAAAATAGAATCATAACCAACTGGCAATCACATACAATAATCGGTAACCTCCAAATGGTTCAACTCTATACGAGTTCCTTGTGCTACCTGCTAATACGATGCAGACCGTCTGTGGTTGTATCATGTATGTCTGCTGCAATAGTGATTTGTAGCAGCTGCTAGCTGCCGTCTGTCTGTCTGACTGAAACGGCGACAAGAGCTAACAGCAGCCCTGCACGAGATTAGCATAATCATGCAGACTGATTTAGATCCTCGCGTAGGTGATCAGGATCTGAAATGTAAGTAAAATCTCTGCTTTAGAGGCTCCCAGCATGATTAGGCATCAAGTAAAATAAAATCGCTGCCTTAGCCGCCCTGCACCCGGTCCATGAGCAGAGCCTTCCCCTCTCGATCGGTCCTGCTCTCTCTCGTGGGCTGTGGACTGGGATCACCCCGTGGGCCGTGGACCAACCCAAAGCTTAATAACCCCAGCCAGGCTTGCCGCAACCACCCTCCCCTCCTTTCCCCTCCGCTCTGCTTCGGCCAAGCGCCGCCACCGTCGCTAGTCCGCCACGGCGAGCCCAGATCACCAGCAACCCTGCCAATCGGTTCGTCTCTGCCTCCTCTCTCTCCCCCTGCAAGCGACTGAGCTCCTGTTGCTTGTGGCTCGCAGGAGAGCTCGCCGCCGCCGCCTCCGGATCCCCGCCCCCATTTCGGACATCTCGTCGCCAGAGACCGCCCGGGAACGCTGCCTCCGGATACAGTGTCCCTACGACACCATACACTTCCCCTCCGACGCAATCTACGCGAGCTTCGTCGGAGGTCCCCGACGCCACGACCCCTGTGTCGACCGCCGCCTACGGCCTCCACGTCGCTAGACGGAGCCTCGCCGAGCCTTCCCCGGCGACGAAAACACCTCGGTAAGGCTCCCCGTACGCCCGCGTTTCCCTCGCGCAACTTAATTCTCCACCGGATGGCTTGGAAACCCGTTACCCTTTGGAACCCGAGCTCGCCGCCGCCGCCGCCGCCGATCATGGCGCCGCCTCCCTCGGCCATATCCGGTCACCAAACCAGTACTCCCTCGGCCATATCCGGTCACCAAACCAGTACCATTAGATGCGCGCCGTCCCAACAAAACCGTAGAACCCGACTACACCCAAAACGGTGCCCTGTAGCGCCGCCGAGGGCTCGTCGGAGTTTGCCCGGAGCTCCGAGCGCGCTGACGTCATGTTCCCGGCGAGCCGCGTGACTCCCCCACTGATTATTAGGCCCTACCATCGGCTGCGCATCTCCCCCTCCCATAGTTTCGCCTTGTGTGGCTGACCTGTGGGTCCATGGTCCCACATGTAAGGAAAAGTTTAGGCGCACTTTAAAAGTACGCCTTCTGCGTTTTGCCCCCCGCCTACCCCTCATGGGCCGCGGCTCAGCCCAACACTGTTCACAGTGTTTGTCCATCCTTTTCCAATTTTATTTATTATCTGAAATTGCTTTTGATTTATTATTAATAGCTAGATGACTTGTAAAATTTTTAGAAAATTATGGAAAATACTAGATAGCTTTTATAATTTATGAAAATTATTATATTGTATTTTGACTGCTTGGTATTGCTATATTCTTGTTTGTAGCATTGTTTATCTTTTTTCATGAATAGATTAACCTAGAAATGCATGCTCGTTTATTAAAAATATTTTCTGGACCTAATAAAAATATTAAAATTTGTATTTAATTATAATCCAAAATCTAGGAAAAATATAGCTTTCCCTGTTGCATTGTTATATATATCTGTAATATTAGAATAGCCCTTTAATCATGTTCTTGTAATTAGAATATTGCTTGAATTGTATTTCCATTGAATAATAAAATAATATAAAGTTATGTAAACCCTTGTAATGCTTTATTACTCACTGTTTCCCCATTTAATAAATTATGTGAGCTTGTGAACTTACCTGTTTTAGCTTGTGTCTTGATTAAAGAAATCAATTTTTGGTTAATTGCTTAAACTAGAAATTATTGTTTTAATCATGTTTCTGTAAAAATTCTCTAGCCATTGTTATTTATATTTATTAACTTTGCAAAGTTATGCTTTATTTCTTGAATGTAAGATATTAGAATTGTATGCTTTGTTTAATTGACCTTAATATAGGTAAGTTTAATGTATATAAAAGAAATGCTTGATTTATCCTATCCTTGCAATGTTTATGAACCTATTTGTATGATTGTATAGAAATGTTTGAATCCTTGTTTTGAGTGCATTTATGGTTGTAATGTATCTCAAATAATTATTTTCCTATCATGGGTCTATTATGATTAGATTTCTCCTTCGTGCTTACACATGCATTCATGTCATTACGTGCTAACATAAATGTAAAATTAATTGATTTCTGTTAGCTTTACTTAAATTGTGATGATTATAGAATGTTTTCATGCATCATGCTGCTAGCATTTTTCTGAGGTTTGTGTGCCATTTGATTCTTCACGTTGGATTCGGACAAATAGGAAGGACAATTGAAGGCCTGGAATTCAATGCTCAAAGACCAAGCGAGCCAAATTTTCTATATTGTTCTTCTATATCAATTTTTCTTTAAGTTGTATTGCTTTAAATTATGAAATTGCATTCTTATGTATTCATTTTATAAATTATGAGAACAAAATGCTATTAGAGCTGGTCTAGATATCACCCACTTAATCACTAGTGTTGGTAAACACAATCCCATCGTTGATATATTTTCTACCTTGTCATTTGTAACTCAGGAAGAGATTATAAACTTCTTCACTAGTAAGTCTTTGTAAATGCTTAGACCTGGATAAAGATAGAGTCCAATGGTTTTCGTTTCGGCTGGTCAACGTTGCGGTATGGGATGACGGATCAGTCCTCTTGCATCGGTCTAGTCTTACTATAAACATTGTTGGTATAGCCTTTCTATCAATGCTCTGCAATGATTGTTTCTGATCATCAACGTAAATAGAGATGGTTCCTCCGATGAGTCGGTCCCATCATTCCATACCTATGGTGATGATCTGTGCGCCGCTACCCCGAGCTTACCGTGCAACCCAGATAAGCCCAGGATATTATCCATGCACTTGGGTGTCCCTTTTCTACTTGAGTGTGAAAGTTGAGTCAGTCAGCACTCTTGATATTACTCTTGATAATGATATTGAGGATCCGAGGATCCTGGCCTTAGTAGATCTCAAGGGGATCATGCCTCCTGGCGAGGGTGGGTCCGCCGCCACTTAGGGAGACATATGCCTTGCAAGGGTATGGTCTTGCCTGTTGTTAGAGATGGTACGAGGTATCAGTATTCATGTTTGTTCGGGGACCATGACCACAGCGATGGCTTGGATCCACTATGTTTGGGAGCATGTGGTGCTGCCCTCTTGTTGAAAATCCTGTGATAATGATTTGAACTACGTATATAGCACGTTACGTCTTTTTTCTGTAAATTGGCTAAGTACTAGGATTTCTATTATCATGATATTACAAAATTGACATTTTTCCAAATAAAATACCTCAGTGCCACCAAAAAAGCCTATTATCTTTAATTTCATCAGGCGGAGAGTTGGCTCACGAGCACGGTTGATTGTGCGCTCATCCTCGTCCACATTACTCTTTTTAGGTATGGGAGAATTGGATAACGAGGATATGAATTCTAGTCATGGATGCAAGGAGAACTATGAGCTGACGTGCAGGACGAATGTTAGGCGGGACTCTAGTCGATCATGTTGAATTTGAGCATAGCCTCGAGACCTAACACTTCTATTTCCGCTTTTTGCTAAACTCTGATAACAATACATTTTGCCTACCGGCTTATGTAAACTAAGCCATTATGTACTTTGATTAATAAATAAATGTCCTATATCATTAATGAGATGATCCAGTTGTTTGTGTATGGTGTTGCACTAGCAAGACAAATCCTGGGCTAACTTAGGAGCCACCAAGATGGTCCCCAGATTCACGGGCCCTCCTCCTTTTCTCTCAATCTGCCCCATTACCAAATACCAATCCCCTTCTCCTCTTCATCTTCCCCGCGACAACTGCAAGAAGAGAGAGAGAGAGAAGAGAGGAGACAAGCTCGATGCTAGCTGCATTGTCTTCTTGAATCTTCCTCCCTCACATTGGTCGCCTTCCACCAGCAAGCGCGGGTAATGGTGATTCGCTTCTTGCTTTGCTCTGTTCTTTTACTCGCGAGGCGCGCCTTACCCGAGATGTTAAACCGATGGTTGGCTAATGGCTAGTACTACCAGTACGTGCTCGCTTTCTACGCGGATATGCATAGAAAAAAATGAGCCTTTGGGTTTGGTTAATGGTTACCACGCCCTCCTCCATGTGAGGCGCATAAGTAAAGTTGAAGAAAGAGGTCAGAGCCATAGCGAGGACCATGGTCCGTTTGTCGTCGCCACAGCAATGGGAAACTCAAATGCGGCCCGCGGTGGCGGCCACACATGATTCTTTCTCTCGCAAATTAGCCGCCAAACGGTGGTAGTCGTAGACAAGTAGTAGCAGCAGCTGCAATAGTAGTAGTGGTTGTACATCTATCTGTACATGTGTAAGCCGAAGCACGGTGTTGTGATGCATTGTTGCTGTTGTTACCTAGGGTAGCTAGGTGGTCTCGTCGGATCGCCGTCCACATCTTGCCCTGGTGACATGCCGTTTTTGATCTACCACCGTCCTCACCCGCATGACTAAGGGCGAGGCTTTTTTTGCTTACAATGTCGTTTCATTCGAGCCTAGCAGGGGGATAGCTAATCTAGGGGGTGGTCATCGCTGGTGGTATATAGATGAAAGGGGGAGATTTTGATAATGTTAATCTGTTCTTGGGTGGAGGGTGCAGTGTTGCAGAGGAGAGTAGGAGGCGATGGGGGCGGCAGCGGAGGAGGCGGCGGCGGCGACATGGGAGAAGGAGGAATCCAAGGAGGAGAGGATAATGGTGTCCGTGCGGCTGCGGCCGCTCAACGGCAGGGAGGTCGGCGACAGCTCCGACTGGGAGTGCATCAGCCCCACCACCATCATGTTCCGCAGCACCGTTCCCGAGCGCGCCATGTTCCCAACTGCCTACACCTACGGTGAGTAGCAACAGCATAGTTCAATTTCGCGAAGAATGTATTGTGTGGCAATGTTGGTGGCGGTTGTCGGTGTTGTAACCGTCTGGGAATTTTATTTGGCAGGGTATTGCTCAAATATTTTTTTTGTCCTTTTCAGATAAGGTGTTTGGTCCCAATTGCTCTACAAAGCATGTCTACGAGGAAGGAGCGAAAGAAGTTGCTCTATCAGTTGTTAGTGGAATTAACTGTATGCACAGTAGAAATTACAAATTTTGTTGCATTACTTTAGTTTTGGATGAACTGATATGAGCTAACTTCTGTTTGGACATGCATTGGCTTGATAGCGAGCATATTCGCTTATGGGCAAACAAGCAGTGGCAAGACTTACACAATGACAGGAATAACTGAGTACAGCGTGTTCGACATCTACGACTACATAGATAAAGTGTGTGTGCGTGCGTGCATGCCATGAACACTATTTCAATTTACCTTGGTGAGACATTATTTGGCTCATTGTTTGTCATTGCTACAGCATCCTGAAAGAGAATTCATTTTGAAATTTTCGGCAATGGAGATATACAATGAAGCCGTGAGAGACCTTTTGAGCCATGATACGACACCTCTTAGACTTCTTGATGATCCAGAGGTATGCTATTCTGCATTGCATGAACTTGCAAAAACTTCTTTTTCATCTCCGTCTTGTATATTGTTCTCTGCATTACTCATGTTGTCATTTCGATTCAAATAGAAAGGGACGACTGTAGAAAAACTTACCGAGGAAACATTGAGGGACAAGGATCATCTTAGGGATCTTCTAGCAGTTTGCGAAGGTGAGGGACTTTAAACAAGACAAAAGAGGCATTTTTTTGTATTTGCTTAATTGGGTTTGTGTTGCAGCTCAAAGGCAGATTGGGGAAACTGCTTTGAATGAAATGAGTTCTAGGTCCCATCAAATACTCAGGCTGGTAGGTGTTCATCTTATATTATGTGTTTACATTACTTATTTAAGAAACCATGTTGATGAGTTTATATTAATTTCAGACAATCGAAAGTTCTACCAGACAATTTTTAGGAAGAGGCAACTCAAGCACACTTGTGGCTTGTGTGGTATGGAATATTGTTCTATCTTCAAGATTGTTTGGTATAACATGTTGTTGATCTCTAAGGTTGCTCTTCTGGACAGAACTTTGTGGACTTAGCAGGAAGCGAGCGTGCATCTCAGACTGCTTCAGCTGGGGTGAGGTTAAAAGAAGGTAGCCACATTAACCGAAGTCTTCTAACACTGGGAAAGGTCGTTCGCCAGCTCAGGTTTGTTTTCTATTTGCGAGAACTTAAAATTTTTAGTTGTTTGCAATTGTATCTAGGAATTCTTGCTCCTAAAAATTCTAGGAGTTTATACATAGACTATCGTCTTTCCGTCCTATTCACCACATAGACTAATTACTAATCCCTTTATTGTTATAGCCTGAAATTTCTCCTATATGCTCATTTTGTGGTGTTCTTTGACCAAAGTATTATCATATACTATTTGTAATCTGATTTTTATGTTTCTGCTGCAGCAAGGGAAGGAATGGCCATATCCCTTACAGAGATTCAAAACTGACTCGTATATTACAGTCCTCTCTAGGAGGCAATGCAAGAACAGCCATTATCTGCACAATGAGCCCGGCACATAGTCATATTGAGCAATCCCGGAACACACTTTTGTTTGCCACTTGTGCAAAGGAGGTAGTCACAAATGCACAGGTCAATGTGGTGATGTCTGACAAAGCATTAGTGAAGCATCTACAAAGAGAGCTTGCAAGATTAGAAAATGAACTGAAATTTCCGGGGTCAAACGCTTGCAATACTCATGCTGAAGTTTTGAGAGAGAAGGACGCACAGATTAAAAAGGTATTTTTCCTCTCACGTAAGATTTCAAATCCTTGTAATTGCACTACTACCATCTCTTATGGACTCCATGTCTATTCTATATCTCTGTTTTTCAGCTAGAAAAACAACTAAGGGAATTGATGGAAGAAAGAGATACCGTTCAGTCTCAACTTAAATGTTTACTTAAAGGTGAAGGTGATGACCATGGCAAGGATCGCACTGCAAAGCGATGGGTATTTCTTTTGTCATTATGTATTCTCTCTTTTACAATTATTGTAATGTGTTGACATTTAATGAATTTGTCTCCCTCTGATAGGATGAGCATAGTCAGTCCTCAGACTCTCTTGCGCAAAATGCATCTGAAGAAGCATTTTCAGTTTCAGATACATATGGAGTTGCTTATCAAGATCAAGGTCATGCAGGGTTTGATGGATCATATGTCTTCAATAATGACCATGATGAATCATCATTCCCCGATGAAACAATGGAGCCTTCTCAACAGACAATGGACTTAAAGTTGATTTCACATTGGCGCCCTCCTAGCAACCATAGCTCTGATGGCATAGAGTCGTATCATATGAAGGAAGTACCTCTCAGGACTGCATCTGAAGTTTCTGAAGAACATTGCAGGGAAGTCCAATGCATAGATATACATGAACATAGAAGAAGCACAAGCCATGAATTTAACCTATTACTCCTAGAGGGCACCAATATACAAACTCCTGTTGTAGAGATCTCCAAAGACGCAATGCATCAACCCGACAAAGAGCAAGAACTTGAGAGTAAAACAAACAAAATGGAAGATCCTGTCAGGATATACCCTAGCAAAGAGGAACAACATGCCGAGACCATAACAGAGAGAATGGAAGGTTCTATTGAAGTGCACCAATGTGAATCTAATGGCATCACAGACAATGTTGTCAAACTATTTACATATTCTTCAAATGTTTCTTTTGGCATTGCTAAACCTTACGCTCATGAATGTCGGACTATAAATAGGCGCATAATGACATCTAAAGATAGTGCATTGGCTAGAAGTAATAGCTGCAGGGCTAGCTTCACAATCATACCAAATAGTTGGTTTGATGATTCCGAGAATAACATCTGGACACCACATGATGAAATTTTTAGGCATGCTCCCAGAAGACCTGATAAGGTCAGGAGAAATCTGTATCCAAGAAATGATGATTGCCATGACACTACAATATTCTGCTCCACTGTTGGCCATGTGGTATCTGATGAAGTAGTAAAGGACATGAACACCGGTTATGAATTAGCCAAGGACATGAGCACCAGTGATGCAAAACAAGAAAATCTTGTTAGTGACATCAAATGTGTCTTGGGGTTGGAAGGGAAGACAGAAAACCACAACCGAAACCAACTTGAGGATTATATGCAACAGGTAATTATACTAAGAGTGGACTCTTTTGGGTTTTCGTTACATTCTTTCCAACTCAAGATCTCATGCTATTTTGCTTAACAATGCATTGCATTTCTAGAAGTCTGCATCCTATTATACTCTTTTTCTTAAATTTTTATCATGCCATAGTTTTTTACTATGCTGAATGATAAGCTTTACATAATTGAATTGGCTAGTATACTAATGGCTTAAATATTGTAGCTGATGTTACCTATTAAAACAGTTTGTTTAGCTTATTAAGCTGAGTTTTTTATATTTGTGCACATTTGGTTGAAGCAGCAGGTTGTTAGAGAGGACTTTACAGCGGTAAAATCTGTCAAAGATGTTGGCATAGATTCAATGCCGAGTACCATTGAATCTCCTTCGCGTTGGCCAATTGATTTTGAGCAAAAGCAGCAGGAGATTATTGAGTTGTGGCACAAATGCAATGTCTCCATAGTACATAGAACTTACTTCTTCCTGCTCTTCAAGGGAGATGCGGCAGACAACATCTATATGGAAGTAGAGCACAGGAGACTATCCTTCATCAAGAACTCCTTCAGTGCCGGCCCAGCAGCAGAAGGCGAGCTTAGCTCTGCCATCACCTCAAGGTATTTTACTATAATTAGAAGTATCAAATCAACAGTGGTCATTTCCATTGCCTATGAAACCTATATGTTATGGAAATCTGGGACACATTTTGTTGACAGCTTGAAGAATCTTCGACGTGAAAGGGATATGCTATATAAGCAGATGCTAAAGAAGCTCACCAATGGAGAGAAAGAGAGCATTTACACAAGATGGGGGATTGATTTGAGCACCAAACGGCGAAGACTACAACTATCTCGTCTCACGTGGACACAAACTAACATGGAACATGTTAGAGAAAGCGCCTCTCTTATTGCGAAGCTGATTGAACTTCAGGAGCCTGGGCAAGTCCTCAAGGAGATGTTTGGACTGAACTTCACCTTGGCTCCCCAAACTGAGCGGCGATCTTCAGCTTGGTAGGTGCTTACTCCCTGAAATTGAACATGGTGACAATGCTGATACAACAACAATGAAACAATGGTTGAAGGATTACGTAGTACAGGAGGTTGACTTGATTGGAGAGGAATTGCTTCCTAGAATTGATCTCACTGATGTCTCTACTTTCTTTTTGTTTGTGAGCCAAGTGAGCGAGTGATTCCCTGGTGTGTTCTCTTTTACATAAGTGAATCAAAAACCAGCAATTACAAATCTGACAATACGTGTCTACAGCTGCACCGATGCATTCATGTGTCTTGTTTGATTGGCTCTGCAAATCTGCAATGTTATGTCGGTAAAATAGCCTCTAACATGAATGATTTGGAAGCTAAAACGTAGTTGTGAAATGCAAAACTTGTTTGATGCGACGTTGTAACCTACTCTTATATGTGTAGATTGGCACCCCTTCATGAGAAGTCTGTTTGGTTGCTTCGTTCGCGAAGACGGCGGCCGTCGGCGATCAAGATGTCGGTGCTTTGGGCTCACATGAGACCCATAAACGGCCTTTAGAGACATGGGCCTTAAAATTTCCAGCCCACACACACATCATTCAGGACACTGAACGCATTATTAATTATTCCAAGTGACACGTCCCTGTTCGTTCAGTTGAGATGCTCTCAGCGTCAGTATGTACGAGCCCGTGCGTGTGGCAGAACGTACGTACTATCTAGCTATAGCTGGTGTACGAGCAATAGCATATCAATCTTATTATGGGCAATAGCATATCAATCTTATTATGGCTTTGTACCCATCTCATTTTCGAGCAGCCAGCCCACGGTTTGTGATTGTGAGACGGCGACCTGCAACCTTGTGTTTGTCGAGCTCATCATGGAGCTAGGGTTCCAGAGAGCAACTTGCTGCTCGATCTCTTCATTTCACAGTACCACCGGTGCACACGCAGTGGCGTAGTACATGCCCTACATATTGCCTAACCACCCGTGTACTGATCCGTCGTGGGCTCTGCAAAACAACAGGCTCAGCCAATTAACGCCCGGATTAATTGATCGATTTGTTTGTAGTACGGATGGATGGACACTAGCTACCTGAAGGCTGAAGATCATTGCCATCTGACATCGCAAGAGATAAATTAATTATGTGTACCTTTCATTCTGCAACAACGTACTATATATATGAAACAATGCGTGCATCTAGAAGCTACTAGCTAGACCCAAGACATTTGAGAACAAGGTGACAAGAAACCAGAGATCTGCTATATATATAAAAAAGAAACCAAAGATCTTCCCTGTAATCTAACAAAAGCTCTTAAAAACAAGCTGAACAAAAGTGAGCCGACTTATCCAAACCACTTGAACAAGCTAGACACTTAAGTCTACAGCTTCAACAATTCAGCAGCTCCAACAATTCGATCAATTCAACCCGATGTTGAAACTACTAAGTAGCCCACCTTTCCTCATCAGGTTAGTCTTTTGGATGAACTGATTGGGGCATAAAATTTAATATTAGATAAAGTAGCTGAAACATACGCTTGTTCCAAAAGATGGGTAAATTAATTAGCCAAAACATGGACGAAGTACTCCCAAAAACATGGGTGGTGTACTGATAAAACATATATAGACTAAACTCTAATAAAACATGGTCGAGCAGTGACAAAACATTATGGAGCATATAGGCGAAGAACAAATGCAACGCGCCAAAAGAACTGAAAAACACTTGACAAAAAAGAACGAATAAAATACCATGTTCCACAATTATTTAAAAGATTGTTCACCTCATGAAAGCACTCTATAAAGTTTCCATCAAATATTAAAAAAATTATTTTAAAATATTTTTAAGATATCTGAGGAACACTCTATAAATTTTTAAAAACAATATTTTAGAATATTACACCGAATGATCGGTAAAAAATGATAAAATTTCAAATAGAACAAAAACTAAAGTAAAGCAACGAATCAAGGGGAGCCTGATACACGAGGACAAGGCAGCCGGCCATGATCAAAGGCGATCCATCTGCTGTGGATGTTGATACATACTCCCTCCGGTCAAAAAAGAAGTCGCCGTTGACTTTTGGAGACGCCTCTGATCATTCGTCTTATTCAAAGATTTAGTTCAAATATGTAAAGATATAAGTAATACTTAAAACGCATTTAACAATAAACAAAATCATAACAAAGACGTGTTCAAAAGTCAACGACGACTTCTTTTTGTGACCGTAGGTAGTATATATATGATGGCGCTGGATTAATTAAGGAGCAGGCCATTAATTGCTAGCTGCTGCCTTGAATGTGGGGTCCCGGTTAGGTGCTGCGACGATCGACAGCGTCGTGGTCGCTGGTGGAGTGGTGGTGTGATATATGCACGAACAGGATGGATGAGGTGAGGAGCAATGCACACGGACACGGCCCCTGGATCCACCGAGACAAGCGTCGGCGTCAGGAAGCGACACCCAGCACACGAGTGTCTTGACCACGGTACATCCCTCGGCCCCACGCCCGGATCCGATAAGATCTATGATGCGCCCAGATGAAAACCATGCCGAGCCAAGAACAAAAAAAAACGTATGCATCACGCATGCATGCGCTATAGGTTAACTTTAGGCATATATATATATATATGCATCACTGTACGTTGCATGCACGCACTTGCCGCGCGCTTGGGAACTCAAGATCGATATATCGCCATTAGCTAGCCTGGTTACAGTTTAGTCGCCCCATTACAGTTCAGTCTTCACTAACTCTTCACTGGAATACTTCTTTCTTTCTTGTTTCTTCCCCCTCTTTAATTCCAACGCAGGTGAAGTGACCAATCAATCTAGCAATCAGCACTCCCGGCTTAATTAATCAGTTGCACTGCTACTGAAAAGCTCATGGGCGAAAGGGACATCGCCTCGCTAGCTTGGATTGAACATCTGACTATGCTTCTCGACATGAGTAGCTAGCTAGCTAGCTAGGGCACGTAGGGCCAAGGTTGGTTGAGATTAAACAAGGCCGCGCGTCGCCGTCGGCGAGCTCCACCGAGATGGCCCATGGCGTCACAGCGCAGGGGGGCCATCGATCTGTCCTGCCCGGATCCGCCCTAGACTCGGGTTCTCGTCGCCTTTCCATGGCCTAGCTCGTCTCCGCTGTCCTCTCCTCGCGCGCGCAGGGCATTCGTGCATGCATCGCCTTGCGCATATATAGTGCATGTACGCGTAGTTTAGGGTTTAGGGCAACATGCGCAACTCTCGACAGGCTTCGATGCCCGTGCATCCATTTTATGGTGGATAAGATTCAAGAGGACCTTCTACTGTGGGACTGGTCGGTCGGTTTGCCTCACGAGTAGTCGCTCAAGGGCCTGTTCTTTTCAGCATATTGTTGTGTTTGCGTAATACTGTAGCAAATTTAAGAGCTCTAGAAAAGAGGTCTAAAAATTATTAAAAAAAATAATTAAAAAATAGTTTTAGAATCTTTGGAAGGACTACTAAAAGCCACAAAAAAATCATTACAAATTATCACAACATATAGGCTATATAAAAATGATAAAATTTGCTACAATAATACGCAACGGCAAGATACGCTGAAAAGAACAAGGCCCAAATATTTCCCCTTTCTTTTCTCTTTGCAGTTTACACAATACACATATGGTTTAATTTACTATTGTTCTTTTTAATGAAACAGCAAGCTCCTACCTTTTGTTAAAAAAAAAACATGTAGTTTAGTTTCTAGTAGCATGTATAGTTGTATTATATCATTCAGGCACGAAGCTAGCAAGCTATAGCTATTTGTTAAAGGGTGAGCTAGCTAGCTATAGCCAGGAACAATGGATCGATGAGCTTTGGGGAGAAACGATCAGCAACTGATAGATGATGGAGGAGACCTAGCTGCAAGCCTGAAAGTTCTTTGCACCTGGTGGCGTTTCTGGCTTTATAAATTTGGGATATTGTCTAGCTAGCTTCTACATGTGCATTCTTGCATGGAGTTCTCTTGGACGCCCATAAGGACATGCATGCATGGACTGGAATACTCGATCGATCTGGCCAAGAGCCGGCGGCTAGCTTAGTGAGTCTGATCTTTTCTTGCTCGATCTTTGCCCTCAAGTTGATTGCATGTATCATGTATCATTCTATGCGCGTAGAGAACGCATGGCCCTTAGCATCTTCAGAAGCATAACACATGCACTAGCTAGGGGAAAAAAAGGATGTATATAAATGCATGTATATATGCTTGTTTGAACACTACTTGGTGTCTCGTACTCCCCTTCTTTTCGATATGGCTGGTTGAGGATTACGACTGATCTATTGTATATCGCGATCGAGCAGGTGGTTCTCTGAACAATAATGGATGCCCAATGGGTTCTTGAATTTTCTCATGAAAGTGAAGTTGCCCGGCACATATGTGGTAGTAGCAGCTCACACAAACATTAAACAAACAAGGAGAGGACGGAAGCAGAGCATATCCTAGCGGGCCGTGGAGAGAACTGGCCACACAGATCTCGCACCATATATATTCAGACAACCAGACGTGAATCGATCGCGTCCTGATCTGTATGAATGCATGATGTATACATGTTTCCTTTATATTCTACAGCACTATTACTACTGTACTACTCTTATTGTATGTGGCTGGCCTCCTTGTTCCCCTTGAGCTTGTTGAGCTTGGTCAGACTGATGTGTACGTCTTCGCTCCATTTGATACGAGAAAAAAAAACCCAGTTCTTGATGAGATAAAAGATTGCATTCTTGTACGACAGACCATTGGCAGCTAGCTCGTCTGGTTGACTTGCGAGCTGCGAGTCGTCATTCTTGAAATTCCTTATGTCCCAATTTGGGCCAGTTGGTCTTGCGATCGATGTGGAAGGAAACTAAATCTAGATTAATTAATTGTGAAGCCTAAGCACCAACAGAAGAACCAGCTGAAATCCGATCATCTGATGTCAGTTGCTACATACTATCTATGTAAGAAATCAAAGATGACAAGCACATGGTAAACTGTTGTTTTAGATCCAAGAAGACTTATAATCTGCACGCAGCGCAGGAGCAGTCTAGCTAATTATACACATCAGCGAATTGATAGTAGTAGTCGACATGACAGTGACGAGGCAATAACACGAATTAGCACTCGACAGTGACAATGTTTCAGTAGCGGATTTGACTCGTCAAAAGCCATCACACTACTGGCATCAATCTCGGCATTAGAAAACTCGCCGCCATTACAACAATGGGGAGAACAATCAGCACAAGGTCTATATATATACTTATAGCTCAAAAAGAGAAGGAACAACTTTAATATGTCACGGTAGGTTTTTCTAAAGTACAACGGTAGGTTTTTTACCCACAGTTCTGCGCGAAAGAAATTTTTAAAGAACTAGGCCTTTAGCCTGTATATATAGAGATATCTCAAACAGGTTGCTTTGAAATCTCAAGCTCACTCAAAAGATCAAAATTTTTCTTGGATTTCTAGGGAGAGGGGTTATTTTGACTAAACATAATCTTGCTAAGAGAAACTAGAGAGGAGTCAGAAATATTGTATTTGTAATTTTAATAAACTATTTAACGTATTTTCTTCAAGTGCCAATTCTTTATATGAATTCCATACGTAGCACAAATTGTTTTTGTTTTGAATCCTTTTGAGTATTTATAATAATTTGTTGGGGAGTTGACTTATGGGAATTTCGACCAAACATAAAGTGCTTGTTGCAGTTGGCATTGCCGCTAACTTTGATCTACTTGTCTTTTATCAAAATGTATATTATTGTTTTTGACAAATACAAAGATACTTCTTTGCACATGCTACTTTTAGGCAATTATATATTTTTTTTAGCAAAGGGCAGGAGAGCTACCATCTATTGATCAAAAGGAAGAAGTTTTACAGAGTGAGGGGGATCACCCCTCCCCCCTAAGGGGAACAGAGGCAAGCTAATCTTAATTACAAGGAAACTAAATTGGCACCAGCTGCCTCCCACAGGTGCAACTCGTCAGTCAGCTGGAGCTAGAGGAAGAGGGGGCGAGGCTTCTCTTCCGAACGAAAGATGCGGTTGTTTCGCTCGATCCAAAGGTGCCAAAAGGTAGCAGAGATGATCGAGAGGACTCCATTATGGGACCCGGATTGCAGGGTAATATCCTCCCACCAAGCGTTGAGGCAGACCTCTCCCCACGTGGCCGGATTGAGTGCGGGGGTGTTGAAGAGCGCAGCGAGCCTACTCTAGACGAATGTGCTGAATTCGCAATCCAGAAAAAGGTGTGCCGGAGTCTCCAAGTTTCTTCGGCAAAGGGGGCAGAAGTAGGAGTTGGGGAGTTGCCGTCGTTGTAGAACATCCGTGGTCAGGATTCGGTTTTGCAGAAGAAGCCAAAGGAAGAATTTGCATTTAGACGGTGCCTCGAGCTTCCGGACTCTAAGCAGAGCGGGGGCAGGGCAACATCCAGAGAACTGCAACCGGTAAGCTGAGCGCACGGAAAAAGAACCGTCTTGCGAGAACCGCCAAGTTCGCTGGTCCGGTACGCTCTCGGAGAGGGTGACGCGGGATAATCTGGCGAGTAGCACAAAGAGCTCGGGTGCCATGTGTGGAAGCATGTTTCCTCCAAGGTCGAGAAGCCAGTTATTGTTGGAAAGGGTGTCTCGCACTGATCTGGTTCTCTTTGTCGTTGCTGCGAAGAGCCGTGGAGCTAAATCCTTGGGGGCGCAACCGAAGAGCCAGCGATCCTCCCAAAAGGACAGGGATGAGCCATTTCGCAAGGTTATAGAGGAGCCCAAACGAAGGAGGTCCGAGTCCGATTGGGGGGGATGGGCCAGAAATTTAGCCTAGGGGGCGGGGCGGGAGATTTGCTCAACCATAGCCAACGGGTTCGAAGCGCTCTGGCGAAGAGGCTGAGGTTGAGGACCCCGAGGCCCCCAAGGGAGGTAGGGGAGCAGACAACGCCCCAGTTGACTCGACAGTGACCCCCCGGTCGCGGAGTTGGAGCCCTGCCAGAGCCAAGCTCTCCTGATTTGATCGATCTTCTGGAAGACATACTTTGGTGGATGAAGGACGGAAAGAATGTAGGAAGGCAAGACTGATAGAACTGCCTTGAGCATAGTTAGCCTGCCACCTTTGGACATTAGAGGGCCACGCCATCCTGCCAGCCGATTATGAATCTTGTCCAGAAGCAGTTGGAAATGCACCCCGCGAAAACGCTTGACGGATAGCGGGAAGCCGAGATACTTGATGGGGAAAGAGGCTCTTTCAGCCAGGAAATCTTCGAGGATGTCTTGGAGATCGACGTTTGCACAATGGATTGGGACGACCCGGTATTTAGAGAAGTTAGTGTTTAGCCCAGTGATCTTGCCGAATTCTTTCAGGATGAAGGAGAGGTTGGATACGTCCTCCTTTGTGGGGTTGAGGAAGATTGCCGCATCGTCCGCAAACAAGGATACGCGAAGGTGCGCAGGCGAACCCCGAACAGGAGAGAGCGCACCAACCTCCGTGGCTCGCTGAAGGAGGATGCTGAGGGGTTCGGTGGCTAAGTTGAAAAGCAAGGGCGAGATAGAGTCCCCTTGTCGCAGACCCCTGGAATGGTAGATGATCTCCGAGGGGTGGCCATTAAGAAGCACACGGGATGAGGAGGGGGCAAGTGACAAAGAGATCCAATTACGCCAGCGAGATCCAAAACCACGGGCCTGGAGGTTGTTGTGACATCCTAACAAATATTAGAATGTCCCAAGTTTTATTTTAAAGGAAAAACTAGGTAAAATAATTATTTATTATAGTTCTTATATGAAAAACAGTAATATTTCAAACAAATATACTTTATTAACATTTATTTTACAATTGGAATTTATAAATTATAAAGCCAATTCCATTCTCTGTCTCTCTTTCGTATCCTTCACTCTTTTGGTTGTCCTCGACCGGCGCCCTAGCTCTTACCTCACATCGTTTTTCTCTCAATCCTTCCCCGGTCAATACCCTCACCCGGTCGATTCCCTTTGTAACACTCTCGACCGAAACCTTATCATGTTCGACCCGGCCTGTCTCTCGATCAAAACCCTAATCATCCGACGTCCTCCAAAACCCTAATTTCGACTTTGAAACCTTCCTCGACCGAAACCCTAAAACCCTAATTAAGCCGGTCGTCGACCCCCTCCCTCATTCGAAACTCTAACTCCAGGTCGAGTCCACTTCTCTCTCTCACCCGAAACCCCTTGTTTTGGTTGACCTCCGTCGTAACCCTTGTCGGTCGAACATCCGTCCGTCTCGATCGACACTCTCTAAAACCTTAGTTCGACCCACGACCAAAACCCTAACTTCAACCGACCTGCCGTGCAACTCTGATCAGTCAAGACTTCCGTCTCCCTCGGTCGACTCACCTATCTCTCGTCTAGAACCCTGACTCCACTCCAATCCGTTGTAACCCGAACTCGGCCGACCACCGTCCCAAGAAAACCGAGTCCAATACCAAAACCGTCCTAAAGCAATCGGATTTACCGATTAGCCCAATCGGACTCTACCCTTAACATCCAACCAATCTGGGCCCAAGCCCAATTCCATTTTCACAACCGGCCCTCATATAAACCCAGCCAAAACCCTAGCTCCTGCTACCCACTGTCCTAGCCGCCGCCTTCTCCCTCAAGGCGTCGCCGCCCCTGCCCAATGGATCCACCGACCCGTCGCCCGTACGCCGCTGTGCCCTGTCCTGCCGTCGCGTTGCCCATGGCACCGCCGCCGCCCTGTCCCACTGGAGCCGCGCCGCCCCAGGTCGGAGCCGAGCCGCCGTCGCCTGGCCTTGGCCGAGCGCCGCCCCTGCCCAGCGCCGCCACGCCGCCTTCCCCTTGCCGAGCCGCCCTGCCCCAAGAAGCCGCGCCGCCGTAGTCGCTCCAGCGCCACCCTGCCTCGCTCTCGCGCCGCCGACGCCCCGGAATGCCGCCGCCGCCCCATCCCTGAAGCCGCCGCCTTGGCGTTGCCGTCACCGCCCTGCCCCGTGGAGGCCGGCGCCACAAGCACCGCCGCCCCTGTCCCTTGCCTCACTGCCGCCGCCGCGCCGCGCCCATCTCGCGCCGCCGGCCAGAGCACCCCAGCCGCCGCCCCTGCTGCCCTGCACCGCGCTGCCCCTCACCGGAGCCGCGCCCGGCCCCGCCCTGCCGCCGGTGTGCCGACCCGCGCCGCCGTCCTCTCCACAGCCGTGCCGCCGTCGTGTCCCCTTCCTCTCTCTCTACCTCCCCACCTCGGTTTGACAGTGAGGGGAGATGAAGAACAGGGGGATTTTCCCCTTTTGACCTCTCAGATGGGTAAACACCCCAATTCAGCTCTATCCTTCATGAACAGTGACTCCATCCTTTTATTTCTTCCAAACCGTAAGTCCAAATCTGTTCAAACCATTTTTTTTGTTAGTCTTAGTTTGATCTATTTTACCTAATAGATTTATTTCATGATTTTATGAATTAGATGTGTTGCTGTTTATTTATCCATGTCTCGTTTTGCGTGTAGATCGTATCGGTAATTTTGCCGTAGTCGCGATTGTCGATAGGTTTCCAGAAGATGGTCAAGACGAAGGTTTAGGTCGAGACGTCGCCAGCGGTGGCACCAGAGCCGGAAACCCTAACGGATTCGCGGAGGATCGTCAAGACTCGGACTTTGGACCGAGATGTCACCGGAGACGCTGGAGCCGAGGATGCCGCCAACCTCCTGGGAAGACATGGATGCGTGGAATTCGGACCGAGACGTCACCACGAACGAGGTTGATCATTAACGTCAATGATTCGTGCGAGGCCGATCGCTGCCAGGCAAGCACTAGTTGTTTGCATATTCCTGTCCTATGTTTTACTAACCCCGTCCGTCCAAAAATATGTGCTCTCTTGACTATGATTTAGGGCAACAGTCTTTGGTCGGAGGGAGCTTAATCGTATTTACTTTTCGTAATTAACCTTTGCATGCATATCAGATTAGTGTGTGTGCCTTATTCATGTTAGTCATCTACTAGCATGACTAGACCTCATTTGATAAACCCTTAACTGTTCCATAGCCTGTCCTTTGAATTGATGTGTAGGATTGCATTGGGATTCACTATAAAATGTGCCCTTGTGAGGCGTATGCTTCGTGATGATGCTTTTGGTTAAACCCTAAACAACTAAAACTAGTGTAGATTGTTTAGGGGAGACCCGGCAGAGATGTTTCCGGGATTGTGGTGGAGATTCGAAGGTCTCCTCTAATAAGGACTCAAGCTTGTGTATTGCTGGACCGAACCTTACCGTACAGCCACTTGTGCCTTCGGCCCTGGCTTAGTACACTACGAAACCCACTAACTCCTGGCTCGTAGGCTGGCCGGTTACGTTTCGTCACTGCTGCCCTAGGAGGAGGCTTGCAATCTCCTCTGAGGGGTAGGTGCGTTCCTGAGACCGAATGGCTTAAATGGGGAACGACCCACGGGTGGTGCCTAGACGTAGAAGGCGCCCTACTGTGGCGGGCACCGGCGGGGCCGGGGAAACCTAATGAAAGGGCTGGGGAAGTGGTGGGCGTAGTAGGCTGGAAAAGTCTTGTACCGTTTCTCCTAGTGGATGAGACGGGGCTTGTGGGGAAATTTGTACACACTCTGCAGAGTTAAAACTATCATGATAGCCGTGTCCACGGTTATGGACGGGTCTGGAAAGGTTTGCACATGTAGATTCACCTTTTTAATAATTGAACTTGACTAGAGTAGGCTGGGATTGGCCTGGTGTGATGATGCACCTTCCTTTGATGTTGACCTGGTGTGATGATGCACCTTACCTTGATGTTAGAGATGATCGGATCAATTCATGCATTCAACAAAACATCACTTTTGCTAAAACTTGATTAGTAGATAGGTCTTGGTGTAAAATAGCCAATTTCCCCGATCGTTGCCATTGCATACATTTATTAAGGATTGCTTGCTGGGTAGCCGCGTACTCATTATATCTATCGCGGATAATTTTATTATTCAGGTTGCAAGTCTGATCAGGACCAGGAGGGTCCGAACTCAGGTGTGCAGGACTAGCTGCGGGTGTCCGGGTCAATTGCTTGGATATCGTCGCTGAAGGCTGTTGCTGCTCTGATGTTCTTTTTATTCGTTCTTGATATTTGGTAATATATGTCTTACTGTATTAGCACAAGATGCTATCCTGTAATACTCCGTTATTTGAATTATAATAATGGAACGCCAGCGATGATAGCCGTTGAATTGTCCATCATGAGGTACTAGTCTGGGCTAGTATCAGATCATGGTGCCGGATTCCCTGTGGAGACGCAGGGGGTCGTGACAATTGTTGAGTAGGTAGGGCCAGGCAACTGAATCGAATGCCTTTTCAAGGTCTAGCTTAAGAAGGAGGGCTAGGATTCGTTTTTGGTGTAGATATTTGGCAGTGCCCTGAACAAGGAGGAAGTTAGCTTGGATGTGGCGCTTTTTAATGAAGGCGCTTTGGCAAGGCGAGATGAGGTTCTCCATGAAGGGGGGCTAGCCTGAGGGAGAGGATCTTTGTGAAGAGCTTGCCTAAACTGTGAATGAGGCTGATCGGACGGTAGTCGGCTAGAGTAGCAGGGTTGTCTTTCTTGGGGAGGAGCACAATGAGGGCACGGTTGAGGACCTCAAAGCCACGGCCGTCGAGGTTGAAGAGGCATTGCAAGGATGCAAGGAGGTCGACGGAGATGAAGTCCCAGCAGACCTTGTAGAAGTCCTAGGTGAAGCCGTCGGGTCCTGGGGCCTTGTCGTTGGGCAGGCTGAATATCACCCGCTTAAGCTCTTCCAATGACAGGTCTTGTTCCAAAGGGGAGAGGTCAGGGGAGGGGAGATCCAGGAATTCCCAGTTGAAGGAGCGCGCGGGCGGGTTGGGAGGTGAGGTAGTGGCCGTTTCCCCGAAGATGGAATTGAAATGGCAGTGGAGCATATTAGCTTTTTCATCGTGTTCCGTGAGGGGACCAACTGGCGAAACGAGGGAGTGGATGAAGTTCTTGCGCCGATGACCACTTGCCCGTAGGTGAAAGAACTTGGTGTTGGCATGCATCCCCAAGCTTTAGCCAAGAGATGCGAGAACACTGCTTCCACTTAATGCGTTCTATGACAGAAATGTCGAGAACCCGAAGCTTGAGCTGGCGCCGAAGGTCAATTTCCGGAGCGGAGAGACTGCGTGACTCCATGGCCACATCTAGTAGGCGGATGACCTCAGAAGCCACCGCCAACTGTAGCTTTATATTTCCAATGTGGTTGCGGCTCCAGGCTTGGAGGGCTTTAGCCATATGTGTGAGCTTGCGGTTGAAGCGGAGAAGTGGGTGGGTGGGGAGGTTTTGGGAAGTCTCAGACCAGGCCTGATTTGCCACTTCTAGAAAACCTGGCATCTTGATCCAGAAGGATTGAAAACGAAATCGTCTTGGCGGGCAGGAAAGGCAGTCCGCCGTGAGGAGGTGGGGTGAGTGATCAGAGGCGGAGGACGATAGTGGGATTAAGGAGCAAGAAGGAAAGAGCAGTTCCCATGCAGAGTTGGAAAAGACTCGGTCGAGCCTGACCAGCGTGGGGTTGGCTTGCTCATTACTCCAGGTGAAACGACGACCCGGAAGGTGGAGCTCTTTTAGGTGGCACGAGTCTAGGAATGACCGACAGCGCGACATGAGAAGTCGGTTGAGGTTGAGGTTGTTTTTGGCTGCTGCTTGAAAGATGAGGTTGAAATCACCAATCAACATCCATGGGCCCGAATAATGGTTGGATATGGAAGTGAGCTCTTCTAGGAAAGCCTCTTTGTCGGTGTTGACGGAGGGGCCATAAACATTGGAAATAACCCAGGAGGACTGGGTGCTGAGCGAAGTGACCCGAGCGAAGATGGAGTGCTGTAGGATGAGAGGGTTCGACAGTTGAACAAGGGTGTCATCCCAGAGGAGGAGTAGGACTCCCCTAGTTCCAACGGCTGGGAGCGTTAGATGGCCCCTGAGGCGATGTCCGGTGATATCTCTGAAAGGATCGCTATACCGCCTAGAGGGGGGTGAATAGGCGAATAAAATGAAATTGCGGAATTAACAAACTCAAACAGTGACCAGCACGTCGGATGTTCCGATGGAGGTCGGATGTTCCGATCTGGTCCAGAGAGCCCTGCGTAGGATGTTCTGATCTGGGTCGGATGTTCCGATGCCTGTCGGATGTTCCGATCCTGGGTGTTTTGGATTTGTCGAAAACCTGCAGTAAAAACTGATTTCTCGCAAAACCAAGGTTAGATCTATTCAAGAATATTCAGAACAGGCCAACACCAATAGTAAAAACAACAAATCAAAACAAGACGAAGACACAACGATTTTTGTTTACCGATGTTCGGATCTTTGAAGGGAGATCCTACTCACCGTTAGGGAAGGCATAAAGCCCGGATCACCAAGACCCTAATCCCCTCCCGGCGATGCACACAGCACACACTGGCGATCACTAGTTGAATCCTTTTCCTTGCGGAGGTAGATTCGCACCTTCACAAACTCCGAAGGCACACCACACGAAGATCGGCGGCTCACTGGTGACACCTAGCCGTCTAGGATCCCTTCAAGCCTCCAAGAGTAACAAATGCGATGAAGAAATTATGAATCGCTAAGTGCTCAAGAATTGGACTCTAATTCGTGGAGCACTTGGGTGCCTTGATCTCTCTAGATCTAAATCTCACAAGATGAACAAGAGAGAGACAAAGGCTAGGGTTCTTGAGAGAGATGAATATGAATTAGGCCCAAATCAGGATGTAATCAGAGTAAGTAACCTTTTGGCAGGTATTAGAGAAGGCTTTAAATAGGAAATCCGAAAACTAGCCGTTGCTGCAGTTAATCCCGGATCAGATGATCCGACCCGCGTCGGATGTTACGATGGACTGCTCACTGGATTGCTTTGAAAACTGGCAGACTGGTTTCACCATCGGATGTTCCGACCCTCGTCGGATGTTCTGATGGTGTAGGTTCTGTATGAGGTGTATTTTAGAGTGAAAACTCACACGAACTTCAAGATACCTATTTTCAGCACTTAGGAACCTTTATATGCTCCTCCATTGCATCCCTTTTTATAGTACGACATCCCTATGACTCAATAAATAAAGATTTACAAATAAATACTAGTCTTGATGTCTTCTTGCAATATATCCATATTTGAGGGGTACACCACCACATTTAAACATGTACCTCATGAATTTAACCTGTATAACATCTGTGTATAATTCTTCAATAGAAAATATTAGCTCTATAATTGTTACTCATTAATCACCAAAATCACTTAAGTGCCTAGATGCACTTTCAATCTCAAAGCGTCTCGGAAGATGGGTCCGCCAGCTTGGATTCCTGAACCGCGAAGATGGAAGGGTTATGGGCTCTGACCAGATCAGCCACCACGGCATGCTTGGATTTTCGTGAACACACGTGCCGAAGCGTCAAGTCTGTGCTTGCGTCGCAACTAGAAACCAAGCGTGCCAGTCAATTTGATCTGTAAATTGACAAGGAATAAATTGTCTGTGACATGGCCCTAATCGGCTTTCAGGAAACAACCAGATCAGGTTTCTAATAATCGGCTTTAATAAATCCGATTATTATTCTATCGGCTTAACGTCCGATAGAGCGATAAATGTAAATAAACCTTTAAACATAAATTCTTTTATCTCTTTTTGTTATTTTATAAATAGAATTAGCTATAAATCTTCTGATCAATTTATCAAATTAAATCAAGGAATAGATTGAATAGATTGGTCAAGCCAAGACAATATTCAGATCTAAAGCTAGATGCAAACTTATAAACCGATATAAAGATTTAGAACTAATATAGATAAATACAACACTGATCGGCAAATAATCAAACGTGCTAAGTCTTAAAACAAGCATACGCAAGATCGTTGGAACGAGGTAGTTGCATACATCGGATTCAAGAAAAGCACATAAGATGATTGACAATCGGTATTGCAGGATAAACATATATTACAGATCGATTGAACGAGACCGTGTAACATGCGAGAACATGTTAAAGATCGGTAAAACCCGAGGCAGTTTAACATGCTTTGTATACATGAGATCAAAATGATACAGCCATGCATACGGGTTACAAGAAGAGAATCGATTACCCATCGAGATAGCTCTACCTGCGAGTTGAAGCCTTTCGACGAAGTCGATCGGATTCAAAAAGAGTAGTTGTGTTTTTTGTATGTCGTGTGTCGTTTTCACGAAACCTAGGAGCCTATTTATACTATTACAAAACCGATACCGACACGACCTAATTTCTCGCAACCAAGCCGTTGAAGCCGTTTTTCGATTGAATCTTCGTAATCTTTCCGGAGTCTTGTCATCATCGGAATTGCTCTTTCTCTTTGACAATAAAGCCCATCTTCTAATTTGGCCCAATAATGCCGATGACATGAGCTGTTTCACCATATCCAATTTTCCTGCCAAATTTGAGTGTCAACAGTGAGACAGGCCGCGCGCAGACGGCCAGAACCAGACGGTATATCCAAACCCACGCAGGGGATGGATATAAAAAGACGCGCCGTACGCAGGCGGAAAGAAGAGCGAACCACACGCAGGTGATTGAAAGGGCGGAAAGGCACCACGCGCAGGTGGACCCAAAACACACCGAGAGAGCATCGAACGGCAACAACAACTACTAGGACCCACGCGCAGGTGGGAAAAACACGGAAAGAAACAACTAAACATAAGGGACAAAGAGGCATAAGGACGGGCTAGCAAGGCGCAGCTAGGGCGCGCAAGCAACCCCGTCCTCAACAGCGTCGGGGCCGACGGTGGAGAGGTCCAAAGCTGGCCTCGCAAGGCCACAAAGGTCGACGACGATGGCAAATATAGGAGCATCCTGATGTGAGAAGGATAAGAGGGACTGGAGCTAGGTGGCGAGGTCGTTGACTGCAGTGGGGGGAGGGAGACCTAGCTTGAGGGCTAGGAGGCCCTGCGCCTTACGAATGGCGAGAACCGAGAAGGAGCCTGCTAAGGCAAAGGAAGGCCAAGCTGAGGCAATCCGGGTGCTGCGACGCACCCTAGAAACAGTCTTGGCGCGCGGGCGGGGGCGCCTGGGTGGTGGGGAGGGTATCAAAGGTGGCGGTGGCAGAGTGGTGGCCTTGGCGAGGAGGGTCTCGACAGGGGAGGGCAAAAGTGGGGGGGAAAGGCCGGCCTCAAGGGGCATCGGGTCTAAGGTGGGTGCAGGGAGCGAGGGCGGCGCTACCGGAGTGAGGTGGGGGAAAAAAGAAGATCCCCGGAGTGGTCCAACAGGGGTGTGCGGGGGAGCTCGGGGAAGCGGCCCAGTGTGAATCGGCCCAACAGGAACAGTAGCTGGGGGCGAAGGAGAAGGCTGCCCGAGTGGGCCGCAAGCAGCGAGCGACACGGGAGCAGGAACTGGGGGCGAAGGGAGAGGTGGCCCGGTTGGTGCGAGTGGCGGCCCAGAAACGGCCATCGGCGGCCCAGCCGAAACATCAGAAGAGAGGATGGGGCTCTCGCGCTGGCGGCAGGGGGGAATTTGAACCACCTTCCCCCGAGGCGGCAGAGAGCGTCAGGACCGGTGGGCCCGCTGCGGGAGTCAGGACCGGTGGGCCCGCTGCTGACTGGTCAAGCGCCGTTGACTGGTCCAGGAGCACCGCTGCAGCCATGGGCGGTGCAACGGCGACGTCGATGGCGTCGGGGGAGCGCGCAGTCGCAGCCGGCGAGGCGCGGGAGAGGAGGCGGCACGGCTGCGGCGAAGGGGAGCGGGTTAGGCGAGCGCCGGCCCTCCAGCGGCGCGGCGGCGAACGGCTTCGAAGACGCCTTGCCGACGGAGAAGGGCTGCGAGCGGGACGTAGCGGCTCTTTTCTTGGGCGACGGCTGCCGGAATCGACGTCGGGCGCGGTGGTGTCGTCACCGTCGCTGTCGGGGTCGCGGCGCCTTGCTGGGACGAAGAGGGGGAGGCACGCGCGGGGAAGCTCCGGAGATAAAAATGGTGAGATATCATTTGGTAGTTGACACGTAAAAATTTACGATCGTGTGTATTCATCCGTCATGCTAGAATCGATTTGACAGCTTATTGTAAAGCAAGCATCGATGCGATTCGAGTCTTTTGACTGCCAATTGTAAACAAAGATCGGATTGACGATGCGATTGGGTAGAGGACAAGTCATTATACTAGTATTTACTCCACTCTCCTGCAGCTACTCCACTAATTAATGTTGATTGTTAGTAATAGACTAATCGATCAATTAACAAGTGCCGGAGGGCAGGTGGTGAGGGAGGGAATCCCGTTAATCATCAGCTGCTGTCACTCAGTCCTACCGGCGGCAGCAGCTGCAGCCATGGACGACCCAACCACTAAACTGCGGTTCGACTCGCCGCTCCTTCGCATCCACGACGACGGCCGCGTGGAGCGCCTCTTTGGCACGGACACCACCCCGCCGGGCTTTGACGCCGCCACCAGGGTCACCTCCAAGGACGTCGCCATCGACGGCACCACCGGCGTCTCTGCCCGGCTCTACATCCCCGACCTCCCCGACCTCAACTCCGAGCGCAAGAAGCTGCCCATCCTCGTCTACTTCCACGGCGGCGGGCTCGTCCTCGACTCGGCCGCCTCCCCGACGTACCACAGGTACCTCAACTCCGTCGTCTCCAAGGCCGGCGTCCTTGCCGTCTCAGTCAACTACCGCCTTGCTCCAGAGCACCTGCTTCCGGCAGCCTACGAGGATTCCTGGACGGCGCTCAACTGGGCCGCGTCAAGGGCTGACCCATGGCTGTCGGAGCACGGCGACGCCGCTCGCATCTTCTTGGGCGGCGACAGCGGTGGCGCGAACATCGTTCACAACATAGCGATCAAGGCCGGCACCCTGGACGACGGCGGTCTACTCCCAGGGGCACTGGTAGAAGGGGCAATCATACTGCACCCCATGTTTGGAGGGGAAGAACCCATCGACGGCGAGCTCATGGACCACCGGGAGCTGATGGCCAAGCTCTGGGAGCTAATCTGTCCGGGAGGCCCGGATGGGGTGGACGATCCGAGGCTGAACCCAATGGCTCGCGGAGCGCCGAGTTTGCGGAAGCTGGCATGCCGGAAGCTGCTCGTCTGCACCGCGGAGGGAGACTACACGCGGTCGAGGGCGGCGGATTGTATTTGTAATTTTAATAAACTATTTAACGTATTTTCTTCAAGTGCCAATTCTTTATATGAATTCCATACGTAGCACAAATTGTTTTTGTTTTGAATCCTTTTGAGTATTTATAATAATTTGTTGGGGAGTTGACTTATGGGAATTTCGACCAAACATAAAGTGCTTGTTGCAGTTGGCATTGCCGTTAACTTTGATCTACTTTTCTTTATCAAAATGTATATTGTTTTTGACAAATGCAAAGATACTTCTTTGCACATGCTACTTTTAGCCAATTATATTGGTTGTGGTATCAATTGGGTGTTGCTTAAGAGAGATGATCGTTGCAACGTGTAATTCTTTGGAGATAGTGATTTTGTCTTTCTTCAAGAACAACAAGATGGAGGATTGATAATAGGCCTTGTATTGTTTCAACTTTTGGTCTATTTGAAATTGTAAATTTGAAATTAACTTTTTTTCATGAATTCTTGAGCTAATTGATAATGGACTTATATGTCTTTTTATGTACGTACATTGAAATGGGCACCAACCATCTCCACTTTTTGGTCTAAGGGTATAGATTACTTTAATTTTTTATATTTCACCTCTACATAGTGTGTGCATGTGTGTGTGGATAACTATCTAAATGAACGGTTAGATCTAAAACATACTACTGCAGAAATGTCAAAGACAAAGATGCTCTTGTGCCATTAAAACTGCATATGGTTTCCTCCATGTCATCATGACTTTGCAATGACTAAAATGCCTCTTATCTCAGTACCACATAACACCCCTTCCATACCAACTCGTTACTGCCAGTTAGTTGAAATAAGGTAGTGACAAACTATCAAGTCCGGTTCTTAAACATAAAAGCACGAAAAAATCATTTAGGGCTTAAGAACTGATGGTGACATTTCTAGTCACTACCGGTTTACACAATGAAACGGTAGTGACTGGTCACTGTCAATTTAACTCACAAACTAGAATTAAAATTATTGTTATCCAATAGCATCTATTATTATCATCGGGTGGTATCTCCAGTAAGCAGCATTATCCATGTACAACTACTGATTTGTAACTCAAACCGATAGTGATCAGCCATAGGGAGTTAGAAGGAAAGGAGTTGGGGGGGTGATATTTCGAACATATTCCATCACCACCATTGTTAATTATTAAAATATTATCACTTCATATTTTGTAAAAACGAGTATAGTGTCCCGCGCAATTGTACGACTAGTTTATAATGATATAGCCTAGCCCCATTATAATCAATAGTGTAGACTTTTCTTTTTCCTTTTGATTAACATGAGAATCTTTAATATTTTTTTTGGTTAATGTGATGTCTCTTTTTAACTCTGCTTTAACAATAAGAACAACAACGATTGATTAGATTAGAAGTGCCTGGTTCTGGAAGGGCTTCGATTCCGCGACCAAGGGCCAATGTCGAGCCAGCTGGCGCATCGTCTGCTCCCCACCTCCCTCGAGAGGGCCTCGGGTACTCGATCTCAACTTCTTTGCCAGGGCGCTCCGAACCCGCTGGCTCCGGCTAAGCAAGGCTCCCAAGCCCTCCCCCCCAGTCGGACTCAAACCTCCTCCGCTTGGGTCCTGTTGTGACCCTGCGAAATGGTTCCACCCTGTCCTTCTGGGAGGATCGCTAGCTCTCCGGTTGTGCCCCAAAGGATCTAGCTCCTCACCTCTTCGTAGCCTCAGCAAGGTGAAACAGGTCGGTCAATGAACCTCTTTCCAATAACAATTGGCTCAACGACCTAAGAGGGAACATGCTATTGCAGATGGTTCCCGAGCTAATTTTGTTGCTCGCCAAGGTTTCCCTCATCGCCCACTCCGAGGACGAGCCGAACCAACGCTCTTGGTGTTTCACGCAAAATGGTTCCTTCACGATCTGCTCGACCTACCGTCTGCACTTCTCTAGCCGTTGCCCCGCTCCCTCACTACTTAAAGTTGGAAGCACTATCCTCCCTCCAAATGCAAGTTTTTCATGTGGCTTCTTCTGTAGAAACAACTCCTGACCACGGACGCCCTCCAACGCCGGCAACTTCCTAACTCCTACTTCTTCCCCCTCTACCGGAGGAACCTAGAGACGCTGGAGCACCTCTTCCTGGAATGCGACTTCAGCATTTTCACTTGGCGTCGTGTGGCTGCTCTCTTCAATGCCCCCGCCCAGAATCCAGCTCGCTGGCAGGGGGTCTACCTCAGCGTTTGGTGGGAGGAGGACATTCTGCAACCCGGGTCTCACAAGGGAGTTCTCTCGATCATTTCAGGGATCATATTGCACCTTTGGATCGAGCGCAACATGCAACCGCATCTTTCGCTCGGTGGAGAAACCCCGCCTCCCCTTCCTCCAGCATCTGCTCGACGATCTGCGTCTTTTGGAGGCGGCAGGAGCCAATCTAGTTTTTTTTTTGTAAATTAGTACTTTTATTTACTGTAACCTCCCGGGGAAAAGAGTAATCCCCTACCTTATTAAAAGTTTTTCCTTTTTTATCAATAGATGACAGCTCTTCTGTCCCTTGCTCAACAACAACAACAATATATTGTTGTTATAACTGTCCTTATTAATGCAATTATTGCTTCGGTACGTCGACACTCGGTACTATTGGAAAAGAATTATGGCTGGCATCTGTGTGACAGAATGCTCGACAAGTACGATGCCATTTAGAGGTCTGGTTGGCATCCTAATCACGCAGGTCGATTCAACTGTTGAAGCCATCCAATCGGCGGGGTTCGTTTGTTACTTCATCTGCATAATCCTGATTGAACAAGTCAGGAAACAATGTCACAATCAAATCCTCCAAGTTGTTGCTTGTACCGAGCAGCGCTGCTGTATTTATTTTTATAATCTGATCGTTGCTTCTAAAAATACGATATTCGTATTGATCTCGCTATCAACCTTTGGCACCTTACATCACAGTCTCATCACACCTACGGTATCAAGGTTGATCCACTTGTATCGACATAAAAGATCGCTTTTGCTAGCAACTGCTCGGTCGTAAACTGTTTTTTTTTATAAAAAAAATCAACCGCCTGGCACTTCTAAGTTATAAAACTTTCAACCATGTGCAAAAAATAGGAATCGGTGATGTACTTTTACACATATTTGGAGTTTTTTTCAACTTTAAAGTGCTATGCGAGCAAATCGTCCTTTTTTTTTTTTTACTTTGATCGGTCATCTTTTAGATTATAGAAAATATTCAATATAAGGGAGACGAGGATGTTAGAAAAAGGGATTTGAAGTTGTCCGAAATCATAGAATCACGCGAGCGTTCAAAGTTTTTATTGATCTTGCGATGCTGAAGGAATTGAATCTTGCTTGTCAGCGGTTTACATGGTCAAATGAAAGAAGGAACCCAACCATGACCAAGATTGACAAATTTCTTTGTACAACACATTGGGAGAACCTCTTTCCGAGCTCTTTCTTCCCATGTCTCGAATCATTGCCCAGTCCTCCTCACGGGAAACACAACCAGACGGTACTGTAAGGGCTTACGTTTTGAGACTTTCGGTCCAAGATTGCCTAGTTTCATGGAGACGGTCCTTCAAAAGCTGGAACAGGATATATTTGGTCGTGGAGAAGGCAAGCTAGAGAAATGAATGTGCTAAAGCAAATTAGTGATAAAATGGAGAGTGGCAATCTTCATCAACCCAATTGTCAGTGAGTTCAATGCTCTGCAAATCATCCTATCTTCCTTCGGGAAGGCTTCCAATCTGATTTTTTTTAAAAAAAATAAGGGCAGGAGAACTATTGTGATCTATTACTTAGCAAGGAGAATACAGGGTGGGGGATGGGGACCCTCCCAAGGTGGTAAGAAAGCTAATCTAATCAATTACAAAATTGGCTCCCGCAACCATACAAAGCCGTAGCTTGTCTACAAGGTGTTATAGAAAGATTTGGCTGGGACGCTCAGCTGAGCGAAAAACTCTGTTGTTGCACTCAAACCAGAGTACGTTGCCAGGCGGTCGTGGAGATGATTGAAAGAGTGTCGTGCAGAGGTTTGCCGTGAATAATGTCACCGTCCCACCAAGCTGGGAAGCTAGAGAGCTGCCTCCAAGACGATGGGGCGATGAGGGGTAAGATTGTCAGGTGTGCTAGGCGCTTCCAAATAAAAACACTTTACTCGCATTGGAGGAAGATGTGCTCGGGGTCTCCAGGTTGTGCAAGTAAAGTTGGCAAAAAAATTAGATATGTGGGAGGTGCCTGCGTTGAAGGGCGTCGGCGGTCGAAACGCGCTTTAGCAGGAGCCACAAGAAGAACCAAGAAAGATCCGATCTGAATGTCAACTTGCAGAAGTGTAAGATCTACCCAATTTTAGATTTACTTTTTCTATGTATTCTTCTGTTTATTCCCTGTACGGCTCCGGAACATGATCGATCTATACAAATAAACTGAACATAGAAACATGAATCCCTTGTGCAAGGGTAAGCACAAATCGAGTTAAAATAGAGACCTGACGGCATAAGCAGCAGCAAATACACTTGTCTTTTTTCCCCCCGACAAGATCCCCTTTGATGAGCTGTCTTAAGAGTCAACCTTGTACAAAAATTTAACTTTCTTACTTCTACTAAAAATACATAGAGGTCTTGTAAAGTCTAAAATTTTTATCATATTTTATACAAATCATACACTGCAACACTTTGTGGTCATTTGTTTTAGGATATATGTGTTTTTCTCAAAGTTTTTAAAAATATCTTTTAACATATTTTTCAGTCTTTTCATGAGCTCTCACCTTTTCAGATGATAATCTTTCTAAGCTGAAAATAATCTTTCTAAGCTGAAAAGATTAAAGTCTAAATCTGAATCCAAAATCGATGGAATCACGTTGAGTCAGTGAAGTTGTACATCAATAAATCTAAAATTGCACTTGGAATCAGTACGCAGTTATTTTTTTTCTCAATAAGAGGGAAACACCCGATTTCCATTATCAAAAAGAAAACGGAAACAACCAAGAAGCAGTGTCTGCAAACATTTTAGAGATCCCGTACATCAACTAAAAGCTAGAAGACAAACAACCCAAACACAACAGGCTCCAAGTAAGTGGTAGTTTGTTTTTTTATATATATATTTGAAGAGCCAAACTGCCATGTCCCTTAGTACACTTCCCTCTGGAAACATGGACTATCCATTAGCATTAGCTATAGCAACATAAATAGTCGCAACAAACGCATGAGCAACACAAGATCGATCGATGTCACCGGGAAGATTCCACACACATTCCTGAAGAGATGGATCACTAACGTTAAGGCCTTGTTCTTTTCAGTGTATCGTACCGTTGCATATTACTGTAGCAAATTTTTGTTATTTTTATATATCCTATATGTCATGATAATTTGTAACAATTTTTTCGTAACTTTAGTAGTCTTTCCAAAGATCCTAAAACTATTTTTTAATTTTTTTATAATCTTTAGACCTCATTTCAAGGGCTCGCAAATTTGCTACAGTAATACGGCAGCGCAACAATACGTTGAAAAGAACAAGGCCTAACCCCTTCTCCTTGTATGCTCCCGGAATGTGAATGTCCAAGTCCACGGCCATGACGAGATGCCGCTGAGGTATGCACACCTCAGGCTCCCAGCAAAGCTATATAGCCAGCGAGTAATTAAGCCCCGCAATTAGTCGCTAATTAATTAATCAATGGCGCCGTCGACGCCAGGGGCCCCGCCCACCCGCGGACATTAACGGCGGTCTCCTTCCAGGCCGGTCGCATCAACCTCGCCGGCGGCGAGCGCCTGTCACGGAGTAACTCGATCCAGTCCCCTCGCCCCCCATTAATCAACGAGCTGGAAGCCGACCTGCAGCTAGCTAGGCTAGCCATCAAAGCATATTAATTATGGGAGATGGGTTGTACGAGTTTCTTCGGTAATTATTCTGGTTGAAAAATGAACAATGGATTGTTTATGGTTTAACTTTGATTCTTTTATAGAACGATGCTTTTAAGTTGTAGGTTCAATGCCTTTTGATATAAAATTTGGGTGGTTATTTCTTTAGGTGTAGATGGAGACGTTGAAATTAAAATAGGATCGGTTTAATAACATGCGGTTGAAAGATTAGTGTTGATTAATTCCTGTTTGTCTAATATCCCTGTGTATAGCATGTCCATGTTTCTTTTGTCTCAATCTGTTATTAAAAATCTGGATAAAATCAGGAGGGGTTTTTTCTGGAAAGGGAATAGCATCAAAAGAAAGTATCATCTCGTTAAGTGGGAAAAGATTACTAGATCAAAAGAGTGTGGAGGTTTGGGAGTTAAAAATCTTAGAGCTATGAACATTAGTCTACTTTGCAAATGGTGGTGGAGATTAGATAAAAAAGAGGGAATTTGGCAGGAGTTAGTGAGAGCAAAATATTTGAAAAAGAAGACTATCACACAATTAAAGATGAAGTTAACTGATTCACCTTGCTGGAAAGATTTACTCAAGTGTAAGGAGGTTTACACTAGAAATAGGAGGTATATGGTGAGAAATGGTGAAAATATAGATTTCTGGAATGATGTCTGGTTGGGTGAAGACTCTTTGAGGGATCAGGTCCCTAACATATATAATATTTGCAATGAACAGAGATTGTCTGTAGTAGAATGCAAAGGGAAAGATTGAAAAGTTTCTTTTAGAAGATGGATGTTACCATAAGAGGAGAAATTTTGGGGGAATATTTTAGAACAGTTAAGTAAGCTGCTATTGAGAGAAGGTTCAGATTTCCCTATTTGGAGGTTGGAAAACAAAAAGAGTTTTACAGTAAATTCAATTTATAAGAAGCTAGAAGGGCTAGAGAATGACACATCTTTAAACTTTATCTGGAAAACTAAAGTACCCTTGAAAATAAAGATTTTTTTGTGGTTACTTTTACAAAATGTGATTTTAACTAAAGAAAACTTGAGGAAAAGAAATTGGGGTGGGGATCCTAGATGCAGTTTTTGTGAGAATATTGAGACTTCGAACCATCTTTTCTTCACTTGTTCTACAGCTAAAGCAATTTGGAGTGTGATTGCTGATTGTTGTCAAGTGACATCTAGACCGGTAGATTTTGGGTCCTTCTTCTCATGGATAGGAAGGATTTGGCCAGTACATAAGCGCTTACATACAACTTGCTTGGCAGCCTTGTGCTGGGCCATATGGGTGAGTAGAAATAAAATGATTTTTGATGGTAAAATGTTAAATTCTCCTTTGATTATTGTGCATGTTTGCTGTGCTTTGCTGGATTATTGGGCGGGGGCCCATAAGTCGGAGGAATCAGTTATTTTGAAGACTTGTGCACACAACCTTAAGGTGTATATTGCAGGTTTTGGTGCAGTGGGGAGTACTGACGAGCAAGACTCTCTGGCAGGAAGTCAAGGGGTGTGTGGTTTACTGGGAGCCTAATCAAATGCCATCGTAGGAAGAATTTGGAGATGGAAAGAGGACTGGGGGGATCGAGGAAATAGGGTGACAAGAGGAGTATGATGTCAGCGAAAGATCAAGAATTAATCTGCTTAATCATTTTGTTTTCTGTGAAAGTTTGAGTGAACTTCGTTTATTCCTGTTTTAGCAGTCATCTGTAGTGAAACAAGCTGTTTTTTGGCCGTGATTCTGGATGGTGTTCTGGCTGTAAGATGCACTGCTTTTGTGATGTAACTCTAGGGGGTTGCAAGTCATGTACTTTTGTTTCCGTTGTCTTTGATAATGGAAATGGGGTATACCCCTTCTCGAAAAAACATGCGGCTGAAAGTTATTTAACTCTTGATCGATTTTTTGGCTGTAGATCGGACATCTTTGTAGGGCATATCAAAGCTACTACGGAATTATCTAAGTATCTGGGAAAATTGACTTGAGAATTCCATAAAAATTACAAATTAATCGTCTGACTGATGAGATTAGTAAAAGCGAACTAAAATATCTTCGGCATCTAAAAAATCCAAGCTAATCATCGTGCGAGAAGATTTGGAATCGGAATCGAAATCGGTAGATCAACTGATGCAAAGCCCTGCTCGACGCTTCACCACACATGGCTCCCCCCGGCGGGTTCTTGATAAGACTATAAGAGGGAGAAGATCGAGTCCACATCGAGCGAATCTTTGCCTTCTCTGCTCGTCGAGTTCAAGAGGAATTCTCGCGCGCGCTTGCCGCCAAAATCGAGCGAGCGAGCGCGCGTGCATCACGCAACCATCCATGCTCTGCTCGACGTTGCTGTCGCAGCGATCGGCCGCACTCGAGCTCGGAATGAAACATTCATCGGTGTCCAAGAGCCGTGCATCCATCGAGAGGCTCAGGCTCAGGCTCAGGCTCAGGGTCTCTTCGTTGATCTTGTCGATTATATACTCCTACTAGTTGCGTTGGCGCGCCCGCAGCGCACCGAGGCGGCCAAACGCGTGCTGCAAAACGTGCGGGCGGTGAACGCAAGCATGCGCGAGCGTGGAGAAAAAACTGGCGCCGCGCGGAATCAAACCGCGGCCTCCGGGGCGAGCGCTCGCGTAGGTAGCCCGCCCGCCGAACCGCGCGAGTTGTTGTTAGCTGTGCGAGAAAAATTCTTTTATACATAAAAATGGAATGGACGGCCAGATTTGAACGGCGCGCGCGATCGGACGGTCCTTGCGGCGCCGGGCGGGGAGGCGGGCCACATGGAGTGCGGGCGACGGGCGTGGTCGGCTTTGTACTATTTATGGATATGCTATGCATGGCCGTTTTTCTTGCTAGCTAAATGATTTGATTTTTGTCAGGCTCAGGAGATTTTAAGCGACGAGATCGTCTTAATTCCATGTACTGTTTTCTTCCATTCATTCGGAATAACAATGCTCCTGTCTCTTTTCTTCAAAAAAGTCCTTTACAACCAAGATTGACTAACATCTGACTTCTTGAATATTCTCTCTCTTTTCAAGAAATTCTTAAATTTTTTTAGAAAAGATTTTAAACCAAGTGTCATAGTTTGGGCCTAAAATTAGAGAGCGCCAATGCTAAATTATACAACTTAAACTATTTTTCAATATAATCACTACATTTATGTTCAAAAAAGATTAGATTGGATGGGAAAAGGGGCAGACAAACAATTTGCGAAGAATATTTAGAGAAAATTTTGGGTATCAGTGAAGCTTTACCTCTTGTCAAATTTTCTTGTTTACAAATAGTCTTAGGGCGCGAGTCGACCCTCGGAAGGGCAAGAATCCAATATATTTCCATGAGTCGATGCATCCCTAGCTCCTAGGGTCAATAGCATAGTTTTGCTTTATACTTTAAAATCATTACCGAATGACTTTATACTACATAAACTTTTCATTTTGCCTTTTTTTCCTCCTTCGTTCTTTTTTTCTGATAACTTTATTGGCCTTGTCTTATATACACATATGTATCCAGACTTCCAGAGTAAGAGCATCCCTCCATCCCATCCACTAAAACACTATTCGATATGTAGTGTTTTAGGGGATGAGATGGAGGGGCTGTTGGGGATGCTCCAACATATGTGATTGTAAAAATCTTCCAGGCCTTTTTTTTAAAGAAAAAACTTAATCTAAAATGCTAGCCTTACACATATAAGTTAATTTGATTAAATAAATATCAGACGTTGGTAGTAAGCCAAGCTAACACACATGAGCTGATCATCGGCGCGGCGGGCGGGAGGCGGTGGCTGAGCTCGCCGCCGTCCATGGATCGATCAGGCGGCGGCGGCGCACGCCGGACCACGTGCCGGCGACGCCCCCTGGCCCCACCGCCGGGAGCCGCGCCACGCAGCGTCCACGTGCCCCGGCCCACCGCGTCGCCGCTCCGTTCCGTTCCGTCCCGTCCCGTCCCGTTATGCGTGCCTCCGTCCCTCGGCTGCTGCACTAGCTAGCTAGCTCGTAGCTACCACTCCTGCTGCTTAGCTTCCCATGCATGCACACACACACAGGCGAAGAAATATCAGTAGCCGTTGCCACTACTCCCGCCAACCCCGCGTTAATCAAGAAACTACGTGCTCGATCGTATCCTCGTGTAATTAGTCCCTTCAAACCTTTCCGCGCGCTAGCTGGATAGAGGGATTAATCTATTATATGCTTCAACTTTAGTCATCGATGCCGTCCTCCCTGTCAACACCAAATCACGGGAATATATACTCTCTAAAATATGAAAGCTACGTAGAAATAGTACTTATAACAGTGGTTTCGACTGAGCTGAGTCGTATGCTGGACCAAATGTAAAAAGTCAAATTTGATAATTTTTCCTAACTAAAGGATTATATGTTTTTCATATGCTTGCGACCATTGGTAGCCCTTGCGGAAGATAAGATATGTAGTTTTTGATATGTGATCTGAATTTTAAAGCCGTCAAATCTATAAAAACATAGTGATATGGCTGGCGGTTTTTCATCGAGAAGCCGTGGAAAACCGAGGGCCAAAAAAAACCAATGGGCTCACCGTCTTTTTTTTCCTGATCTTTGAGCGGTTTTCGGAAGTTTTTTTTTTTGGGTTAACCAGCACTTAACCGGTGTGGTGGGATAGCGGTTTTTGTGGTGTCCCCACGGGGTTGTCGGCGAACGTTAACCTGTTGTGCCACAGGGTCCAGTACTTGCAGGAGCAGAGCATATGGATCACTATAACTACAGACATTGACCGGCACATAGTGTTAATCATGCTGGCTCCGGGTGCACGAACGCAGCCCAGCTTTGCCTTTCTCCACCGCCTTCGATCGCTTGCCGGCCGCCGTCGCCGCTATAAAAGGGCCACCCATGTCCGCTCCTGCAGAGCCCAAACCGCACTCGCCTTTTGAGCTCACGGCGATCGAACCCCCTCTCGTCTCTGAGCTTGGCACTTCTGCACGAGTGAGAGAAGGTGATCGATACTCACGTCGTCGATCGCCATGGCGCCGTCGGAGGACTGTGGCTGGCTGCTGTACCTCTCCCTGGCGGCGAAATGCGGCGGCGACGGCGAGCCGTACCGCCTCGCCGCGGTGGCGGCTGTTCTGCTCGCGGCGTTTGCTGTCACGTCGCTGCTGCACTGGGCGTCCCCCGGCGGCGCGGCGTGGGGCAGGTACTGGTGGACGAGGAAGGGCTTGGGCATTGGCGACGCCATCCCGGGGCCCCGGGGGCTCCCCGTCGTCGGCAGCATGCGGCTCATGACCGGCCTCGCCCACCGCAAGCTTGCGGCCGCGGCGGCGGGGTCGCCGGCGAGGCGCCGCCTCATGGCCTTCTCCGTCGGCGAGACCCGGATGGTGGTCACCGCCGACCCGGACGTGGCCAGGGAGCTGCTCGCCAGCGCGGCCTTCGCCGACCGGCCGATCAAGGAGTCGGCGTATGGGCTGCTGTTCCACCGCGCCATCGGCTTCGCGCCCTACGGCGACTACTGGCGCGCGCTCCGCCGCGTCGCGTCCACGCACCTCTTCTCGCCGCGGCAGGTCGCCGCCTCCGCCGAGCAGCGCGCGGTGATCGCTCGCCAGATGGTGGAGGCCATGGCGGCGGCCGGCGGCGAGGGGGCCGTCGTCCGGCCGCGGGCGTTCCTCAAGCGCGGGTCGCTGCACAGCGTGATGTGGTCGGTGTTCGGCCGGAGGTACGAGCTGGCGGCGGAGAGCGAGGAGGCGGCGGAGCTGAAGGCCATGGTGGACGAAGGCTACGACCTCCTCGGCCGGCTCAACTGCTCCGACCACCTCCCGTGGCTCGCCCGCTTCGACCTGCAGAAGACCCGCGCCCGGTGCTCCCGCCTCGTCCCCCGCGTGAACCGCTTCGTCACCCGCATCATCGACGAGCACCGCGCCCGCCTCGGCCTCACCGCCGGCGCCGCCATGGACTTCACCGACGTCCTCCTCTCCCTCCAAGGCAGCGACAAGCTCTCCGACGCCGACATGGTCGCCGTCCTCTGGGTATACATATACATACATCATCATATCATCGAAGCACTCGCAAAGTTGCAGTATCTTACCGATCAATGGATACCAAAATTGATCACGTACTTTGCAGGAGATGATCTTTCGCGGCACGGACACGGTGGCGGTGCTCATCGAGTGGGTCCTGGCGCGGATGGTGATGCACCCGGACGTGCAGTCCAGGGCCCACGAGGAGCTGGACCGGGTGGTCGGGCCGGGCCGGGCCGTGACCGAGTCCAGCGCCGCCTCACTGGTCTACCTCCAAGCGGTGATCAAAGAGGTGCTGCGCCTACACCCGCCGGGCCCACTCCTCTCGTGGGCACGCCTCGCCACCTCGGACGTCCATGTGGGCGGGGTCTTCATACCCGTCGGGACCACCGCCATGGTGAACATGTGGGCCATAACCCACGACCCGACCATCTGGGCCGAGCCGATGGAGTTCAAGCCCGACCGGTTCATCGGGCCGTCGGATCAGGCCGCCGACTTCACCGTCATGGGCTCGGACCTTAGGCTCGCGCCTTTTGGGTCGGGCCGGCGAAGCTGCCCCGGCAAGTCGCTCGCCATCGCCACCGTCGGATTCTGGGTGGCCACCCTGCTCCACGAGTTCGAGTGGTTGCCGCCATCGGATGGGCCATGTGGCGCCGACCTGTCGGAGGTGCTGAGGCTGTCCTGCGAGATGGCTGCCCCGCTGGAGGCGAAGCTGAGGCCAAGGCGCACGGTGTGATGATGACGTGTCCGTGCCACGTGGACCGCGGACAAGCACACCTCGTGGAGGACCCGTGCACACGTGGCTGCCGCGTGTACTGCTCGAGCTTTAAAAACCGTGCCTTTTAATTTCACAGCCTAGCTAGTGAGTACCGAGTAGTAGCGATACCTTGAACCTGCAGTATCTGTATCTGTAGTTGTATAATTGTACGTACGTGTATCTGTACCTGTATGCGCTTGCGTGTACGTACGTACGTAGCAGCTGTTAATCTCCCCGGCGATGAGTGTGCGCGATAGTTAATTTTCTTTTGTTCTAATTCCTTTGCTGCCAAGAGGTATGTAATGTAAGCGTTTGTGCGTGTTAATTAACTACCAGATGTACAGTACTGCAATATGTCAGTATGTGTTCAATAAATAATGTAGAATTAGAGAGTAGAGAGCTCTTTAACTTTAATTAATTAATCATGCGGATCGTGCTAGCTAGAGCATGCGCACAACACACCTGCATCGATCCATGTGTATGTGATTACGACAAGGCGAGATTAAAGTACATCAGAGGATGGCTTTGCCGGGATCAATCATCAAAGGCGATCGATCGATCATGCATGCAGCTGTGATCTGTAGGCTGCAGTTGCAGATGTTCCTTTTCAGGTTGTACGAGCTAGCTACCTCTGTAGCCGATGACATGACCTTACGTTACTATCCAGCATATATAGCTCCGATCCTTGTGTGCAGCTGGACAGGGTGAATCTTAACCACCGATACGACAGTACCCGGGCACTGTCGCCAACATCTCCTCTGTCTGAATCATTGGTTCCTACTATATGCATGCTACCGCTATGCTAGCTGCTCCATGCATCATCGATCCATCGATCGATCGATCCATGTATGGCTGCCTCACAGAACCTTTTTGGTCGCTCGTTTCCCTGTAACGAGGTCGAGATCGAACGGCGCCGATTGGTCGACCTTGCTAGCAATCTGCCTCTGTGTGCACCTGCCTGGTGATCGATCACATGCATGCACCACCTGCCAGATGATCGATCACAGATACACACCTCTACGTGTATCACAAGATGAGTATATATCCTACCTAGATTCGCCGGCATTAAATTTACAAGTTTGCAGGAAATAGTGTAAACATCTGTTGAAACAAGGTCAAATTACCTAACACAACTTTCATATGCCACTTACTCTGGACACAAATATTTCTTGTTTGGAGTATGTATACGCCAAAATTTTAAAACTTTATATTCGTCTCTATATTTTTAACTATTTAGATTATTAATCCTCACTCTCCTCACTATGAGTCCGTTTGGTATGCAATCAGCTTAGGCGTGCACGCGTGCAAAAATCCGTTTCTAGCCGTGCGATCTGCATCCGAGGGCGCGCTGCCGAATTTGCAAATAGCCCCCTGCTGCCTATCCGAAATTTCTGGAGGAACCCATCGCGCCCAAATCGCCTCGTCTCCCCACCAGATCGCGCCCAAATTGCCTCTCGACGAGCACAGGTCTCCCTCCACCACGGCGGCGCCGGCGCTGCTCTCTTTTCCCTCGCGTCGCACAGGTCTCTCTCTCTCTCTCTCTCTCTCTCTCTCTCTCTCTCGTGCCCACTTCTCGTCTCTCCCTCCCTCTCTTTCCCCAGTGCGTCATCGTCGTCCTTCTTGAGCAAACCCTAGCCGCCTCTATCTCTGATCCAAGCAGCTAGTTGAGTAGATGCATGATGCCGGCCATCGTGGCCTCCCTCTCTGATTGGGGACTCACCTTGTGCCTCTCATCTCCCTGAGATTCATCACCACACCACCAGCTTCCACACCATCGTGGCCTCATCAACTTTATGATTCTAATTTTTTGAGTTACTGTTTCTGCTTGCAGGTAGCCAATTACTTGCAATGTCCAATTGCTTGCAGTAGATTGAGGATATTTGTAACTACGGTGAGGAAGAATGTCATGGCAATCTATTTTGCATTGTATAGAAGTTGGTCAGATCTTGGGCTATTGCTTCAGTCCTTGAGCAGATTTGGATGGCTGACAGTAAAGAGCATACATTTAACTGAAGATGGGCCAGGCACAACTACTGAAATGCTGACATTACTCACCAACAACTATAGCATGTAGGTGGACTGAGAATGAACTATGTAATCTGTAGTTGAATTGAACCAATGTATTTATCCAATGTATTTGACTCTTATACCTGTGCTCCAATATGTAATGTAGTTTAATACTCCGGTGTGTAATGTAAATTGATACGAGAATTTATATTTGAATTGAAACTGATATGAGATTGTATTGTGTGGTCTAAGAGAATAAATTTGAATTCTGTGATCTATGTAAAGTGCTTTGAGTCTATAGAGTGAAGCTTCAGTCTTGTGTCCTGTATAAATATTATAGACTGACATTTTGTCATGAATAAAAGTGAGCAAACAGCAACCCTACACTGTCAGTTCAGGTGGTTGGCATGATTGACATCAACTAAAATAAACACTATCAGGTGATGCATTAGCCAAAAAAATGGTGCACAAATTCACCTTGAATTCTCGTATTGAAAAATACATCAGGTTGCAAAATAAACACTATCAGGTTGCAACCTAATACATCATCTTGAATTCTCAGATTGCAAAATATAGAATTCTCAAATTGAAAAAGTAAAATATTCTCAGATTGCAAAATATAGAATTCTCAAATTGGAAAAGTAAAATATTCTCATATTGCAAAATACATCGTCCTGAATTCTCATATTGCAAAATACATTAGCATGTGTCTTCAGGTTGCAGAATACATGATTTTCATACAAAACAACTGGACCAGCCCGATACAATTCTTAGATCACAAAACATGGAATTTTTAGAAATCCTTCAACTATGAGTTATTTTATTTGGACAATTCCGGCTGTCATGGTAGCCAACTTCTTTGCACGTTTTACATGTGCGTGTTCCTCCCTCTGTCTTCTTTTTCATGTCACCTTTCTTCTTATCATTGTCTGCATGTCCGAGTATTCTTTTGCATCTCCCCTTCGTATGTATATCGGTGGGTGGATATACTTGGACCTCGTTTGGAATGGTAGCACCAATAAAAGCCTCATGTTCTTCTTGTCTGGAAAGTGAGTGTGTAGAAACTAGCGAACACATATTTTCTTTTATATTGTCCAAACTGGTCATTAAATATTCAATGCCTTCTTTCGATGTCTTAGCCATTTTCAAGATATCTTCAAACTTGTGTTGTGCAGCTGAAACATTCCTTCTCATGGCTTCATCCATTGAGTTGGTGGGATTCTCCTCTAGCAGATTACCTTCGTAATCATAGACACTATCCCTGTAGAATGAAAAATGTCAGGCCAGTATACTATAAATAAAATTTTTAAAAAGAACGTATTTCAACTAACCTTTTACTTTGTTTCCCCCATATTTTAATGATATAGTGACTTGGCAATTCAGTTAGTCTTGCACCCCTCAATACACGAATAATATGGCGGCAAGGTATTCCAATAGACTCAAAAAGCATGCATGAACAATTACATATCATAGTAGTTGGGTCGCAATGAGCTTCTCGGACCTTGTTGGATTGATCGCTCACTTTCACAATTTTCATTCCCTCTACAACCGTTGTGCTTTGAACATCACAATAATCTCTTGCGGCGACTACCTCATCTTGAAATTTGTCGAAAACCTCATGTGTGAAAACCAGGCTACCATGTTTCTCTAGCTCCCATGATGTAAGCAGCTGAGGGTTCGTATGGAGGCTTGTATTGTCAACAAGCAACTCTGATTGCCGTTGACATTGCAATGCCGTGTCAAATCTTAGCGAGAACTCAACAAATGAAAGCTTATAATTGATAAAACAGTTGAAAAATGAATTTGCACTCTCCGACCTTGACGTGGTCCGAAGGATGCCTGCAAGAAATATGACCGTAAAATATGCCGGTATCCACGACTCACGTATATGATACCTTCTAGCCAACCATTCATTATCTTGTAAATTAAATTCTGAAATTAAAGAATGCCATTTCGACTCAAATTCCATTGCTGTTTCTGAACCCCGCACACATGATCTAATGCTATTCCAAAATGCATCATTCTCTCTTAAATGTGGACCAATTTTCTCAGGGAGTATTTTCATAATATGCCACATGCACAACCGGTGAATGGTATTTGGCAGAACACTCATGATAGCTGTCCTCATGCTAGCATCCTCATCGGTTATGATAAGCCTAGGAGAAATCCCTCCCATAGATCTTAAGAAGGTTTGAAACAACCAAACATAAGACTCTATCATCTCATTTGCTAAGAATGCAGCACCGAAAAATACAGATTGCATGTGATGATTCACCTCAGTGAATGGTGCAAAGATCATATCATATTGGTTAGTATTATATGTCGAATCAAAAGATACCACATCACCAAAGTGACTATAGTTTTTTTCTACTAGTGGCGTCTGCCCAAAAAACACGGACCAACTTACCATCATCGACTTCATACTCAAAGAAGAAGGCGGGATTTAGTTCCTTCATCCGTCCAAGTTGGTCTATGAACATCTGTGCATCAGCATCTTTGATTTTACTTTTGAATTCGCTATAATAATTTTTTAGGTCCCTTTGTGTGCACCCCACATACTCAAAACCACTTGCACTCACCTGAAGCAACCTATATGCTTCCGAGGTGCCTATGCTTGCTTTATGACAGTTGAACAATGTTGTTTTTGCCTTCTGATTTACATGGCGGTTGGATCTAAGCAAATGGCGTTTACTAGGTGTCACTAGGTCATGGTTGTGCTCCTCAACAAACGTTGCTACCTTGTACTTGTTATCACTACACCGCTTGACATAGATATGAGCTTCACATCCACACCTTGTTTCTTTCATCTTACGAACTAAGGGATCGACAACATTTTTATCTTTACCAGATTTAAATCCTTGCCTTGCACATAAGTAGCGCTTCCATAACACTACCGTATCATCCAATTTTTGTTGACCAATACGTACTGAAAAGCCACTGTCATGCGCATACTTTTTGTAAAACTCCTCTACTGCCTGAATATTGTCAAACAACATCCCCACTATAGGCTTGGATTCCTTTTGACAAGTAGGTTTGAAACCTAGACACTGCAACATCATAATTACTTCAGCACTAGTAAATCCATAAGCACGGCAACAACAGTAGGTTGAAAATACTCACATCGGAAGATATATTCTTTTTGGGTGTAATAAACCCGTCATTAGCAACTGATGGTTGTTCAAGGTTAATGGTTGAGGAGATGGTAGCATCTTCCATCGAGGGATCGCCAAGGTGATGGTTTTCGTTGGTGAGGTTCGCATCGGTGCTGCCATAATTAGGAAATATTAGGGGATTTACAAAAGCACGTGATGCATATAAATAGAGAGAGAGAGAGAAAGAGAGAGAGAGAGGGCATGGGAGATTACATAGGGGTGAGCACATTGGTGACCACTCTTGGTGCTTGGCGCTGCATGTGGGGGAGACGAGAGGCACGAGAGAAGTCCCTGATTGAAGACAGAGGCCGCAACAACTAGCGATCTTCATCTATTCAACCAGCAACATGAGGGAGAGAGAGACCTAGGCTACGTGAGGGAAGAACGGGAGCAACGCCGGCGCCGCCGTGGTGGAGAGACCTGTGGGGAGACGAGGCGATTTGGGCGCGACTGGTGGGGAGACGAGGCGATTTGCAAATTCCGCAGCGGGGGGCTATTTCCTCCAGAAATTCCGGATCAGGCAGCGGGGGGCTATTTGCAAATTCGGCAGCGCGCCCTCGGATACAGATCGCACGGCTAGAAACGGATTTTTGCACGCGTGCACACCTAAGCATGTTTTAACCGGACAGACATTATTTCTCTTTATATACATTCTTTTCTTTTTTCTTTTCTTTTCTTTTTTTTTTGGGGGGGGGGGGGGGGGGGGGGTTATTTCTCTTTATATACATTCTATTGGGGGGAAAGTGGGGGAATAAACATTTCTTATATTAACATTTTGATCATATTTGTGGACTCTTTGCGTTAATAAATAGCATCCATAATATTTTCACACATATTTGGTTAGATATGATTGAATTAAATTTATCGAATTAGCCAGTTTCCAAAAATATCCTAATTAAACGTGTCATATAGACTTCTACACGGTGTGTGGTTGTGATATTGTTTGGCTGCCTTCATGACTGGACGAGATTAGTGCATAGTCTCACTTGGTGCACATGTGAAAACACTCCAGCGAAACAATCAGATTTCCATCCAAACCCACCCACCTCTCTTCGCACTTGCCCGTCTCTCTTTTGGATGCAAATTCTCAAACCTACTGTTTCTCTGACTTTGAGACACTGGCATTAGGGGTGGACCAAAAGATCGGGCTCGACGAGCTATTCGAAATCGATTCGAGTTTGGATCGAAATCGGATTAGGCTCGAGTCGAAATCGATTCGAGTTTGGATCGAAATCGGATTAGGCTCGAGTGTAAATCGAGCCGAATTCGAGCATAGGTCCAAGCTCGATATTGTTTCGAGCTACTTGGTTGAGCTCGATACATCAGCCCATATACCTAATTTCACCCTTGGATATGACTCCACTGGCTAGCAAAGTGGCCCACGGCCCAAATAATCTGCGGTCATAGGCGAACCCATAGCCCACGTCTTTCTTCCGCCCTAGTGCCTTCGATGGCTCCCTCCCCGAACCCTTCCCAGTCGCCACAATCCACATCCTCCCTAGTCCCTTGTGGCGTCGCCCGTCGGTGGCCACACCGGCGACAGCATCCTCGGCTCCTCCCCAAGGCTAGCAACGCAGGCGACCACATCCCCTTCGCCCCTGAGCACCCGACTCCAAGCTCGAAAGCTTGCATCAAGCTCGCGAGCTTGATCTCAAGCCCGTCTCCATGCTCGCTAGCTCAATCTCGAGCCTGGCATCAAGCTCGGACCCCAACCGAGCTCGAGCTCGACCTCGCTTGGCTCGCTCAAGATCGGATCGAATCCACCCTAACTGGCATGTGGACCCATGTAGTACTATGGCCCACATATCAGTGCCAAAAGTAAGTCAGAGGATATGATTCCCTCTATTTGAGCAGTTGTTCGGTTGCCATTGATGTTGAGATCAACATGCACGAGCTAGCTGGGGAGCCAACTAAGCTCATGCAGATTCGTGTGTACATTTGATTGCCTTTGCTGTGGAACCCTCCTTAGAGCATAGCTTCTCTATAAGATACCATAAAAAACTATTGCGGACAGTTTGTTTCTATAATGATTCAACAGAGTCTCTATCTTAGTCTCTAAATTTATAGGCTCACTCCAAAGTTTATATTTAGAGACTCTCTATATCTTTACGAGGACTATGCAGAAGATGCTAGAAATATAGGGAACAAATAGTAATTTAGATAAGGAATATAGAGAATAAAATATAGAGATCATGCTGGCGATTCTCTTAGGCCCGACCCATGCCGTGGCTGCAGTGCGTAGGGAGCCATGCTTGGCCAACTAGCGGCCCATGTGGGTTTCGTATGAAACTTAGCCTAAACCCTAAGCAACGGTATAAATAGAGATGGAGATTCTATGTTTGAGAATCAATCTAAAAAAGGGAATTTTCCTCTACGTCTTATGTTTTTGTGTCTACTCTATGATTGTGTTGTTCAGTTACGCCTTGAGCTATACCCGATAGCAAGGGTTTACAATAGTCTTGCGTGTGTTGAGCTATACCCGATAGCAAGACTTAAGTTAGGTTGCCTTTTCATTTGGTTGAACCAAGCATCAACATTACATTAACACATGTAGTGGGTAGTGCTTAGACTCGTTGGCCACGCTATGGAAGCGTTGTTCACCATGACCACACTATGGCCCTCATCCTGTCTCTCGTGTGGATTTGGCGCCGCCATCCTCACTACCATGTCGATTTGACGCAACTAACCTCTCCCTGCGTGGATCCAATGATGCCATCTTCTTTTTCATGTGGATCTAGTGCCATGGTAGCTATCCTTATCATCATCAACATTCTCTTTGTGTCATGTTTGTGTCCCTAGCTAGAGCACTACCAAAGACAAGGCTAGCCCGGGCAGGCATCCATGGCCTCGAACCCAGTGGTCCATGGCACCTCCCCAAGACACAACAATGTGTTCTCTTGGCATGGCCAAGGTCATGGTTGTCGGCACCCGTCGCATCGGTGCTCATCCTGGCCTAACCACAATCCATTTCATCTTCTGGAGAATCGTCCCTCTCTTTGCTCATTAGTTGCATGAGCGAGCCAAACCTAGAGGAAATATTATTCTTGTTCTTAGAGCCTGGCTCATACAGTGAAAATGTATCATCTATGCTTTGCTATGAGTATGATTTTGTTTTCAGTCCGCTTTCATCGGTTTTGATCCACTGGCATTTTTATTGACTCAGCAAAAAAAAACAATTTTGCTTGAATTTGATTATGTATATATATGAATATTGAAAGCGAAACTATAAAACACGAGGGATGCAATTTAGGTGTAAGATAATGCATTGGTTTATTTGATGTTGTGGGTTCAGTTCCTGCACCCTCATTTTCCTACATATTTTTTAAATCGAATTTGAATTAAAAAATCTTCTACTGCAATCCAACCAATATTTTTCAATTTACGAAAAAACAGTTTTCTAAGTCTAGGGTGAAGATGTGTCGGATAAATCTTAATAAAAAAACATATCCGAATAATTATCTGTATTCGTTTTCGTATCTAATTTAAATTTAATTTGGAACATATTTTTCTCTCAGAAACGAAAACGAATACGAAAATTATCTAGATTTTTAAAAGGATATTGATATGGATATGGGTTGGGGGTTTTCCAGCGGATATTATCCGCATCCGTGGACTTGTTATATGGATTATATGTATTTGGAAAGGGATTGGATTTAAATTAACTCACTTTGTGATAATTCAAAGCATGGGGCTCAGGCTTACTTATGCAGCTGTGCTTGGGCGAGGCGTGCTGTTGTGCATAGTAGCTTTATGGGCATTCTAAGCCTGCTTATGTACCTGCAGTATATGTCTTTCAAATCGTATTATAATTTTGTACTATGTGTTGAGTGTTTTGTGAACGAACAACAATGTCGTTAGGTAATGTTTTATTTTTCCTGTTAAAATATTATGGTAAAACCTGGTTTCGTTCGTATTTGATCCATGTTTGATCCAAAGTTGTATCCGATCAAATCCGTATTTAAATCCATATCCAACATTATCGGTCACTAAATCCATATCAGATAAAAATATAGGCCCGTTTTCATCCCTGTCTCAAGCCCCCTACGAATTTTTTTTCAGAACCTTAAAAAAAGAACTCTGGCTGCTGGCACCGAGTAGGCATGCGCCCCTCGTTGGGGGCTGGCTAGCATCTACACAACCATCCAAAACATGCCCTATGTCCCTCCCATCTTTCCAAATTCCTCTACAGATTAATTAGGTTGTATGCTCGCGCCCAACCAAACCTGCATAGTCTAGAGCGTGCCCCCTGTGTATTGGGCCATCATTGTGCATAGTACCTTGGCGAAGTGATGATGTAATCCAAAAACTGGAACTTTAAAAAAATCATTTCCTACAACATCATGGGGGCGCCTGTGCATGTAAACCTGTCAATGTGTAAATTTCTCCGCACGCTAAATTAAATTACTTGATTTGAGAGAAATGTTTTATGTGTAAATGTGAATTTGAACGTCCAAAACCCGAACTTCAAATAATTATATGGATACAAAATAAGTGGCATCGTGTTAGATGTGAATTGATCCTTACTCCATTGTAGCTACTAGGATTCTTTAGTTTCGTCAATTCAACTATTCTCCCCATTTAATTTCAAACACAATATCTCATATCTAGATCTAGATTCGAATAATCATCATGACTATAGTGTCCTTTGCTGCGTGCGAGGAGGAGGAGGGCCAGTCGACTGCTGGTGGGATCCTCCACTATTTGTGATCCTCCTCCTCCTGGTTGGTTCCACTCTATCCCTTGACGTGTTTCCTTCATAAAGGGTGTGCCGCATCTCGACAGCTGAACTCGTGGTAGAGTCATTAAGCTCATGTAGGTGTACCATCATTAATTCTAGCCAGGGTAGCCAAATCTAATGGGTCTGTAGTTGCAGTGAGAGGAAACAACCAGATCTAGATGTTGAGGTGACCTATAGTGGCAACTAGCAAGCCCTGCAACGATAGTGTGAGGGTGAAGAATTAAGATGTCGCCTAGAGGGGGTTGAGTAGGCATTACAAAATTTCAATCAACAATCACGTGAAAGTTTGGCTGTGTTTGGTTGAGTGACGAGCTCAGTCTGGCCAAGTTCAGCCTAGGTGAGGGCAAGCAAGCTCAGTGCATGCAAGCATTGAGATAGTGTTTGGTTGACAGCTTAGGAGCTAAAAAAATAGAATTTTAAATATTTAAAATTTATATAGCAAGTGTGGTCTAGTTTTGTTCGAAAAAATGGTAGGAATCCACTTTTTAAATCGGTTTGGTAATCGGATGTGTTAATCAAAAGATAAAAGGAAAAAAAGAAAAGAGGAATACGTACCTCACACATGCAGATGCAGCACTGGGTCGCTGGTAGTGGGGCTCTTGGGGGAGAACATGATGCACTGCATCCTGGCTGAGCTCATACGGCCGCTCGCTGTGTTTCTCCTAGGCCAGGCTCCAATAGTGTTTTTGCACCTCCTCAGCCTGGTTAGAACAATATATACAAGCAACCAAACACATGTGAGCTGCATCAGTTGGACCAGGCCAAGTCAAATACAGGCAACCAAATACACCCTTTTTGACCTCAGACAGTCTGATCCCAAACATCAGATAGTCCAATAGTCCCAAACACAAAGTTAGGCTGAATCTCAAGCTCGATCAAGAAATCCGAGCTACCACCTGCACCATGGTGATTGAACGGTTTCGTGGGGAGTTGTTTTATCGTAGCTTCAATCGTGTGGAGGATGATCCATATATATACTATCCCGCCGAGTTTTTTTACACCCTCGCCCCCAACGGGCTTCCTCCCCATACGTTGAAGTTGAAGATCAATTGCCCAATTGTTTTTCTACAAAAACATCGACCCCCGTGAATGGATTGTGCAATGGGGTAAGGTTGGTGGTGCATGGCTTTTAGAGAAACGCTATCGACGCAGAGATCGTGGTTGACAAACATGTTAGGAAAAAGGTGTACCTTCCTCGGATACCGTTGTGCCCATTCGACGACGAGATGTTCCTGCTTTGTTTCAAGATGAGCCAATTCCTGATTGTACTTAGCTTCGTGGTGACAATAAACAAGGCTCAAGGGCAAACCATCTCGAATGTCGGTATCTATCTACTGGACCGGTGCTCCCTCATGGTCAATTATGACTTTGTTTGTTTGAACTAAAATTTACTGTAAAAATTTAATCTAAAAATGTTATGAGTCTCGAAAGACGACTTAAAGAGTTGAAAAAATTATAAATTTTTTAGACAAACTTAATAAAAAACTATTTAAAACCCCCCAAAAAATGACTACGTCATTTTGGCTTATGCAATAATGACAAATTTTCATTTAATTTAATTTATTTTCCGCCTTCGTAGTGGACACTCTTTCGTCGATAGGGAATCCTACCTTTTTCATTCTATCGAAAAACCAACATTGGGAAAATCAATGGTAGGACTTTTCCGGTATATGATTCTAGTTTGTCCCATTTAATCGTTTTCCTCTTGAAGGACGGGGCACTGGAGTTTAGTTTAAACTGAAACAAACAAGCCCTATATATGGTGTTGTCTAGAGCTACATCAAGAAACAATATTACGATACTCGATGTTCTTGATAAGAAAAAATCATAACCATAAGAGGTCAAGGAATACTCGTGGAACATTAACTGAGTTTGTTGTGTACAGCGAGATGATTATGCATGTACGCTTTTTATTTTCAAATTCTTAGGATGTACTTTATATCAATCAATATTTTTTAGATATGTTTGAAGCATTACAAGGTACCGCAGATGTTTTTATTTTTCATAGTCGGCAATGTTCGGAATGTGTGAAAATACAGTTTCAATGCCCTGCTTATGAGATTGGACCAAGAGAAAGAAACTTCTTATCATGACTGCTTATGATTTTTTTTTTATCTTTATAGTTTGCGGTGACACACGGACATTTTTAGTTTGGAAACAATCACGAACTGGTCCTCTTCGCTGGCGCATACCTTGGGCGTGTTTGGTTGCTGCGCCCTGCTCAGCCTGGCTCGCGCGAGCCAGGCCCGCGGGAAACGGCCGATTCCGACGTTTCCTCGCGTGCAGACGCGCAGGCTCGCGCTGAGGCGTTTTTGCCTGTGGCTGCATCGCGCGAGCAACCAAACACGCCCTAATAGCTTCCTTGTTGCTGGCTTGGCTGGGTTCCACTTCCACTATTTGCAACGCACGAGCCGGTGCGCATGAGCGCATCTGTGGCAGGGGCAGGACAGGTACGAGCTTTTCACGTGTTTGGCTCACTCGATCATGCGCCGGCCGCTACTACGGCGGCACAGCACGCACGCGAGCCGCGAGCCGCGAGCCCGCGAGAGCGACGGCAATAATTGGGGGCCGGGCCGCCCTACGTCTCCGTGAATTCAGCCCGGACTGCCTCCTGTCGCCTCCTCCCTCCCTCCCTTCCTTCCCCGCCGCCCCGCGCCTCGATGGATGGATGACGCGACGGGTGGCTTCGCTAGTCTTCCATTTATGTCGCTCTGTCCCCCCCGCCCCTCTCCCTGCGCGCCGTGTCCCGCTGTCCCCTCCCACTGTCCCTCTCTCCCCTCCTCCCGTAAATCCAAGCGGCTGCTGCAGGCGGCGCCGCTGCCTGTCGTCCACGCCGCGGGCGGCCGCGGCCGCATCTTCTGGAGCTCCGTGCCCGTCAGGCGCGTCGGCCCCAGGCCAGGCCCATCGATCGATGAATCGATCTCTCTGCTCGTCTTCTGCTTTCTGGCGTACTTTCACGGGAACGATAGATAGGAGGAGGAGGGGGCGCGGCAGGTGGCGCCGCGGCCGGAGCCACGCCTCGGGCGGGCGGCTGCTGTGAGGGCGCGACGTGGTGGTGAGGTGAGGTGATGGGGGCGGGAAGGGAATCCGGCCGGGCGTAGACAGGGCCTAGCGAGGAAGAGGTTGGGAGCGGGTTGGTGGCGCGGCGCGGCGCGGCGCGGTTTTGGGCCAGGACAGCACAGCACAGCAGCGCAACCAACCGCGTTCATCAGGAAGGCTTCTGCATGCGCAGACCGCCTAGCTTAGCTCCGTCCACTGCGTCGGCGGTCTGCCGCGCAGGGAAGGGAAGGGAAGCAAATTGTCCAGCAGTTCTCGTGGAACATTAACCGAGTTTGTTGTGTATAGTGAGATGATTATGCATGTACCCTTTTTATTTTCAAATCCTTAGGATGTACTTTGTATCAATCAATAATTTTTTGATATGTTTGATGCATTATATGGTACCACAAACATTTTTATTTTTCATTTTTCATAGTAGGCAATGTTCGGAATGTGTGAAAATACAGTTCCAATGCCCTGCTTATGAGATTGGACCAAGAGAGAGAAATTTCTTATCATGACCGCTTATGATTTTTACTTATCTTTATAGTTTGCGGTGACACACGGACATTTTAGTATGGAAACAATCACGAACCGGCCCTCTTCGCTGGCGCATACCTGAAAACCAGTCCGAGCCGACTCATACCTTCGTACTCCGTAGCTTCCTTCCTTGTTGCTGGCTTGGCTGGGTTCCACTTCCGCTATTTGCAACGCACGAGCCGGTGCGCATCTGTGGCAGGTGTTTGGCTCACTCGATCATGCGCCGGCCGCTACCACGGCGGCACAGCGCGCACGCGAGCCCGCGAGAGCGACGGCAATTATTGGGGGCCGGGCCGCCCGCTACGCCTCCGTGAATTCAGCCCGGACTGCATCCTGTCGCCTCCTCCCTCCCTCCCTTCCTTCCCCGCCGCCCCGCGCCTCGATGGATGGATGACGCGACGGGTGGCTTCGCTAGTCTTCCATTTATGTCGCTCTGTCCCCCACACCCCTCTCCCTGGCGCCGTGTCCCGCTGTCCCTCTCTCTCATCCTCCCGTAAATCCAAGCAAGCGGCTGCTGCAGGCGGCGCTGCCTTTCGTCCACGCCGCGGGCGGCCGCGGCCGCATCTTCTGGAGCTCCGTGCACGTCAGGCGCGTCGGCCCCAGGCCAGGCCCATCGATCGATGAATCGATCTCTCTGCTCGTCTTCTGCTTTCTGGCGTACTTTCACGGGAACGATAGATAGGAGGAGGAGGGGGCGCGGCAGGTGGCGCCGCGGCCGGAGCCACGCCTCGGGCGGGCGGCTGCTGTGAGGGCGCGACGTGGTGGTGAGGTGAGGTGATGGGGGCGGGAAGGGAATCCGGCCGGGCGTAGACAGGGCCTAGCGAGGAAGAGGTTGGGAGCGGGTAGGTGGCGCGACGCGGCGCGGGCTGGTTTGGGGCCAGGACAGCACAGCACAGCAGCGCGGGCGCAACCACCCGCGTTCATCAGGAAGGCTTCTGCATGCGCAGACCGCCTAGCTAGCTCCGTGCACTGCGTCGGCGGTCTGCCGCGCAGGGAAAGGGAAGGGAAGCGAATTGTCCAGCAGTTCCTGGTCTGCCAATTTCAGCCGCGTCGCACCAATCCAGCCATCCGTGATGCCCCTCCTAAAATAAAACTTTATAAAAAAAAAAACCCCGTGCTATGCGGTTTTCAGTACAGATCCGCTCAGTGGCTCAGTTCACATACTAGTTAATTCTTTCCTTCATATGGAAAATTGCATCCATGCCCGCAATGCTTTCGTTCTTTGCAAGCGCTCCCTTTTGCGTTTCAAATGCACCGTTGTTCTTTGAGATTACAGCCTCTGTGCCGCTCCTTATATACTGTCCCCCATTCTAAGTATGTTCCGCTAATGCCACTACCCCTAACCTTTTCTCGCACGGCCGCCTCCTACCCCATCATTCCCCTCTTCTTCTCCTTGACACTGCACCACCATTGCCCCCCACGCCAGCCCTCTTCACCAAAACTACACCATCGAACCGGGCCCCTCCTCTCGCTTTGTTCTTACGCTGTCATGCTGCCTCCCTCCTTCCCTTCTTCTCACGCTGTCCCCGCTAGGTTATCACCGTCGCCGCTGCTGGAATTGCCTCTTCCCCTGTCAGCAACACCTCTCTCTTCCTTGCGCCGTCTCCCTTCCCTTACATCGTGAGGGTGGTCGTATTTTCGATGATGGCCGCCCTAGTGTGGCTAAATTTGACGACGGTTGCCCCGTTCACCTCGTCTTCCAACATGAGGTCCTTACTCCTCTTTTTTCCTCTCGATGAATCTCGTGGATTGGTTTGTTTGTTGGCCTTTTTGATGTATTGTTTAGTTCCCTCTGCTAGTGCCTCCTCATCTCCTCTAGCCAACGTCGCCCTCCTTACTATAGCCGCTGGTGTTGCCTCAGATGCCGCACCCCTCTACTGACTTTCATTCCTATGGCCGTGAGGCGGTAGGTTCGGATTGCTGGGCAATGATTTATCAGATCCGGTGAAGAAAACACCTTCATCCATGCACTCACCTTCCATCAGTAGTATTCATCTAGCCGGCTTTGATATGAGGCTGCTCAGTTAGCAAATTGTGCACACAAAAAACGTATGTTATATACTCTTTCTATAAAAAAAATTTCCGCTATGTTTTTTATGGAGTTTTAATTAGCTGGCAAGGTAAGGGGGTATTGCGGAACCACTAATTACGAGACGTGCGAGGTCCGTGACCAGGCGCGACAGAAAACTGTTCCCTAGCTGATGTACCCCTTCAATTGGGTCCTGCATTGGACATAGACTAAACCCTAATCATTACAGTCTTATAAAATAAAGGTGGAGACTCATTGCGTGATCGTTCATATACGTTATGAGATTGTTGATTTACAACAAATTTCAGCAAAGAGACAAGGTGACCCCAAGGGTCGGCACTGTTACCATATTAGCGAAGGTCGGGCCGATCCATGAACTTATAGATGGCCAAATGGGCTGGCACGAGGCACGGTATTTTGGCCCGGCCCCACACGACAAGGTGAAAATCGAGCGCGGGCTAGCCCGGCCCGACTAGGCGTGTCATGCCTAGGCCGAAGGCTAGGCACGCTGGGCCGGCCCGACGCGACACAATTAATTTTTTAGTTTTTATTTATTATATGTATGTATATTAGAATGTCTAAGACAAAATAAACACAAACCAACTCATGTCCCGTTGGATAAGGGGAGGGCACTACTACTCTCATGGCTAACAGGTCGTGGGTTCGATCCTTTGGAGAGCGAGCATCACAACATTTTTTGCCTATTTATCCTCTCTTCACCACTCAACCTAATATGGCCCATGTAGGCCTGCTGTGTCTCGGGCCGGGCCGGCATGTCTTGGTAGGCCGCTGTGCCGTGTCTGGGCCGGGGTCTTGGCCCATGGGCCGGCACGGTAACGGGCCGTGCTTAAACAGGTATGTGCCTAACCGGGTCCAGACCGGGCCATGCCGGGCTGTCCGTTTGGCCATCTATACATGAACTTATATTAGCAACTTATCTTAGGGACACAGTTGCGAGGTTTCAGACCGACCCGAAACGGCCCATTTTAAACAGTGACAAATTGACATTACGAATGCACCAGAAGAGAACCCCAACTCCGGAAGAGCGCACTATCGGTCGGTCTACCGCGACGCTCCCGCTTCCGTACATGAACCGCCACCACCGCGCCGCGGCAATGCCGCCGACGCGGAAGCGGAAGACCCCTGCCGCCCCTTCGGCGCCGCGCCGCCTGGAGTTCCGCGCGCCGGCGGACGGCGCGTGGTACGACGTGCGCTTGACGGTGCAGGGGGGCGCGCTGCGCGTCATGTACGAGCAGTTCTGCGAGGAGCTGGACGAGTGGTACGACCCCGCCGCCGACCTCCCCTCGCGGCGCTCCGTGGCCGCGCTCCGCGCCCGGTTCCGCTCGCCGTCCCCGCAACTCGACGACGCCCACTGCCGCGACCTCCTCCCCGGCGCGCCGCTCTGCGTCGGCTCAAGTACTACGACGCCGTCCTCGAATCCGTACGGCCGTTCCCCAACCGCGATTACGCCGGAGGGGAGTCTTCTCGTTCTGAATTCTGATCGCCGGCCAAATCGCAGGTCTCGCCGGCGGCTCACGAGGCGGTGGACGGCGAGGAGCGGTGCGCGTGCCGGTTCCTCGTGCGGTGGGTGGAGGGACCGCTCGCCGGGGTCAGGGCTGAGGTCGGCGTCGGCGACATCTGCTGCGTGCAGCACTCACCGGTGCAGGACCCGGTGCTAGCTGATTTCCTGGACGGCGTGGCCAGGTCGCTCGGCGACGGCGATGGGGGCGCGGTGTCGTCTCAGGCGATCAGCGCCGTGCGGCCAGAGGGCGTCGGCGGGGCATCCGCGCCGGGACATGCTCGCCTCGATTAGGTCGTGTTCTCCATACGAATCCATGCATTGCATGTGCTATGCGTTGCTCGGAGAATTTAGCTATCCAGACATCGAATTGGGGCAAAAAAAACTGTGCGTATTTTTCTAACCTGGCCTTTTGTGATCTTCTTGTCTTGGTTTGGACCTTGCTGGCGTCAGATCTGCATGGAGATCTGAATGTAAGACAGTAAGGGGGGTGTTTGGTTTGAGGAACCACCTCATCCTAAGTGGAATGGGATCATCCTATGAATTTGGTGGGATGACACCATTCTTTATTTTGAACTAATTGTTAGATGGAATGGTGATGGATGGAATCATTGTACTACTCAAACCAAACAAGTTGAAAGTCATTTCACCATCCCATTCCTCAAACCAAACACCTCGTAGGATTCTGCAATCTGCACCGTAATCTTTGTTGTTAGCGACATCCAACATCTTGCAGAGCTATCAAGGATGTTTAGGCTATTTTAACACGCATCTAGATTGTTTTGCACCGTAGACCTGGTTTGATCGAAGGACTTTACACGAACAACAATGGTGCCAAATTTTTTTTTTTAAAAAAAACAAAGTAGGAAGCATGCATGTTTTTGTGCATCATTAATGTATGTCACTTGCATTTGGCTCACGTATATTTATCGATCCTCTCCTTATCGGATTTTGATAGCGTCAACTGTGTTTTGGATTGAGTTTATCGAATTTTGATAGTATCGACTAATGTTCGGATTGACTTGGCTTGCAACCATCGTTCCAATAGTTGCCTTCGGAGTTCGATTTGCTAGGAAATCTTGTGACACGTCTTGTACCACAAGTGTGCCATATGAAGTGTGGCCAAGGATTTGTTGATCACTTCCACTTTAGCCAAATTTTAACCCAAAAAAAAACTACTCCCCAAATCGGTTATTCACTGTGTGACCTAGTACTGTGATCTTGAGTATAGGATAGCAACATTTGGCATGATATTCGACTTGTCTTAAATAAGGGTGCACCAACCCTACGCTATTCATTCGTGCAAGTTCTAACAGTACAACACATGGGAAATGCCGTACATGTCTCATGGATGTCTAGGGTGTCTTACTGTGTGTGGTGTCTTGGGCATCTACGTGCATGCACCAAGTGCATGTGGTCCTTATGGGCATCTGCTTTGCTACTGTTGGGTGGAGACCAATTTAGGGAGTGGAGGCTAGCTAGTACGTGGTTATCATGATTATCACGTATGATCAGCTACTAGGTATTGTCGAGTATTTGGTATCAGAGTTTTGAGTATCAACTATTGTTGAGTTTTATGTATCGTCTTTATCAAATATCTCGTAACGTCAAGTATCTGGGTTGAGCTCGCCAAAGTTGCTCATGTTGGCGTTGGCGCCGAGTGGGAAAGAGCCGCCTAAACTTCTCGGCCTTGATAAGCGGGGCACGACAACTGTTCCGCCATCGTTAAGGAGAATGGATGCAGGAGATGTGAGAAGAGGATAGAGGCTGAAAAGGAAGGGCATTTTGTATTGGAATTTGACGCCCTGTTACATTTGAAACATCAAGTATCTGGGTTGAGCTAGCCAAAGTTGCTCATGTTGGCGCCAAGTGGGAAAGAGCCGCCTAAACTTCTCAGCCTTGATAGGCGGGGCACGACAACTGTTCCGCCATCGTTAAGGAGAATGGATGCAGGAGATGTGAGAAGAGGATAGAGGCTGAAAAGGAAGGGCATTTTGTATTGGAATTTGACGCCCTGTTACATTTGAAACATGGGTTTTACTATGCTGAAACATTGGTCTCTACATGCTAAAACATTTATGTTTTGTTTATTCGCCATACTGAAACATTTGTTTATATCGCCTGCAACATTTGGTTATACCTACTGAAACTTTTTTAATAGATGTTGAAGCATTTGTTTTGCTTTACTAAAACATTTGGTTAAACCTAATGAAACATTTGGTTCTACGTACCGAAAAATTTCTGTTCTAATGAAGCAATTATTTCGTCTTACCAAAACATCTATATGCCTCCTACGACATTTGGTCCTATATGCTAATTTTTTTAATAAAGTGTTGAAACATTTTTTTTATTGGTTTACCCTTATAAAACATTGGGTTATAGTTATAGTTATTGGAGTATTTATGTGCTGAAACATTGGTCTGTATTTATTGAAATATGGATGTATCGAAATATTTTACCCTACTCAATAAAACTTTTTGGTTGGAGTTACTAAAACAGCGTCGCATTTTTATGTTACCTCCGATCCGTACTCGACTACGTCCAATTTTTTTTATATTCTATGTTTTTTATTTGTCCAAATGGGCTGAAAAGGAAAAACTGGCCGCGGCTGGGCTGAATCCCCAGCGCGCTGGCATGTTAGGCCTGTGAAGCAGTGTGTCAACGGGCCAGCCCATTAGGCCCTTTCGGCCGCGAGTCCGCGACCCGGATCGGATTCCTACCACCGCAGCAAACCCCGCTTCGCACTTCACTCTCCTCTCCTCCCACCTCCCGGCCGGAGCCCTGATCTCCGGCAATGTCGCTCCACCAGCGGCCGCACCAGAAGCCGCCGGCCGCCGACGCCCTCCCCGTCTCAGCCGCCCCCTCCCCCGCCACCGCCTCCAGCCCCCTCCCCCTCCTCACGCTCCCCTACCTCTTCTCCCTCCTCGCGCTGCTCCTCCTCCTCGCGCTCCTCTTCCCCTGGGGCCCCGTGCGCCCCTCCGCGCCCGCTTCCCCGTGGCGCGCCTACACGCTCCAGGAGGCCGCCGCCTTCGCCGCCGCGTCCGGCAACGGCACCATCGTCCTCTCCGCCGTCTCCGGGCCCTACCTCCCCTTCCTCTCCAACTGGCTCATCAGCGTCCGCCGCGCCGGCCGCGCCGACCAGGTGCTCGTCGTCGCCGAGGACTACGAGACCCTCGAGCGCATCAACGCCGCGTGGCCTGGCCACGCCGTCCTCGTGCCCCCCGCGCCCGATGCCCAGGCTGCCCACAAGTTCGGATCCCAGGTGAGGAGAAACCTTGGGGCGGGGCCGCGGGGCTTAGCGTGCCAACCCCCCAGATGATCGACGAAATGCCCCAGTGCGTGACTTATCCTGATAATGTGCGTGTCTGTGTGCAGGGGTTCTTTAACTTCACATCGCGGCGGCCCAGGCACCTGCTGCAGATTCTTGAGCTGGGGTACAGCGTTATGTACAATGACGTCGACATGGTGTGGCTAGCTGACCCGTTTCCGTATCTTGTTGGAGATCATGACGTGTACTTCATGGACGATATGACCGCTGTAAGTGTAGTTCTGTTTGTGATTGGGATTGTCAGAAAGAGAGCTTATTGGGGTTGTGGTTGACTGGTTGCAGGTGAAGCCACTGGATCACTCACATGAGCTGCCACCTCCAGGTAAGAAGGGGCGGACATACATTTGCAGCTGTATGATCTTCCTTCGTCCAACGGAAGGGGCAAAGCTGCTGTTGAGGAAGTGGATTGAGGAGATGAAGGAGCAGCCCTGGTCAAAGAAGAAGAAAGCTAATGATCAGCCAGCGTTCAACTGGGCTTTGAATAAGACTGCTGGGCAGGTTCGTTCTGCCAGATTTCCTCACTCATAATGCAGCATTGCAAATACACATGGTAAAGGTGTCTGAGTATTTCTTATCGTATATGATCGGTGAACCTGAACATATGCTTTCAGGTATATGATAGTGTAATGGGTGTTGTTTCTTATCTGATTCAAGAAATTAGTGGTTTGGGTCAATTTGCAATGCACATTGGCTTTACTATATAGTTTAGGCAATTGAAGTCTTAAAGAACTGAAGGGAACTATATGGTTGGTACCAGTTTGGACTGATGCAAAAGGATTGTTGAAACGAAATTTTAAACTGTACAAAATATTTGCCAATTGTTGACCCTAGACATTCTTAAGAATAGCACTGATAGTCTGATACCTCAATTTTTAATATTTTACAATAAAGTTCACAACCAACTATAATCTGTTATATGCTTTCATAATTTCTACAAGTTAATCGTATGTGCCATTTTTTACTCAATATCCTTGCTGAATTTTAGTTTTTAGTCTGGATTCCGCAAACTTCTTGTGGAGGTTCTTCATATATGGAAACAAGGACATGACACGCCGCAAAGGCTTTCATATTGTTCTCTTGTAATACTTCACTGGATCTTTGCCTCCAAACAGATGATATCCTTTGTGAGTCTACTAATATAAGATAGGCTTGCAGGTAGATGTGTATTTGCTTCCTCAGTCTTCGTTTCCAACTGGAGGCCTATATTTTAAGAATAAAACATGGGTCAAGGAGACAAAGGGCAAGCATGCCATTATACATAACAACTACATCACAGGGTTCGAGAAGAAGATAAAACGCTTTCGTGATCATGGACTCTGGCTGGTGGATGAACACAGTGACGAATCACCACTTGGTAAAATATGAGCAAGCTTCAAGGTTATACCACTTCTCCCCTTGTGACGTCACAATTTTGTAGCTGGTGTTTGACTCGTAGGGACTGCCAAAGCAGATTTTGGATGATTTGCCATCCACCACCAGAAATACAACTATTGAATACCAAAATCCATGGGCAGAAGATATCATTTGTTCGTGAAGCCCCTTTGGAGCTGCGTGATTATTTTTGCACTATTTTAAAGAAAACGGCTGGTTTGAGGAGAACGGTGAAGATGTTAGCATGTGAATGAAGAGGTACTGTGGCTATGAATATGGCACGATTCCATTTGTTAGTTCATTGTATCTGTATAGTATATCAATTTTGTTAACCTGTATCATCATTATTGAAATGTAAGATATTGCTGGTACTCGAGTTTGATTAATTGTCTTGCACTAATGCTCTGTGACCGAGCTCTAAATTTTCTGGTCATCGGTGTCAACAAGATTGTGCTAATTAATAACAGTATCGGCATGTAACTCCCCTAACTCGTATTCTTGCTCATGCTGCATGGTCATTCGTCAGGCATTCTCTCGGTTTGTGCCGCGCTCTCTTACAAACTGATGATGACACCCCATTAACCCATTTCCTGGCAACGTGATTCGAGCAAGAGAAGACGATCGCCTTGGAGAAATTTTGGTCGGAAGAAAAATATCTGCTCACTTCAATAAATGTGGATCCATCTTCCTGAATCCTGATGCACTCCAGGTTGCACACGCCAATCCGAATTGCTCGAAGCTTTCAGGAAATCAGAATCGAATCGCCCCCACCAAACGCTTGCAGGCTTTGCAGCCGGGGCACCGGAATCTGAAGCTTGGCGTCGCCGGCGCCGGCGCCGCGAGCTGTCCCTGAGCCCTTTCCCCGATGCCTCGCCCCCGGCTTTGCTTTCCGCGGGAGCGATGCCGTCGCTGTTGCCTTCGCCTTACACAAAGAACACTGGCGCGTCCCGACCCTCGCGCACATATATATTCGCCTCGATCTGCCCGTGCTTGCATGTGGCAAACGAACAAAGCGACTTGGATTATTTGGACCCCTCTCCTCGCATCAAGAGACCCGGTGGCCGGTGGCCGGTGGCCGTCGTCGTCAACAAGAGATCGATGGGGCAGCTTGGCTCCAAGGCGAAGCAAGGTACGACTATGAGATGGAACGCACGAGCTGGTTTATCTTTGTTCTTGCCCAAGCCTGAGCTTATCATTCCATGCAAAATACTATGTATGTTTTGTCCAAACTTGAGCTTCTCGTTCCATGCAAATTGCAAAATATTTTTTTTTGAAAGAGAAATTGCAAAATATGTATGCTTTGTCCAAATTGAGCTTCTGATTGATGCGGATGTGTATGTTCTTGCTGGCTTGCTGCCCACACTTGAGCTTCTGATCCACGCATATTTGTATGTTCTGTTATGGATTATGGATGAATTATGGATGAAAATATCTGAGACCGGTGCTGCTTTTGTGTGACAGGGGGGGAGCAGACAACAACGGATAAGGCCGCAAAATCTAACGAGGCAAAGAAGCTTGTTGACTTCATGGAGAAGCATTACGACAGCAAATTCAAGGATGTACAAAGCTTCGACGAATTCTACCACGCCATCTACGAACTCATCGAGTAAGCTTAATTTGATCTGCCTAGGTAATCAATCACGCCTTATGCCATTTACGCCCTGGAATGCAGTTATATATCATTGCTCGATGAATGCTGATTTGATGAATTAATTCTCAGCGAAACTTCTGAAATACTGTTTAAGAACATTGTACCTAATAATTTGTCATCTTTCTTCTTTCCTTTTTTGCAACCTGATCGTGTTCTTCTTCAGGATGTACTGTGAAGGGCATGGACAGTTTCAGTACAAGATACCTGACAAAAAGATCCTTGAGGAGCAGTACAGGGTCAGACATATCCTATTTCTTACGGACAAGTAGATAAATCATTTACTTAAAAATCTACTTTGACCTTTAATTACTCCTCCACTGCAACTTATTTACAAAATGCTAAAGGTACAGACTGTACAGTAGTATTATAAAATGACCTAATTAACAAAGCGCAAATCATGAGGGCGCTCATCATCGTCTGGTTCGCTCGAATCGCAGATGGTTAACCCGAGGCCGAGCGCGGGGAGGAACCTGAAGAAGGAGGAGTTCATCAAGATCGCGGAGAACGTGGTCAGCCTGGGCAGCTTCACCGCCGGCAAGGCCGCCATCCACGTGCTCACCGTGCTCTTCGGCGCCCCCGTGTGCGCGCTCTTCGCCAAGAGGGTCCTCCCGGGCCTCAGGTCCTTGTCCGACGACGTCGTCATCCCCGTCGCCACCTCCGGCGCGGTCGTCTACCTCGCCAAGGCCAACAAGCTCTGAGCCTGCATGCAGTGAGCTCGCGTGCTTAATTAGGCAGGAAGACGGCGTGTTCGTATCGTCTGTCGTGTAATAATGCCAAATTGCCATGTGTTTGTGGCTTGATTGATCGGTGTACGTACGTATATATATATGGTGTTAAAAGAAAAATACTTGAGGTGTCACTAATTTCTTAAATTTGTTCTTATGCGTGAGTGCGGTTGGAATTTAATTAGGTGAAATGATGCCCGCGCTCTGAAACACATCGCCCTCGTGGATGAGCCGAATATTTGCAAGTGTTGTTTTTTACGGGCAGAATGTTTAGATTTACCAGGTCATGTGCAAATAGCGTATTCTGACTATACTGAGGATTTGGAGCACCAGAGTCCAGAGTAATTGATGATGTGTGAATACAGCTCGAGCCTATTCAAGTCTTGATAGAGCTCAAATAAAACTGGACTATCCATCGAGGCTCAGCTCGAGCTCGAGCCTGACGGCTTGTTCGCTTCCGATAGTTTGCCCTAGTATTATCGAAAAATACATAAGAGAAAAAAATGTGATGAATAATGAAAAGCAGGTATATATTAATAAATAGTAACTAAAAGAGGAATGATTATAAAATAAAGATAAGTGATGGCAAGATAAGATGAAAAGAATACAATTTTATTATTTTGCAGGCGCATGCAAATCTCGGATTTGTGCAAGTCGATTCTGAGTTATCTATTTTTCCACCTTCTTCCCCGTCTTTGCCAATTGCTAACGTCACACCATCGTCTTCTTCGCCTCCGCCCTCCGCCACCGCCGTCGTAAGGTTCAGGTTAGGGTTCGAGTTAGGATTTGGGAATCCCGGCGGGCTTAGAGGGATGCTCGGGGCTATGACAAAACGGCGATGAGGAGGAGGCGTTGGTGGTGGGGGCGGTGAGGCGTCGGTGGCTATGTTGGGAGCCGTGGGACAATTGAAGGCGGCCGGGCGACGACAGCCAGATCAAGGTGGGCGGGGCCGGCCGACGGCGAGGCGCTGAGAGCGCTGCTAGCTGCGGGAGATGGTCGAAGCGAGCAGAGCAGTGATAACGACATAGAACGAGATCAGGAGAGGAGTGGAGAGGACCGCGAGGGGGAGGCAGGAGGGTGGGATCAGGTTATGGAAAGTATATATAAATTAGGATTAATCCGAGCCACCTGAAAAATCAACTGCGACAAATCATGAATTAGTACATTGCCCGTGCTTTGCAACGGACTACAGGGATGAGAAGGAAAACATAAATCAAGGCACAAGATAATAAAGTTGATACATTATGATTTCACTGCATCCATAGCACTGGAAAAAAAAAATACTCCCTTAGAACTCGAACTTTTGAGGATGTTCATATTGTATGGCATCAAAGTATTGTGATATAAGGATATATGCCTCTATTCATAATTTTCTTTTTTAAAAAATCATGAACTATCTCCCATTTGCCACAGGCACATAGGCCATGAATAATTGATTGTTGTCACAACAAGATACGATAATTTTAGCAACAAAAATTACAAGGCTATTTGAATTGCAGCCTCAAAAGATGCTATAAACACACAACAACTAATAGAAAGAATCAAACCTATAATCATAAGACACAAGGTACATGAACTTAACACCTATGCAAACATGCTAGTACAATCAATACTTAGCCAACTAATTAGGATAGGCTGTAGTTCGGAGAAAGAATATTGCTCTCATAGTAGCAGCTTAATTTGATCTGCCTAGGTAATCAATCACGTCTTAATTATGCCATTTACGCCGTGGAATGCCGCTATACATCATTGCTCGATGAATGCTGATTTGAAGAATTCTCAGCGAAACTTCTGAAATACTGTTTAAGAACATTGTACCTAATAATTTGTCATCTTTCTTCTTTCCTTTTTTTGCAACCTGATCGTGTTCTTCTTCAGGATGTACTGTGAAGAGCATGGACAGTTTCAGTACAAGATACCTGACAAAAAGATCCTTGAGGAGCAGTACAAGGTCAGACATCTCCTATTTCTTACGAACAAGTAGATAAATTATCTATCTATCTATCTATCTATCTATCTATCTATCTACTATCTATATAAAGCAGAGTTAAACGGAGCCACCACATTAATTCTAAAATCCAAGAAACTCCCACATGAATCGAAAAATACTAGAAATTTCCACGTTAATCCGAAAAAAGAAAAGATCTATATCGTTGGATGTGGATAATATTATGTAAATCTAGCGGTCAATATTATTCTATATAGCAAACTACTAAACTGATCTAATATATTAGAGATAAACTCTAATACTTATCTCAATAAATAATAACAGTTCATATTCAATACGTATCCAATACTTAGTCCAATTTTCTCAAATCGGTTGGTATATTAACATGCAAATACCGGTTCGTATCTAAAAAGCATCGAATACGTATCCAATACGATTAGGGTCAAATCGGTCGCAAATTAGAACGTGCAAAACCAGTTCAATATATACAAGCTTTCATATACAATACTTAGCACGAATTGGATAAATATAAAAATAATAGAAACAAGATCCCACTTTTGATTAAAGGAGTGAGTCTATATCGTCTACATTAAATAACTACATAAATCTATCTTCTATCAATATACTATATATATAAAACAGAATAAAACGGAGCCACCATGTTAATATAAAAAAATACTACAAATTCAGTCGACAAATACTAGAAATTCTCATATCATTCAGAGAAAAAAAGATAAATATGTACAATGTGGATTATAGTGGGACCAAATTATAACAATCTAGATCTATTAGATGGAATATAAGAAAGAGTTTGTATCTAATAAGTAGAGTAGAAGGGACCCACCATAATGCGCCACATAGGCTAAAAATTCTCCACCGTTCAATCACCGTCCAATACGTCAATCAATATCCACCAAATCAGATAAAAAAGATAACTACTAAAGCTGATTAAATATATTAGAGATAAACTCTAGGCATATTGTCATATACATCGATCAATATCAACTAAAGCTGATCTAATATTAGAGATAAACTCGAGATCTGATATGATATATTAGAGATAGATTATGAGTTGAAAATTACCTAAAAATTATGAGTTAGAGATAAAGTATATATGCTGAGACAAATCTAGCCGCGCAAACTCGCGGGGCACCTTGCTCGTTTATTTAAAAATCTACTTTGACCTTTTATTACTCCTCCACTGAAATTTGTTTACAAAATGCTAAAGTTACAGTAGTATTATAAAATGACCTAATTAACAAAGACCAAATCATGAGGGCGCTCATCATCGTCTGGTTCGCTCGAAGCGCAGATGGTTAACCCGAGGCCGAGCACGGGGAGGAACCTGAAGAAGGAGGAGTTCATCAAGATAGCGGAGAACGTGGTCAGCCTGGGCAGCTTCACCGCCGGCCACGCCGCCATCCACGTGCTCACCGTGCTCTTCGGCGCCCCCGTGTGCGCGCTCTTCGTCAAGAGGGTCCTCCCGGGCCTCAGGTCCTTGTCCGACGACGTCGTCATCCCCGTCGCCACCTCCGGCGCCGTCGTCTACCTCGCCAAGGCCAACAAGCTCTGAGCCTGCATGCAGTGAGCTCGCGTGTTTAATTAGGCAGGAAGACGGTGTGTTCGTAACCGTATCGGCTATCGTGTAATAATGCCATGTGTTTGTGGCTTGATTGATCGGTGTACGTACGTATATTATGGTGTTAAAAGAAAAATACTTGAGGTGGCACTAATTTCTTAAATTTGTTCTTATGCGAGCGTGCGGTTGGAATTTAATTAGGTGAAATGATGCCCGCGCTTTGAAACACATCGCCCTCGTGGATGAGCCGAATATTTGCAAGTGTTGTTTTTATACGGACAGAATGTTTAGATTTATTACCATGTCATGTGCAAATAGCGTATTCTGACTATACTGAGGATTTGGAGCACCGGAGTCCAGAGTAATTGATGATGTGTGAATACAGCTCGAGCCTATTCAAGTCTTGATAGAGCTCAAATCAAACCTAATATAAAACTGGACTATCCATCGAAGCTCAGCTCGACCTCGGGCCTGATAGGACAAGCACATCATGTCCTAGCTTGGCTTGTTCGCTTCCGATAGTTTGCCCTAGCATTCTAGAAAAATACAGAAGAAGAGAGAAAAATGTGATAAATAATGAAAAGCAGGTATATATTAATAAATAGTGGCTAAAAGAAGAATGATTATAAAATAAAGATAAGTGATGCCAGGATAAGATGAAAAGAATACGATTTTATTATTTTGCAGGCGAATTCAAATCTCGGATTTGAGCAAGTCGATTCAGAGTTACCTACTTTTCCACCTTCTTCACCGTCTATCCTGATTGCCAATGTCACACCATCGTCTTCTTCGCCTCCGCCCTCCGCCACCGCTACCGTAATGTTTAGGTTAGGGTTCGAGTTAGGATTTGGGAATCTCGGCAGGCTTAGAGGGATACTCGGGGTAACGACAAAACGGCGGTGAGGAGGAGGGGTTGGTGGTGGGGGGCGGCGAGGCATCAATGGTGGTGCCAGAGCCGTGGGACGATTGAAGGCGGTGACAGCAAGATCAGGGTGGGCGGGGTCGGCCGACGGCGAGGCGCTAAGAGCGCTGCTAGCTGCGGGTGATGATTGAAGCGAGCAGAGCAGTGATAATGACACAGAACGAGATCAGGAGAGGAGAGGATTGCGAAGGGGAGCCAGGAGGGTGGGATCAAGTTATGGAAGCTATATATAAATTAGGATTAATCCGAGCCACCTAAAAAATCAACTGCGACAAATCTATTACATGTACAACGCGCGAGCAAATCAACGCCGTGCTGACACGCGTCCGCATGCTACAGTACCGACCGTCCCAGCCGTCCGATCGCCAGCGATGGCGAGATCCGACCGCCCGTTTTTCCTTTATATATAAAACGATTTTCCTCGCAAGGGAATGCGCAAGGCGGGGCGGTTGGTCACTTGGTTACCGGCACGAGGGCTCTGGTCGCCCACCACGGTTCGATTCTCAAACGCTGCGCCCTTTTTCCCGATTTTTCACTCAGCTCTCCTGCCTCCTATTCTTTATTCCTTTTCCCCAAATATGTCCTACCACAGCGCGTGCATAGCTCAGCTGGTAAGGGTGGGCCCCCCAGGGGCTGGGTTCGAATCCCAGCCTCGCTCTTCTGCATTTCTTTTTCTTTGCCCCTTGCTTTTATTTGTCATGTCTTCTTACAATGCGAAAAAATTGAAAAATAGAAAATGGATCAGCGTTTACTTCTCAAATTTTCTTAGAATGCAAAAAAGCAATTAAAAATAGAAATGATCAACATTTTAATATTTGACAAAACAAGGAAAATAGAAAATGGATAAAGAATAATGGTAGGAAGGTTAGGTAATCACTTCTTTCTTTTCATTTTTAGTTTTCTTAGCACTGAGCAAATGCGTCATAATATTTCGTACGGATCCATAAGAGAATAAAAAAATTGAGCCTTGCTAATAATTCTAGGTTTAGTTGAGAAACGGGTTAAGAAATAACTTGTTTTTTTTTCTTTTGCTCTACCTTTTTATGGCAAACTAAAAAAAAATATTTTCAAACTAAACCTTCACATATAAATTAAAAAATAAAATGGATAGAAATTTATGATACCGAAGTTAGCCAATCACTTCATTCTTTTCTTTTTTAGATTTTTATGACAAACCAAATGCGTCGTAGTATTTCGTACAGATCCATAAAAAGAATATGTCCAACTAAAAAATATTTTAAAACCAAACCTTTACAGATGAATTAGAAAATAAAAATGGGGAAAAATTATGGTAGAGGAGTTAGCCAATCGCTTCATTCTTTTGAACTTTAGTTTTTTACGGCAGAGCAAGTGCGTCATAATATTTTGTAAGGATTCATAAAAGAATAAAAAAAATTCCTTTCTAAGAATTTTAGGTTTAGTTCGTAAACGAATTACAAATAACTCATTCTTTTCTTTCGTTCTACCTTTTAAAAAATGTATAAAAAAAAGAAATGCCTCACCATTTATTTCTCACTTTTTTAGAATGGAAAAAAAGAGAAGAAATGGATCAACATTTCAAGATTACAAAAAACAAGGAAAATATAGAAAATAGATAAAAAAAATTATGGTAGGGAGGTTAGCTAATGACTTCTTTCTTTTCATTATTAGATTTCTAATCACTAGAAACTCGCAAAAAAATGGCCACCCCATCGAAAAGCACAGCCGGGTTATCTAACCTGATTTATCCGACTATTTATGCTATCACATAGTTCTCAACCTTAGATATAATACGTACGTAATGTAAAAATTAATCTAAAATTCATTGTCTACGGTGCGCCGCAGACGCGCATGCCAACCTAGTCATGAATTATTGGCCGTGACATAGACGGTACATGTTCTTTCTATAGGAAAAAAATAAATTACGGTCGCCCGGCGACATTAGCTGAAAAAATAGCTCGCGGCTCATGGCCGGCTCAGACAGGCCCGGCTCAGCTCGAAGGTGTTTCCGAGCTCGAGCAGAGTCCACTTTTGAGGCTCGGAAAAATAGGAAGCCAAGCCGAGCCCTGGCCGAGATGCTGGTTTGGCATAGACGGCATCACCCCGATGAATATCCAACTCCCCTCCACAGCTCCACTCCACCTGGACCCCCTCCCGGCTCCCGCTGCCGCTATATCCATTCCCCCGCACCAGCACACCACCGAGCACTCTCCCGTCTCCGCCGCCGCGGCGACCGCCTCGCCGCTCTCCCTCTCTCTCTCTCTCCCTGCCGCTGGCCCGTCCTCGCCGCGCCTCCTCCTTGCCAGGTACGCACCCCTCCTCCTTTAGGGTCGCGGTGTTCTCGATTAGTGTGCCTGCTCCTCTTCTCTTGCGCGCGGGAGCCCTGATTGTTGGGGGTTCTTGTCCTGGTCTCATTGCCTCTCTGGTTGACTGCGTGCTGCGATGTGCGGGCTCGGGGTATCTGGGGAGAGGACATGGAACGGGTATGGGTGGATTCTGCATTCTTTCAGCTGTTTGGTAAAACGGGAACGCCATGAAGCTGGGGGGAAATTGCCCATATGCCACCCAATTCGCTGCCACTTCTCCAAATGCCACCCAATTCGTCTGCAATTCCCATATGCCACCCAATTCGCGAATTCCATTCCAAAATGCCATTTCTCCCCCCTTTTTCCTCTTTTTTTCCCCTTTTCTCCTTCTTCTCCACTTCCGGCAGCCACGCGCCGCCGCGCAGCCGCTCTGTCTCCGCCGCGCCGCCGCCGGCGCCGCCGCGCCGCCGCCCGCGCCGCCGCGCACGCGCCACCGCGCCGCCTCGCAGGCCGCCGCATCATCGCCGCCGTCCCTCGCATCATCGCCGCTGCATCGTCGCCGTCGTTCCCGCCCATCGTTGTCGCCATCGTCGCCGCACGGCTCCCATCGCCGCCGCCGCTTTGGTCGCCGTCGTTCCCGCCGGCGCCGCCACTCCCTCCCGCCGCCGGCGCCGCCGCTCCCTCCGCCGGAAGTGGAGAAGAAGGGAAAAAAGAGGAAAAAGGGGGAGAAAAGGGGGAAAAAAGAGTAAAAAAGAGGAAAAAGGGGGAGAAAAGGGGGAAAAAAGAGTAAAAAAGAGGAAAAAGGGGGAGAAAAGGGGGAAAAAAGAGTAAAAAAGAGGAAAAAGGGGGAGAAAAGGGGGAAAAAAGAGTAAAAAAGAGGAAAAAGGGGGAGAAAAGGGGGAAAAAAGAGTAAAAAAGAGGAAAAAGGGGGAGAAAAGGGGGAAAAAGAGGAAAAAGGGGGAGAAATGGCATTTTGGAATGAAATTCGCGAATTGAGTGGCATATAGGAATTGCAGACGAATTGGGTGGCATTTGGAGAAGTGGCAGCGAATTGGGTGGCATATATCAAGGGCCCACACATCTGCCAGTGGACGCTTCCCTAAAATATTAATGCACTATTAGTGTCTAATGAATTAGCATTGAACAATCTGCTGGTAGCTACAATTATAAGCTTGGTAAGCATCGTAATAACTTCGTATAGCATACATTATACGAAGTTATACGAAAATGACCTAATTAACAAAGCGCAAATCATGAGGGCGCTCATCATCGTCTGGTTCGCTCGAATCGCAGATGGTTAACCCGAGGCCGAGCGCGGGGAGGAACCTGAAGAAGGAGGAGTTCATCAAGATCGCGGAGAACGTGGTCAGCCTGGGCAGCTTCACCGCCGGCAAGGCCGCCATCCACGTGCTCACCGTGCTCTTCGGCGCCCCCGTGTGCGCGCTCTTCGTCAAGAGGGTCCTCCCGGGCCTCAGGTCCTTGTCCGACGACGTCGTCATCCCCGTCGCCACCTCCGGCGCGGTCGTCTACCTCGCCAAGGCCAACAAGCTCTGAGCCTGCATGCAGTGAGCTCGCGTGCTTAATTAGGCAGGAAGACGGCGTGTTCGTATCGTCTGTCGTGTAATAATGCCAAATTGCCATGTGTTTGTGGCTTGATTGATCGGTGTACGTACGTATATATATATGGTGTTAAAAGAAAAATACTTGAGGTGTCACTAATTTCTTAAATTTGTTCTTATGCGTGAGTGCGGTTGGAATTTAATTAGGTGAAATGATGCCCGCGCTCTGAAACACATCGCCCTCGTGGATGAGCCGAATATTTGCAAGTGTTGTTTTTACGGACAGAATGTTTAGATTTACCATGTCATGTGCAAATAGCGTATTCTGGCTATACTGAGGATTTGGAGCACCAGAGCGATTGATGATGTGTGAATAGAGCTCGAGTCTATTCAAGTCTTGATAGAGCTAAAATCAAACCTAATATAAAACTCGACTATCCATCGAGGCTCAGCTCGAGCTCGAGCCTGACAGGACAAGCGCATCCTTTTTTTTTTTTTTAGGAATGCAGGTTTCAATGCCTGCCTATCTTTTTTGAGCAAAGGGGGGCAGGAGAGCTGCCTTGCATTGATCAAAGATAGAAGGGTTACAGAGTGGGGGAGATAACGGCCCCTCCCCCAGAGGCCTCGAGAAAAAAATTAATCTATTACAAAATTTGCGCCCACAGCCACCCAAAGGCGTAGGCCATCTAAAAGGGGTCGAATAAAAGAGCTCTAGGTCACTCGAAGAAAAGAGCCTGACAGGACAAGCACATCCTAACTTGGCTTGTTCGCTTCCGATAATGATTAATAGGGAATAATTTAGTTTGTCATGGTATTATGGAAAAAAAATAGAAGAGATGAAAATGCGATGAATAATGAAAAGCAGGTATAGAGCATCCACGCCTGACCCTCTATCCCTACACTCTATTTCACTATTAGCTACTCCCTCTATTCTTCCATGTAAATTTCCTTCATATTTTACACTGCACTCTAAAAGATTCCTTCTCTACACCAGACACTCTATTTAGAGCTACAATATTTTAGAGTGTCTGCTATGGATGCTAAGTAGTGGGTAAAAGAAGAATGATTATAAAATGAAGATAAATGATGCTAAGATAAGATGAAAAGAGTAGATTTTGTTATTTCGCAGGCATCTGCAAATCTCGAATTTGTGCAAATCGATTCAGAGTTACCTACTTTTCCACCTTATTCCTCGTCTTTGCCAGCGTCACACCATCGTCTTCTTCGCCTTCGGGCACCGCCGCAGCCGTTGTAAGGTTCAGGTTAGGGTTCGAGTTATGATCTGGGAATCCTGGCAAGCTTAAAGGGATGCTCGGGGCAACGACAAACCGGCGGTGAGGGGGAGGGGTTGATGGTGGGGGCGGCGAGACGTCGGCGGCGGTGGCGGAGCCATGAGACGGTTGAAGGCGGCGACAGCCCTACCAGGGTCAGCCAACGGCGAGACAGTGAGAGTGCTGCTGCCCATGGGCGATGATCGAAGCGAGCAAAGCAGCGATGACAACATAGAACGAGATCAGGAGAGGAGGGGAGAGGATCAGGAGGGTGGGCTCAGGTTATGGAAGCTACATATAAGTTAGGATTAATCCGGGCCACTAGAAAAATCAACCGTAACAAATCATACATGATTGCCCATGGCATAGGCGGTACATGTTCTTTATATTAGAAAAAACAAATTACGGTCGCCCCGCGGCATAGACGGCATATGCTCTCCCTGCGCGAGCGCAGCTAATCCGAAATCCCGAATCACTCCGCCGAATATCCAGCCCCCCTCCACAGCTACACTCCACCTGGACCCCCTCCCGGCTCCCGCTATCCATTCCCCCGCACCACCACTCTCCCGTCTCCGCCGCCGCGGCGGCCGCCTCGCCGCTCTCCCTCTCTCTCTCCCCCTGTCGCTGGCCCGTCCTCGCCGCGCATCCTCCTTGCCAGGTACGCCCCCGCATCCTCCTTAGGGTCGCGGTGTTCTCGATTAGTGCGCCTGCTCCTCCTTCTCTGTGAATTTTCAGTTTTAGCCCTGATGGTTGGGGGTTCTTGTCCTGGTTTCATCGCCTCGCTGGTTGACCGCGTGCTGCGATGTGCGGGCTCGGGGTGTCTGAAGAGGACATGGAACGGATATGAGTGGATCCTGGATTCTTTCAGCCGTTTGGTAAAAAGGGAACGCCATGGAGTTGGGAGCACAGGGCTAGCTGTTGGTGATGCAAAGGAGCGATCTTTTTAGCTGCGGGGAAGCTAGGATCCGACTCTGTGGGTGTTGTTAACCCGAGATTGATTACTGATTGGAGTGGGTCCATTGATTGGGTAGATAATGTGGGGGAAAACAATGCTCCTTTGTTGTGTTTACACTGGAATGTCAGCATTCTTGTTAATTAGTTATATGGTGTCCTTTTTACTAATTTTCCTAATTTTATGTTCGTCATATAGTAGTCACCTTCTAATGAATTTATATCTTGCACGCACGACATTGTTTTTTCACACATTACTGATCACCAAACTGTATATGCTATATTTGTAGTTACATCTGCAATATTATAGTGGAAGACAGAGGATTATGAGAATGGCACATTTAGTCACGAACTGTAGTTTCAATCTATCTCCAGCCGTAAAGGCACCCTCAAAATCACCAAATTACGGCCAAAATGTCATCCACTTCCAAAGCTCAAAACCTTCAAGTTTGATTCTCAAGTCATGTTTCAAGAGACCAAAGAGGCTTTTTGTTACTCTTGCTAGTGCTGCTGTACAAGGACAGACGGATAAAACACAAACACCTCTTACTGGTAGTCAGCAGGCACCTGGGCATTCATCTTCTAAACCTAAAAAGGTTATGGTGATTGGTGGGGATGGATACTGTGGCTGGGCAACTGCTCTTCATCTCTCCAACAAAGGTTACGAGGTTGCTATTGTTGATAATCTTGTTAGGCGCCTTTTCGATCACCAACTTGGCCTTGATTCCCTTACTCCCATTGCTTCCATCCAAAATCGTATCCGCCGATGGAAGTCTCTCACTGGCAAGGCAATTCAACTCTATGTTGGTGATATATGTGACTTTGAATTCCTTTCAGAAGCGTTCAAGTCTTTTGAGCCAGATGCTGCTGTGCACTTTGGGGAACAAAGATCAGCACCATACTCTATGATTGATCGTTCACGGGCAGTCTTCACACAGCACAATAATGTTATTGGAACACTTAATGTGTTGTTTGCGATTAAGGAGTTCAGTGAAGAATGCCATTTGGTTAAACTAGGAACTATGGGCGAGTATGGAACTCCAAATATTGACATTGAAGAGGGATTCATCACTATTACTCACAACGGAAGAACTGACACCTTGCCTTACCCAAAGCAAGCAAGCTCCTTCTATCATCTAAGTAAAGTGCATGACTCTCACAATATAGCATTTACTTGCAAGGCTTGGGGTTTAAGAGCCACAGATCTTAACCAAGGTGTGGTCTACGGAGTCAGAACTGATGAAACCGCTATGCATGAAGAGCTATCCAATAGATTTGACTATGATGGCATCTTTGGGACAGCACTAAATAGATTTTGTGTTCAAGCTGCTGTAGGGCACCCACTTACAGTCTATGGAAAAGGTGGTCAGGTATGTATTTGAATCTGACTCAATGATGCCATATGAGCAATTGTTCGTTCGATGTTTCTCTTGTATGGATTATGTTCTGTATTAAGGTTTCTCCCTTTCACAATTACTGCCTGAATGATATACTTGTAATCAGGATTGTTAGTATCCACTCAGACCATTATAAATTTTGGAGATTAAAATGCCAGGTGAAGTAGCTTCTGTTACCTTAGAGACTTATAGCTTTTGTTACCTTAGAGCCTCATGATGCGAGAGGTATTTGCTGCTTCTCATAATTTTTATGAACTCGAAATTAAGGAGTGAATCTTGCAGGCTATAGCTCTTTTCCATGTGTACTGAAAGTGAAAAATACTTTTCATTTTCTGATGATTCAGCTGCTCCACCAACATATAATCACTGCAATCTGTAGTGTAAATATTTAAGTGTTATCCTGAAGATTGTGCAGTTTCCTTCTTCAGATCACCCAATAAAATAAGTCCCCAACTCTTTCTTCCCATTTTCCTTGTGCACTTGGAGGGTGTTTATAGAAAGCATCTAAACTTTTGAAACAATGTGCTTTATATATCAGTAAAAGGAACCTTTTCATGGACTACTGAACAATTGTGTATAAGTATATTGGGTGCAAGTTTTATGTGGATCTTGTACTCTTGCTACCACTGAAAATAAGTTTGTTGGTCAGCATCGTCTGACATACAATGTAGTGGTGTGCTGATTAATGTTCTTGTACCATACTCCAGACTCGTGGATACCTGGACATCAGGGATACTGTACAATGTGTTGAGCTAGCAATTGCCAACCCAGCCAAACAGGGCGAGTTCAGGGTCTTCAACCAGTTCACGGAGCAGTTCTCCGTCAACGAGCTAGCCAAGCTGGTGACAGCTGCAGGGGCAAAGCTGGGGCTGGACGTGCAGACCAAGTCGGTGCCCAACCCACGGGTCGAAGCAGAGGAGCACTACTACAACGCCAAGCACACAAAGCTCATTGAACTGGGCATGGTGCCCCACCTGCTGTCGGACTCGCTCCTGGACTCACTACTCAACTTCGCTATCCAGTACAAAGACAGGGTCGACACAGCGCAGATCATGCCCAGCGTATCGTGGAAGAAGATCGGCGCGAAACCGAAGACGGTCTCAGTCTAGGGGAGGGAGAGCTTCCATGGTAGCAGCATATAATGTCAACCACGACATTGACATTATATTTTGGTGTGTAATGTAATAATGATTATGTGCACTAGTGTAGCACACGCTGTAGGCAGTAGCGTGAGGTGTTGTTACTGTTTATGATGTTGCAATTCTTTCTTTTGCCCGACGACTGGAAACCGCAATTGAAGAGCTTCTGTCCCTTTTTTTTTTTGGGTGCTCTGGTTGGGTCTCGAGCTTTGAGAATGGACGGCTTGGTTACCTCCAGTCCCTTGCTCTTGAATCTTGATCAGCAAGGATGGAGTATGAGAAGGTGAAGCTTGAGCCATTGCACAAGAGCTGAGCTGTGTTACCTGTAATAGAGGACAGGTCTGATGCATGTACATCGCGGACGTTCAGATCTGAATTTCATGATGGCCAATGGGTCATGGGTATTCAGATCACGTATCAGATAAAAATGAGCATTTGAGTGAATTGTAAATTACACCCAAAGGGTTCGTGCAACTTCTAAAAAAATTCTTGAAATTTTTGTTCCGAATTTTCCGAGCAAGATTGCGATCTCACTCCGACACGATTTTAATTTTTTAAGGAAATTTTTCCGTGGGATTCAGAACCATAGTAGTCGATGCTTCACCCTAGCATTGTCTAAAGGTATGAACATGAAAGTTTTCAACATTTTTTGGGAATGAAAAGTTTTGACTTGTGTGTTTGTGTAGCAAGGACTACACCGGGCAGTCCGATTCAGTGACCCAGCTTGAAAGTTTTGGGCTAGGCTTGGACTTTAGTTTTGGAAACGTCCAAAAAACATGTCGGGCTTGGGCTTGGAAAAAATAGAAACCGAGTGCAAATTTGGACTTCATGCTTTTGGGTAGGGTGAGGGCTCAGTTTTTGTTAAAAAAAATTGTTGGATTGGGCCAGGCTCGAGTCTGCCAAAAAACCACCATGTGTTTTCAAGCCTGGCATGAAGCCCGACCTAGCCTTTGAACGAGTCTAGCAAGGACCAAAAGTTGGAATGTGCGAGAGCATTGACTATGCTTAACCTCTTAGAGCATCACTGGTCCATATATCCTCATCTCCAAAACCGCTATTCATTCCTTATATTTCATCATTTTCTGTAGATCTCTGTCCTTCAAATTTCAAAAGATATAAATATGTCGGAGAGAGTCTTCAAATATAGAGAGCAGAGGCCGGGGAGAGAGAGTTTCTCTAAGTTTTAGCATAGAGACCTTTGTTAGAGTGCTATCGACACCAAGATCGATCTTCAGTAATGAAATACTATGCTCTTGGAGTGAATCGGAACACCACTGGACATGCTGTTTGGATCTGGCCTGTCATCTTGATCCAGCAGTTCAGCCGATCGAACCGAAGCACTGGACGTCTGAACGGTGGTGGCCTGTCCGTTTCTAAAAACAGACAGGTCACTCGCGGCTCGCGCCATGCCACCATGACATGCGCCCGTGCGTACACACACACGAACGCCTTTTCGGCTAGTGCTCGACGCGCCCTTTCCGGCCACTGCACTTGCTCTGTCCCCGTTGCCTCCTACTCTGCTGCTTTTGAGGCGCGCGACAAGGCGGTGGCACGGCAAAAAAGCCGCTTTTTTTAAGCGCATGCACGCCTCAGCCGAGCTGTGAATCCTGTGATCAGCTGAGATTCTGAAAGGCTAGGGTTTGAAAACTCGATCGCCATGCAAATGCAAGTATGCAGCGACGAGAGCGTGGGAATGAATGGGAGGGAGGGAGGCAAGCTCTGCCCGCAGCGATCGTCAGCGTTCTGCCTGCCAAACCTGTCTGATCAGAGATTTTTGAACCTTTTTTTCCCCTCGAAATCTTTCGCTGACGGCAGGAAGCAACAGTCGCGCGTGCGCCTCTCTTCGTTCCTCGGCCTCAGCTCATCTCCTTGCTTGCCTACCGTCAGCGACCGCGACCGCGACGGCAAAGCAGTCCTAGGCAGCAACATGACCCTGGTTTGTTTCAGATTAAATTAAATTAAATGAAAATCTGTTACTTTTGTATAGGCCAAATGTTGTAATGTTTTGTATTTATTTTTATGGAGTTTTAAATAGTTCTTCTTAAAGTTAACAAAATAATTTTTCCATAATTTTTTGAATTTTTTAAAACGGCTTTCGAGTGGGTCACAAATTTGCTACAGTAAACACAACTCAACATTAATCTGAAACAAACAAGGCCAGATCTGTGTGCTCGTCGCGAGACCATCTCCAACCGTGATTCAATCCTCTGTTGTCCTTTCGCAAAGTGACTCTAGTTTCTTTCAGAATTTCAACGGATCCTCTTTGCTACTCTTTACACGACGAAGAAATTTACTTCCTCATTTTCTTGGTAAGAAAATTCACTTTTCATTTTTTCCATGAGTTATTCTACATGAATCACTGGTGAAAAATTATATCGAAAAGAGAATGAAAAAAATGATGAAACGAAGAGAGTGATTGCCTATTAGAGATGATATATGTCCACCGAGGACGACGTACTGATCTCATGATCTTGTTGGTGATAACCTCCCTATTCTTGGACCGTTGCATCTACCATTGAAAGCCGAAGGGAGATGAGGAGCTAGGAGCAAAGGAGGGATGCTACAGAGAGGGCAAAGGGACCAATCGTGGGCAAAACGGGGTAGCGAAAACTTTTAGGATTAAGTGAGTTCTAATTGATTAGCTTGCCCAACAGCGTGAACATAATTAGTAGCGAAAGACATTAATCATTAACCTTGATTAATAGATCCTATTAGTGTTGACATAAGGAAGCTCGGAGACATATGGTAAGTAGCGATGATCTCGTCACGTTCTTCTCCAGTAGCGGTGTCCCCTAGAGCAACAACAATGTGGCGACAGTCTTTCTGATACTCCAACACCTCACCAGCGAGATCAGATAGGGTATGTGGGATTAGGATTTTAGCCTGATCGACATAGGCATGAGGTCAACCACCCCTCTTCCCTTATATAACATTGTGCAATAAGGGACTGAAATCAAATCGGGTTAGATGTGTCCGCGATCAAGGACACCGACTCAGTTATTGATAGACTTAGTTCGGGATAGAACACAATTAGAGATTATGTAGACATAGGAGTCCGAGATTAATCCCAACAGTAACGTGCTTACAAATAGCAAGTTAATCTCACGAGCATCTTACCAAACGTCTTGTGTGCATAACAAATGAGCAAACTTTGATGCAAGCATATACACCACAAGTTGTCCCAAACATCCGGTAATCCAATATACTTGCAAGAATTAGCTTACTAAATGATTGATGCCCAACTTCAAGATCCAAATACCACATAACCCTTGCATGTCATCAACCAGACAACATGAACTTGATGTATGATCCAACAACAGGCAAGATATTGACCCAATCAGCACATATGGTAAGGAGATTACCAAATCAAGAGTATACACCAATATTTACGTGAAAACCCCCTGTAGGAAAAAACCACGGACGACAGTGAAACGAACAATCCAAAATAAAAATGAAGCATTACAAAATGTGGGAGTCAACAAGAGGAGAGTGTGCTCCAAATACTATATACATTTCATTCTCAGATGGATGGATTTGATGGAATCAAGCTCTCCTCTCTACTTCACCCTAAACCAAGTTTTTCCTTCTCAAAATGATGGATTTGATGGACGAGCTAATCAAAGAGGATGCACCACACGAGCATAAGAGGAGGGGGAGGGTGGGGACTGGGGAGAGAGGCGGTAGCAAGCAAGTCCTCAACTAGTGAGCTGGCGCCGCGCAGGCGGCGAGCAGCAAGGGACGGCGGTGTGGAGCGAGCTACGCCTGGCAGCGAGCACGAGCACAGAGAAAGAGCCAGCCACGCAAGCAATTGACCACGAATGCAATAGGCAACAGCTCAGTCAGGTCCGGTTTTTGGAGGAGCGTCTGATACTCTGATGCCTACGAACGTCATCAGATTGCAAACGTTACCATTTTTTATTCAACTGGATTATATTATCTTTTTACCAATTAGTCGACTAGACTGACAGTCAGTCTAAAGAAGCCGGTTAATCTCCACTGTCACGTAAAGAAGTAGGCTTAAATCCTTGTCCTCCCAAATGCTATAAATTACTCGGGTTGATGTCACATGCGCCATGGCATAGCCACTTGGATTGCGATCGAACCTGACAGATAAAAGAACACCGGTGCTACTGCTGCATAGATTCGTTCAGCTTGACCTCAAAAACGCTTAAACGCCAGTGGTACAGCGGCGTTCTCCCGAATGAAGTTTCTTGTTACGCTTACCAGTGTTCCATCCTTGCAGTTGCACTCAATCCACATTGATACGCTTGAATATTTAATATTCTGGAAAAGAAATGGATGTAAAGCATATTCTGCTGTGTTGAAATTGTCTTTTATCATTTCAAAAAGGAATCTGCTTATATTACACCCCTCAACATTTCAGAAATTTTATTTTGCATCCTAAATTGCAATATTTGGCTATTAAACACCACTCTATCAAAACTGGGTCTTTTTATCCCCTATTGGTTTAGAAAGATGGTTTTGGTGGTATGACATCCGGTTTTGTCTACATCTATACAAGCGATCTAATTAGAATATAATAATCAGTGATTTATTCCTTTGAAAAAAACACAAAATAGATTATTAAAATCGGATTTGAGAATCTTTACCTTGTTTTTTTAAATATGGAAGAATTTCCGGCTTCTGCACTAACTAGAGATGTATATGATCATTACAAACGCTTATTAAAAAGGTTAAAATCAAAACGAAATGACAATAATTGTCATGCTAAGATAAGCGGCAAGAAGAAAACAAAAAAGAAACAAGCTACTGCCTCATAACAAACATAGGCCTGCCTCATAACAAACATAGGCCTCAAACATCTTTACGTTTGTAATTATGAGCATTTTCACATAAAGATGAACATTGATCTTCGTAAGATTCATATATAATTTTATAAGAGCAACTAATTCCAAAATCTCCCCATAACACCCAAAACGATTTAGTAAAAAAAATTGAACAGTCGAAACAAATAGTCTTTAATATCAATATTGACCAGTCAAAAACAAAGTGTAATAACTTCAAATTCACCGCAACGCCGCTCCTTAAATCAATGAACCAAGAGGCAAACCGGTAGAAAGACTCATGCCCTCAACAACACTCGTAGTAAGTTAATGACACCCATGGGCATCACCACCGTTGAATTCAACTAAAAAATCAAAACCCGTATTTTATCTTAGGATTGTCACTTTAACACCCTTTTACCACTCAATGTTGTTGCAGGCTCACCACCATAGGTCATCGTCCGGCTGTCATTAGAGCTCACATCTAGATTTGGTTTTCTCTGCTCACTGCTGATTGCACTGATGTGGCCTTAGCATGGACGACAACACACCTACAAAGGACAACCACCGCTTCATGTCTCTGCCATGACTTCATATGCAAACTTGCAACACACACCCTATAAACCAAACATGTCTAGAGGAAGTGCAGAACCAACCAAGCGAAGGCTCTTAAATTGTAGAGCTTCCACCGATGGTCGACTGGTCATCGTCCTCCTCTCGACATCGGGTAGATACCAGAGTCACGAGGATCAAACCGGTCTAAATGTAGATATGAATATGAGTGTCGACGATTGGGATATTGACCCAAGTCAACTAAGGTTCTTTAAGATGGAGATAGAAGACACGCCGAACAAGACGAACAACAGCGAACAGGGAGACGGGGGTTTTTATCCTGGTTCAGGCCTCTCGAGAGAGATAATAGCCCTATCTTGTGACTTCAAGATTTTATGGAAAAGTGACATTCAAATAATCAAAACACTCAAGAGATTCAAATAATGTAAAAAAGCTAGCAAAGGCATTCTAAGTTGTTTCGGTGTGACCGATGATAAACACGTAGAGGTGGCTATTTGGCCCTGTTCTTTACCGCGTAAATTCAAATTTAAAACTATCACTAGAAATTTGTTATATTTTATCAGCCAAATGATGTGGTATTATAATGTAAATTTTTAGGGGTTTTAGTTGGTTCTTCTTAGAGTTCCTAAATTAATGTTTGAACTCTCCAAGGCCTCTGTTGAAACTAGTCCCGGAGCTTGATAAAATAGGCCAACAGAGCTAGGGCTTTCGATAGGTCACAAATTTTCCATATTATTATTTTCAATCGATTTCAGCCGAAAAGAATAGGCCTAAACTGGAAAGAGCAACATATGAAACAATAAAGGGAAAAGGAGTAAAAATAAAACTTCTACTCTTATAATATGTTTTAAGACCAAGGCTGAAGCATAGTTCCCCTAGGCGGTGCCTAGACGTTAGGCGGTGCCTAGACGTTAGGCGGTGGCCTCCTACGCTATCTACGCATACGTAGTGACCTATATGGCAAACATGGACCTGGACAACGACTAAGCAGTTTATGACGGTTGTTGGGGACATGTAGATGATGATTAGGTGATTTTAATTAACGATTATTTATTGTAACATGATTATGTAAAAGATTTTTTTCAATATACAATACATTCTCTAACATATTAACTATGGCACATAGATGCATTTCGACATTGTAAAAATAGATGTTAACTATACCAAGTGTTTTTCCTGATATGAAATACTCCCTTCGGTCACAAAAAGAAGTCGCCGTTGACGTTTGGACACGTATTTGACCATTTGTCTTATTCAAAAATTTAGTTCAAACATGTAAAAATTTAAGTAATACTTAATCTACATTTAATAATAAACCAAATCATAACAAAATAAATAATATTTATATAACTTTTTTGAATAAGATGAATGGTCAAAGGTGTGTCCAAAAGTCAACAGTAACTTCTGTTTTATGACCGGAGGTAGTCACTTAGGGGTGTTTGGTTTGAGAAATGGGATGGTGAATTGACTTCCCAACTTGTTTGGTTTAAGTAGTGGAATGATTCCATCCATCACCATTCCATCTAACAATTAGTTGAAAGTAAGGAATGGTGTCATCCCATTAAATTTATGGGATGATCCCATTCCACTTAGGATGAGATGGCTCCTCAAACCAAACACCCCTTTAAAGTTCGTTCCTAAACTAATTGAAAAAATGTACAGAATGGTTCGAGAAAAACAGCGACCTACTTAAAACAGGGAAAGAATTTTGTTTATCCGATATGTTTGCACTGGGCTCCTCTATCCCCCGTACGGCGGTTATGCACCTGTCAGTCCTCCATCTACCAGGTGGGACCCGCGCACGGTACACGGCCTCTCCTCCTTCCACAAAAGCCTCTTGCCTCCATGACCGCGCCGCTTCAAAACTCGCTTTTCTTTTCTTTTTTTAACAGCGCCCTGCCTGCGCTTCCTGACCGGGACCACAAGAAGCACAGCCATTTCCTCTCATTTTTTATCCAAACACCAAACGCCCCCCGAAGCACGCCACGCTCTGGGCTCTGGCTGCCTCTTCTCGGATCCCCTTTGCTTCCACCTACTGCTCCTCGCCGGCCGGGCGGCGGCGGGAATGGGGTACCTGTCCTGCCGCGCCGACTCGTCGGTGGCCACATGCCGCTCCATCTCGGCCATCTCGCCGCTGCCCATCTCGCGGCGGTCGGGGACGGGGTCGGGGTCGGGGGCGAGGACGCGCGCGCTGCCCCCCGCCGAGGAGATCGAACGGTTCGCGTACGGGGACCTGGAGGCCGCCACCTCCCACTTCGCCGACGCCGCGCTGCTCGGGAGGGGCAGCCACGGGGCCGTCTACAAGGCCGTGCTCCCCTCCGGCCGCGCCGTCGCCGTCAAGCGCCCCTCCCCGCGCCGCCCCGAGGTGGACAACGAGATCCGCATCCTCTCCTCCGTCCGCGGCCCGCGCCTCGTCAACCTGCTCGGCTTCTCCGACGCCGGCGAGCACCACCGCCCGCGCCTGCTCGTCGTCGAGTACATGCCCAACGGCACGCTCTACGACCTGCTGCACTCCAACCCGCGGCCCCCCGGGTGGCCGCGCCGCATCCGCCTCGCGCTCCAGACGGCCAGGGCGCTCCGCGCGCTCCACGACGCCGACCCCGCCGTCATCCACCGTGACGTCAAGTCCGCCAACGTCCTCCTCGACGCCAACCTCGACGCGCGCCTCGGCGACTTCGGCCTCGCCCTCCGCGTGCCGAAGAGGGGCGGCGGCGCCGACAATGCCGCCACGCCGGCGCCAGCGGGCACGCTGGGCTACCTCGACCCGGCCTACGTCACGCCTGAGAGCCTCAGCACCAAGACCGACGTCTTCAGCTTCGGGATCCTGCTCCTGGAGATCATGAGCGGCCGCAAGGCCATCGACGTCCAGCACTCGCCGCCCTCGGTGGTGGAGTGGGCGGTGCCCCTGCTGCGGAAGGGGAAGGTAGCTGCGCTGTTCGATCCACGGGTGTCGCCGCTGCGTGACCCTGTCACTCGGAGGGACCTGGCTGCGCTGGCGGCGAGCTGCGTGCGGTCTTGCAGGGAGCGGCGGCCATCGATGGCTGACATCGTTGAGCGGCTCGTTGTCCTCAGCAAGGCGGTGTCTGCTAAGGTGTGGAATGGGCTCGCGGTGGTTGGGAACCCCTGCGCGGTTGTTGATGTTCAGAAGACCGTCTCGCGGCGAGCTGCTGCCAGGGACAACGCTGGATCAGAGTGGGAGTCGGCTTCGGCATTGGCATTTGATGACGATGAAAAGGAGGAGGCAGATGCAGGGGCCTTGGAGGATCAGGTGCCATTGGTGGGTGCCAAGAAACCACCCCGGCCTTTGAAGAATGGAAATGTGTTCTCTGAGGCAGGGGCTAGGGATAGGAGAAATCTCTTGGAGCTGATGGTTCGGATCGATGGCGTTGCTGGCCAAAGATTTGGTATTAGTCGGGCAAGAACAGTTCGTGCTACTAGTGATCATGTTGAGAAGGATAAGGTGCTGCTTCTGAGGAGAAACCAAACTGTAAGGCTAGTTGGGTCGGAGGCACTTTCTAAAGCTGAAAGGATTTCACGTGTGGATGCAAAAATCAAGCATAAAGAAGGGAAAGTGCAAGAGAAAGCAGGGAGAATCCAAGACAAGGTAGATGACATCCAAAAGAAGGGAGAAAAAATTCAAGGGAATTCAATGGAAAACCAAGAGAAGGTTGGGGAATTCCTAGACAAAGCAGAGAAAGTCCAAGAAAAGACACGGCAAAACCTTGTCAAAGCTGAGAAAATCCAAGACACACCAGAGAAAATCAAAGAACATGCTGGGGAAATCCAAGGCAAAGCAGAGAAGATCCTAGAAAAAGCATAGAAAATAGACTGTTTATGAGACCAGCTTGATCAATTATTGCTAGGCATTGATCTCAAAGAGAGAGTTCATGAGAGACGTATCTTATTACTCTGGTGTTGCAATGGGCAATGGCAATCCTGTTCAATCTAAACAGAATGGCCTGGTTGTGATGATTTACCAATAAAATCTTCAAATTCAAATCCTAGCAATGTGATCCGTGGTTTGGAACATCAGTCCTGTGCCAGCAATGTCATCAAGGTCACAATGCCACATGCTACTGAATTTCAGGTGATAGCGGATGCAAGATCTTAGTGATGATGTCCGAACTGTGAAGTCTGAACTACACAGTTCGGTGGGTCATCAGATGAAACAGCATTCAGAACCTTCTAATGCGATTCACATTCCATGTAAGCTACTGTTATTCATGTTGCTGCTTCACAAAAAAAATATGTGAAGCTTCAAAATGACCATTGGTTGAAGGCATGCCTTACAGCCTTAGTTGAATTAGATTTTTGTAGTCTTGTGAAGCTTCCTTGATTCTTTTTCATGTCTGCTTACAAGAACCATCAAGTGTTCTATGATTTGTATGTAGGCAGGATGGCAGCTGAAGTCAATGTTAACATAAAAAATGTATTTCCATTTTGATTCTTGAGGAGGTACCTAAAAAAATGTTCTTGTGATATCCTCTTCCATGTGCTAGTCTTACTACCAGCAATCTGTACTGCATTTTATTTTATTGCTGCGTTGAACAAAACCTTTACCAAAAATGGTGTAGATGCCCCATAGTACTTTGGGGGCAAATAAGCAAATTTTCTTTTTTGCTCGGCCAAAGCATAATGATGTTGGCCTAGTTTGTTTTGCAGTACTTAAATCGCTCTGTTTAAATCAAGGGTTTACCTGAAACTTCCATCATAAATTAAACTATAGACGACCCAAAAGTATTATTGTGAATTAAACATTGTTATTCCAATGAGGTGCAAACGCAACAGAACATTTGATTTTTTTTTAAAAAAAATCATTAATAGGTTGTGAAGAGAACTGATTAACAGGTGCGTAGTCATATCCACATCTTTCAAGATTTTGATAGGCTGCCTGCAATAGCACCTCATTCTTATCTACTTTGAAGCATGCATTCATTACTGATTTATTCATCACATGAACTGTATGGACTATGGAGCAACTGCGTATTGCCGTCCATCTGAATGTTTGCCATCATGTAGATTTAATGCGTTCTTTAATATGATGTGGGACATCTCCACGATTTAAACTGGGAAATTTTGGTGGGAAAGCCAAAATATTTCAGTTTTCTTCGTTTAAACTGGTAAGAAATGCATTCTTGCTACTTTTATTGCCGTCCCGCAAGAGAAAATACTATCTACTTGAGTATTCCAATTTATGAACATGGCAATCCGATAGATGGATCTACATATCATTGTTGTCGATCAGCAACTCATTTCTTTGGGAAGAAGTACATGTATGCATCAAAGTTTGGAGTGTGGCATAGTGGTAGGTAAGAATGAACATGGGAAGGAGGACTGGATGCATGTTGCTTGTCGCATAACCATGAAAGCATCGTACATTAAAAAGTACAGCACAGAGTGTCATGGAACGCAAATTCTACCGAGTTGTAGGGCCTGTTTGGTTCGTGCCTAAGTCTGCCACACCTAACGTTAGGCGCGCCACAGTTTGTTCAGTGGGTGTTTGGTTCATGCCACAACTACGGCTTGCCACACTTTCTTAGTCATTGGACCCACGCGTCATAGACTTGATTTTTTGCCACACTTTGCCACAAGTGTGGCGTGGAATTTCTTCGCCACGAAAGTGTGGCTTGCCACACCTGGCTAAGGTTAGGCTAGGCAATATTAGTAAGCAACCAAGTAGGCTTTGCAACAATTACATTGCCACTTTGCCTGGCTTCAGAATTGCCAGTTCTTCAAGTGGTTAACTTGCCCTTGTTACTTTGTTAGCATCGAAGCTGTTGGGGGCAACACATGTTTTGGAGAATGTAGTGGTGTGGAAAAATTTTATGGAATATAGTACATAGTGTTATAGAGAATAAGATTATAGAGAACCTATTTAGAATAGCTGATGTAGAGCATGCATGATCATAGATGTTTGCCAAAGTGTCATGTCAGCATCGGCTAAGATTTAAGGGCTTGTTTGGTTTGCAGCCTCAACTTGTCATGCCACACTTTAGCCGCGCTACACTTTTTCTAGCAGTTGTTTGGTTGATGCCACAGCTGTGGCGTGCCACACTTTCTTAACCAGATAGCCCACGCGTCATAGGCAAATTTTTTTGTCACACTTTGCCACAAGTGTGGCATTAAAAATTATGGCTTGCCACACATAGCTAAGGTGTGGCTTGAACCAAACAGACCTCAAGAACTTCATTAGCTGGCCGATCAAGATTCAGGAAGCATTTGCCGGGGCAATCCTCACGGGCCCCGGTTGATTGCCTCCATCTCCATGGCTACATATCGCATTGTATTTTGTACGGACATCATGCAACATTGCAACTGCCCCCACTAATCGAACGAGATTAACAATTATCTGGCATTGCATGATAGACATGAACAGGATACATGAAGGACCAGCTACTGGTACTCCTCATCATACGCTCACTAGCATAAAAAAAAACAGAATATTGAATATTGACGACCAAATAATGGGAACATGTCCCCTAGTTCATCAGAACTTACTGCACAAAACTTTTGCTTTGGCCGAGATGAAATGGGGACTGTCTGTGTTTGGTGATATTGTCGGCCGTCACAAGCCAGCAATTATGCTATCTGAGAGAGAATGAAAACACCCACCCGACAGCCAAGAATTGTACCATTTCTTTCACTGTTGTGTTGAAAAAGAATGCGCAACCACCATTTTCAAAAGCTATATCGACAATCATTCTTCCTATATGCTTCTGGCAGCATAAATTTGAAAAGATATCATTCTCGTCCTCATGACACAAATACCTTTTTTATTTCGTTTTGTCATTTTCAGTACCTCATTTGTACAGAAAACCCCTTTATGATATATTTCCTTTGACCACAAAAGAAAAAGAAAAGGCACGTTCCATTACCACTTCATTCCATCTATTACCAACAAACTTCAATAAGAGTACTCTACTAGACAGCTTCTGCTCTTTGTTGTGTGATGCATTCAGGAATGATGAATTGTTGAATTTTGCCGCAAATTCCGGAAAGAAATGTGGCTGCTGGTAGTCTTCACCTGTCTGTGCCAGGAGGAGCCCGATAGCTTCCAGAAATTTTGTCCTGCGGAATCTTTTTTTTTCTCAAGGTCACAACCCTTTGTATGTTGCAGTTTGGTTCTATATGCAGCCGTGAGTGACCAGTGCATTGGAGAAAGCAGCATTTTGGAAGCCTGGGACCTGGCCGTATTCTGGATCATGTCAGCGACTAAGCAGCATCAATGATTGTTGGTTTTGGTACAATATTTGTCTTAGCGATTACGTGCTTAATGGAATTGTATCGTGATTTGATTCATGAATTATATATTCTTTTTGTATTTTTTGTCACTCGAGAGTAGGTGCTGATGTGCCAGCCTGATGAGATGTAGATAGCACTGATTATCAGGTTGATTAACCCTTAGATTATCAGGTTGGAGATACTCCTATATGGTTTTATCAATTTCAGCCTTGTAGCTGCGCACGTGTATTATTCTTGTAGTCTGGCTCCTTGCTCTCAAAACAGTTGGAATAATTGAGGTTTAGTTTTGGATTTTTATCATGTGTGCCATTACGAAATTAAGGGGTATCACAACGGTCATTATAAAGTCACTATTATTATACTGTCATTATAAAGTGTTGCTTAGTTTCATCTATGCCATTATGAGCACTATACGGGTACACCGGATCGAAATACGATCTAAATACGCTGAAAAATACGCACCTAACAGCCGGATCCCACATGTCATCCTCTCATCTCCTTCTTCCTCCTCCTTCCTCCTCTCTCATCCTCTCTCCATCCATGAGGAGCTTGCTGTGAGGTCGCCTCCGCCTACCTCCTCCTTCGCTGTCGCCGCCGCCCCCACCTCCTCCTTCTCTGTCGTCGCCGCCCTCCTTCTCTGTCGCCGCCTCCCCCCACCTCCTCCTTCTCTGCCGTTAGGGACCTCGGCCACCACACCGCCCCAAGATCCGCCTCCGCGCCAAGCTCCGCCCTGCCCGAGGGGTCGGGGACCTCAGCCACCACGTGCGCCGCCGACGACTTGCTCCTGTTGGCCGCGGTAACAAGCCACCGTCTTTCCCATCTTCCCTCCTCTGTCCCGTGCTGACCCACGCCGTGCTGCCGTCGCCGGGGATGATGATGAGGAGGAGGCGCGCCGCCGTCGCCGAGGATGCATAGGGAGAAGAGGTGGCGGCGGCCCGAAGGGTGGTGACGGAGGAGGCGGAGGCGCGTGGGGAGAGGAGGAGGAGTAGGCGCTTGAGGGGAGGAGGAGATCGCGACGAGTCCAACTTATCAATTTCCAGGGGATCGATCCATCCCCCTGATTGCACTATGGAGTGATGCAAGGATGCTGGATGAACCCATCTGTTTTTTCTCAACCAAACAAAAAATCACTCCAGCCTGCATGGGACCATCCAGGGTGATGCAACCAAACGCACCCGCCGCAACACAAAATAATTAGAAAAGTAACTTCATTACAAATAATATCATCCAGGTACCAAACAATAAATAATCTTGTATTGAATCACAAATCAGAGTAAAACAACAAAAGACTTCAACAACGATATTCAATCGACCAACTCGGAATACGTGGGTAGTAATCCAGTTAATCTTGGATAGGATCGTTCTGATCCCAAGTTGCACCTGAATCTTTGCCTCAACTAAAATATCCCGTGGTTGCTTTAATGAGTACACGACTACCTAGTAAGCAGTCCTTAATATGAATGTGAGTAATAAATAATGGAAATGATTATTTTGCTAAAATAACATTTATCTAGTCAATTTGTTGTAACTAGATTATTATTTGTTGAACACGAGGTGATCACCCTCTAACAACATAAGCTTAGCTAAAGGAAGACTGATCGCATCAGCTCACACTCTTTGTGTTGCTAAAACAACACTTATCTAGTCAATTTGTTGTAACTAGATTATGATTAGTTGAACACGATGTGATCACCCTGTAATAACACAAGCTTAGTGAAAGGAAGACTAATCACATCAGTTGAACCTCTTTGCATCTAACACACACAAGTTTAGTCAAAGGACGACTAGTCGCATCAACAGACACTCCCTGTCCACAAACTTAGTTCATGTCCACGAACTTAGTCAAAAGACGTTTAGTTGGCTCAAGAAATACTCCCTACCTCTAACAAGACAAGTTTAACAAAAGGACGACAAATCGCATCAACAATCACTCTCAGCCTCTAGTAACATGAGCTTAGACAAAGGACGGCTAGTCGCATCAAAAGACTCCTTGCCCACGAGCTTAGCCAAAGGATGGGTAGACAACTCAACAGGTAGACCCGATCATTGGCCGGGTCGGGCCGGGTTTTGGGCTGGGCTTGGAAAAGCACGGTCCCGTGAGATCAAGCTCGAGCCCGGCCCAGCCCGGCGTGTCGGGCTTCAGTTTCGCGCTAGAGAGAGGTCCGAACCCGACCCGGTGCACCGGTCGGGTTGGGCCGAGGCTGCCCATGAACATGTCTATCAACAGGTATCCCTGCCTCTAACAACTTGGGCTTAGCCAAAGGACGGCTAGTCGCAACCACTCCATGGCCACGAACTTAGCCAAAGGACGACTAGACATCTCAATAGGTATCCCTGCCTCTAATAACATGAGCTTAGCCAAAGGACGGCTAGTCGCAACCAAAGACACTCCTTTTATGCGTTGAATCCGCCACCTGGGACGGCAATAGGTTGCTTTTGCAACCCCAGGTGGCTTCTGCCGTGTCAGATGGCGAAAGCAACTGGTTTCGGCCCCCCTGGGTGGCGGAAGCCGCCTCGAGCCGCCACGTGGGCCAGCAGGTCCCTTCCGCGCGTGCCGGCGCATTGCCCTCCTCTGGCACGCAGTATGAGACAACGGTTTTACATTTTCCCGCCCAAAGCATATTATCACTTATTTAAATTGCATTGTAATTTGTTAAGTTGATAATGTAACATTTTATGTAAATTATAAAGAGGTACCTGCACTAAAATATTATATTTTTTTTCTAAAATTTGAACAAGTTGTGCACCACTCTATTGTTCAGTATGTGATATTGTTTGATTAATTTGTTTACTCCGTTGAATTAAGAAGGAAAAATAAAAAACAAGTAAAGAATGCTAAAATTACAAACGGTGATTAGTTCACTGTGTCGGAACAAGTAACTGGTATATGGTTTTAGAGAACCGGAGAATAATGAATGAAAGTTTTAAAACTCAAATATCATCTACATATTACATTACACTCAGACTGGTTCAAAGCAAAAAAAAAACAGAGCACCTTGATGAAGACAATGAGAAAATACAAGCAACACAAGCGTAACTGAGCACCGGGCAGCAAAAATGCACAAGCGTAGCTGAAATGTTGTGCGGAGGACTGAGGACCACTCCTCGTTATATAGCCGAACGTGCGTGGATTAAATTATCATAAGCATGCAATTTATTAATCAGTAATTACTTATTTAATAATTAAACGCAGGCTTAACACATCAGTGACAAACATGAAATGACGTATATGACAGACACGGGTGACAACCCACCAGCAATTTCGTCTTTTTTCCGCATGCAGCTGCTACATCGTTCATTTATTCAGACACACACTTTAATGCATTCAGACACGCACTTCAAAGTAGAGGGGGTATCCGAGGCGCGGGCGGAGCCGAGGCACGTGCAAGGGCCGCCGCGTGGCCAACTGAGGTGGCTTTCGCCACCCTCCGCCAACGGGCGTGGCCGAAGCGGCCTTTCCACCGCTTGGGGTGGCGGAAGCCACCTTTCATACACCTGGGGCGGCGGAAGCCGTCTTTTCTCCATGCAGGGTGGCGGAAGCTCCATTTTTGCCGTGCCAAGTGGCTAAAACGAGCTCATTTTCGTAAAAACAGAAATATACCATATACTTTTGCAACTCAAAATTACATGTATATTATTTAATCAATTTTTCCGTATGTAACCCGATTAAAACTAGACCTGGCCAACGGGCCGGGCCGGTTCGGCACGGTTCGGTTCCGGGCCGGCCCGGTTCGTTTGGCCCGGTTCGTTTTCCGGCCCGGTTACTATGTGAACCGGGCCAAACGAACCAACGGGCCGACTGTCCAGCCCAGGTTCGGTTCGCTTGGAGAACCGAACGAACCGGGCCGGCCCGGATTCGGTTGGCCCCGATTGGCCCGGTTGGCCCGGTTTTCTTGTAAAAATTCAAAAAATTCAGAAAAATTCAAAAAATTCAGAAATGTGAACCATAATTCATGTAAATAATTTTAAAATTTGAAATATATATGGAGAAATATTAAAAATGCATTGCAGAGCTTTTTTATTAACGTGTATTTACATGGCTGCCTCGTTAAAAACTTTACCAAGTAAAAACTCAATTTGAGAAAACCTTGGTAAAGAAAAAAGAGTACAGCCTAAAGCTCTACAATACAAGAAAAAAAAAATTGGGCCCTTCTATTAGTCATCAAGTTCTAAGCCCCCGAATGAAGCCGCCAACTCTT